>CM038467.1:28636505-29236505 GCA_021464415.1 Lonicera japonica
ACCTGCTGACCCAGGGAGACGTAGTTGATTGAGGGGTCCTAAGGATTCGTTTTTAGTTTTGAAACAAAAAATGGTAAGAAATAATCTTAATTATCTTGTACAAGGATGATGTTTTTAATGTTAAAATAAAGGTATATGATGAATTTTGGGACACATTGAGTGATGCTATCTCAACTTCCTCTCTTCAAAACCATTGAGTGATGTTGGCTTCAACTATGGTAATTTTTTAAGGATGGATAGACTAAGAATCCTAAAACTTAATTACGTAAATGTGAATGGGTGTAGTGAGAATCCTCCTAAAGGTTTAAGATGGTTATGGTGGTACGGGTTTTATTTAAAATCTATACCTTCTGACTTACCTTTGGGAAATCTTGTGTCTCTTGACATGAGTTACAGTAGCTTGGAACATGTTTAGGCTGCAAACAAGGTATTTATTAGCAACCAACCAACGATAATATTTCTTGGTATTAACAGATTATTCTTTAAAAAAAAACAAGTTCTTTTCTCATTGAAGATCCTTAATGTTAATCATTCTCAAAGGCTTATCAAAACACCCAACTTCAGAGGACTCCCTAATCTTAAAAAATTGATTCTAAAAGGTTATGTAAGTTTGGTTGAGTTTTGTGATACCATTGGAAACCTAGAGAAGCGTGCTTTACTGAATCTAGAAAATTGTAAAAGACTAAGGAAGTTTCCAAACATTAATACTTGATGGCTACTCAAATATTATTAATGAGTCACTGAAAGTGTGTGAAAATAATGGAGTCAATGTAAACCCGTTACCCTTTACCCGTACAGATTATATCAAGCTTTAGCATACATTCTTTCAACTATGGGTGTCAAAACCAATATAAAATCACTACAAAAAGGAAGACTTTTAATGGCGCATCAACGTGTTGGCAAAGGTATTAAAAACTCGTCGGCAAAAGTCTATCAACCTTTGGCAACGTGTTTTCACGCCGGTAAAGAGAGCCAGCAAAAATCCGCCTTTAAAAGTAACTTACTAACTTTTACTGACGCAAACTTTAACGCGTCAGCAAAAATTCTCTTTAGTGGTGCAAAAAGGCGCCGGGAAAAAGCAGGGCACTATTGAAAGTGTGTGACATCATGTCTTGAAAGTATACTTTTACCAACGCATTTAGTTCCTTTAATAGTGCGTTGGATGCGCCGGGAAAGATCAGTTTTTGTGGCGCGTTGGACGAGCCAGGGAAAATCACTTTTAATGATGCGTTTGAGACGCGCCGGTAATGTTGACTTTTACTGGCACATTGGACGTGCCTGCAAAAAATATATATATATATTACAGTTTAAGTTAGGAATGTGCAGCACATGTGAACACATGTCCTTCTTTGAATCATATAAACCCTTTACTTTTACATTGCTACATTTACATTGCTCGGTAGCCAATCAATTATGCTTACCATAAAATATAAACATGTGAAGATAATTCCCAATTTTTATTTTTTCATTAATTATATTCAACGAAATTAAAAACAAAAGAAGAACATAAATTTCCAACCAAAGTTACATGACAAGGTTGAACAAATGCACAAGTTTTAATATACAAATAAATGTAAACAACACAAATACATAACTGTTTTTCAAAACTGAATTTGAAAAACAGAAAGAATTTTGGCATGATGGTATATAATTACGCATCTCTCATCTTTAATTTGAAACCAAGTGCCGCCATCTTTAATGGGGCTTTTAAAAACCTAACAGTGCCAACCAAGTGCCACAAAACAAACACAAATTACTTAAAATTTGAGCATAATTACTAGTCATCAAATGCCATAGGTACAAAGATAAAAACAACAAAACTTTCAATCAATGAACTCCAAAATACTAGAAAACAGGTTTGGGTTTTAGGGTTTTGAATTTGGGATTTTATCGGTGAAAATTAAACTGCAAGGGTAACCCATCCAATTGTTTGGTACTTAATGTGGGTGGACCGACTTATATAGGCCGATAGGGGACGTAATGGGCACCAGAATAGTGTTTGGCCGGAATTTTGGTTGTTACAACGGCGGGGGATTTGTTGAAGCCCAGAGGACCATGGGATTGTTCATTTGTTTTTTACTGTAGTCATATTGTTAAAGCAATATTTGTATTGCCCTAGTATATTACTTCTTTAAAAAATTGTAGTGTATACTTCTAAAATTTTACATTAAGCTCCTTGATAATATGGATAATTGTTTTAGTAATAATGACACCATTTTTTTAGATATATCTGATCTTTTAAAAACACAAATAACCTCACCACCTAATATTGTACCATGAAAATCAATGCTCAAAATCTTCATTATGTTTTTCCATCGTAAAAATTTATTTGTTCTTCCAAGAAACACAAATAAGTTAAATGCAACATCACATGACAAAAATTAGAAGTTTCCAAAACTCTCACCACGTTTCTCTCAATGAAAGATATATCAGCAAAAATTGTAGATAACCTCTCAAAAAGAGTTGCACAATGGCAGTTGAAAGTTAAAGTTTAATATTGAAGGATGATAGGATATTTTTTTTATGAAGAATGATTCTATAAATAAGAGAAGAGCTAGGGTTTAATAAGAAAAATATGGAAAGCTATTGAAATATGATAGAATTTTAGAGGAGTAAAGAATAATAAATTAAATGGAGGCTAGAGTTTTATATTTTTGTATATGGCTGCGAAATCTTAATTTTCATCAATCATAATTTTCGTCATTTTGTATTAGTAATAGTTCCGGGACTATTTTCGGTAAAGTAAAACTCCGAATTTAAGAAAACTCAAAACACAAAAGTTGTAGGTCTTCAAATCTTTCTAACCATATAAAGAATAGAAAAAATCTGAATTATATGCGAGAAGATATGATCAAGATACCGAAGTAATGCATAACTTTCTTAAAAAATCATTTTTGTTTTGAAATTTGCTCCGCTGCTTCTTTTTGACATCGATATTTTATTCACTTAATTAAATTAATATTTTATTCTCATTATCTATGATTGTTATTAAATACTAAAAATAATTTGAAGTTGAGGAGGTTCTAGCCAGAATTAATGGAGGCAAGTGAAGCTTGCTGAGAGAGAAAATAAAGGAAGAAAAATATTAAGGACTAATGTGGGACAATATGCCAATTTTAGGTCAAAAGAAGGTTCTTTTGTGTGTGAAATTTGAAAATACCAAGAATACCCCTTATATATAACTTATGCGTGCTCATTATGTCAATAATTTTAACAGGACATCTAGTTTTGGACAAGTGTGGGATGCAGAACAAACTTTGAGGTTGCCTTAGCCAAAAAAAAGAAAGATCTAAGACGGCCATGGGAAAATGGCAAATGTTAATGGTCAAAACTAACTACCTAATTTTCTTGCATCAGTCTGGTTTGGTCTCTTTAGTTTCCTAACTTTACAACCATAGACCCGACCAAGTTATCGATTTTTTCAATTTAACAAACCTGGACCGGTTTCATAAAATCGACCACCAGTTTATTTTTTGCTATTCGTCCATCCATCCGATATAGAAACATGAACGGATTTTATTGACTAGCATATAATGCATATGACTGATGGACCTAAGTCAAAATTTGTTGAATTTTCTCATATGATAAATAACATGACCTTGCGCTGTGATTGGTGTATTTATTAAAATATGGTGACATTATTGCCAAAGTAAATATAGTTATTGCCAAAGCAATGTACATTATTAGGATAATACAATACAACTTCTAAAAGCACTACTGTTGTTTAATTTAATGCATCCAATAATTAAAATTGATGGTCATATTAACTCTAACTTGAGAGGCGATAAATCTGAATTCATGTGATATTTGAATCTAAAATATCCTATTTAAAATTAATTGGTGAAGGTAAGAAATGTTGGGGAAACAGGAACAATTGACCTAGCTCTGAACTATAATTATAACCCGAGAAACCCATTTTGGTGGTTCCCACAAACACTAAGTGGATGGAATTCCGACTAGCAATAGGATAATCAACCAAGCAAGCAATTCATACAATATACATGTATCTATGAATAAATGATAAAGCCGATGATAAATAAACATCAAGAAAAACAAGAAAACACACCAATATTAATGTGGCTACCTAAATGTGATCTTCCATGTGAAAGGGGATAGATTTATTGATGAAAAGAAATTTAGAACTTAACACTCAATTTACCATCTCACCGATCAGTAGAAGAAACCTTCAATTGGTCATACCCTCTTAAACCCTAGTTAAATCTAGCTAGAAAGCCTTTCAAGAAATCACTCTTATAAGAACCTAAACCCTACTTTTCTCTCTCTACACTCTTGATTGAAAACCTCAAATCAATTATACAACAAAATAAAATAAACTTATTTATTTATAGAAGTTTCACAAAGTCGAAACCTAGCGGGCTTGGGCTTGGGCTTTGCGTCGCTGGTACTGCATACTAGTATGATTCCAAACTAATTTATACCGGAATGGCACATGACATTACATTTCCTGCTAAAACGCGAACCTCACGATCTGTATAACCAGAACCAGGCCAATACCAGTATGCCCACTAGCAGAACCTACCTTTCATAAAAGACCATCTACATACCAATATGCCTTTTTAGAGTGCAGTATCGGTACTGTGAGAATCCGCAATTGTGACCCTTGGGTCTGAAACCTTTAGTTGAAAGCCTGAAACATCGGAATGGATTCCTTTGTTTTATTTGCTTCGATAAAGTGTTAAATCATATTCAGTATTCCTATTTTCTATTTCTAAATGGAAATGGGTCTATTCATAGTTGCGAGTACGTTTTACGAGAAAACGAACAAAAGTTATGTAAGGGGAAATGCTATAAACAAACCCTATCCTTACATGTTTGTCTACGAAATCAGGTTTGAGAACTATGATACGGTTTGAGAAGCGTATTAAGCACCCATTTCGCCCTTTCGGTCTTTAGTGGATTTATATGTTTATTCTATGTTGAAAAAACATGAATGCTTTTATTGATATTCTAATGTTTTCCGAAAATATCTTTTAAAGAAACCTAACTTGAGGGAAAACATGGAAATTGGTGAAAACCTTGTATTCCGTGATCCGATATTTTGGTTTTATCAAAATCTGACAAACATTTATCTTTAGTTTTGAAAACTTGAGATTGATTCGATATTATTTTCTCAAATAACAATATCAATTGTCTCGTTTATTTGATTTAGAAAATATCATATTTTTATCGGAATTGATTTTAATATAGATTTATTACAATTTATATGAAAAACATAATATATCCAAGTTGAATTCTTAAATAAAAAACTATCAGTCCGGGTTTTGAAATCTTGGTTTTATCCAAGTGGGAATGACTTTACTTCTTCTGGTTTTACAAATGATTTATCGGGTTTTTGAAAAAAAAATTGTTTAAAAATGGTAACTTATCACTAATTGACAATAAGTTTATCCAACTAAAAAGTGGACAGAACAATAGATATAACAAATTTACTACTAAGGATAATTATAATAAAACAAGTACATTAGAAAAGAAAGAAAATTTACTATTTACTATTTTAATCATTAGAAAAGATTTTAGTTACCTTCCCGGCGATATATATAAGAAAGAAAGAGAGAAAATATAATGCGAGAAATGATACTCCGATGGATATTAGCTTTTCTTCTCCAGATAATTTTTAGAATTCGACTCTAGAATACAACACGTCGGGTGTTGAGAAACAGGAATTCCTCGAAAATTAGACAAGACTATAATTTGAACTTGATAATACTTAAAAAATTAGAAAATTATAAAGAATAATAGTAATTTTGAAAGCAAAGTCTTCTCCTTAAACCCATAGGGGATGTAGGCCTATTTATAGTGTTGGGATATATTTGTCATGCAACATTCCTCAATAGTATCGAAATGTCGCACGACATATGGACATATGTGTGTGATAAACAGCTGAAGTGATGGTTCTGATAGACTTATGTGTCAGAGAGTGGATGGTATGTGTTTGGGAGGCATGTCACGCAATAAATAGGGGGGACAACAAACTTCCCAGAGCAGTTTTAGTGTGTGGGTGAGTTCTGAACTCCAAAAAGTGTCTTTCCAATAGTTTTAAGGTTCTTGCGGAGGGTCACGGATTGGGGTGTCTACAGGTACACCCTTTATAAGAACATTCATTTTCATGAGGATCCAAAACACAATAGGAAATATAACGACCTGGTCCCGAACTTAGTATGATATTGTCTGCTTTGGCACAAAACGCGCGATTTTTTTTTCGTGGAAGCCACAAAATAACCCCAAAAGGCCTATTACTAGTTAGGAACCAAGTGGATACTTATGAACTAAGGATCTACCCGTTATACTACTGATGTGGGATATTTTAGGTCGTTATAATCACCCTCCGTTAAATCCCTGACATCCTCATCAGGACGGGGTCTCACACAATCAATCTCGGCTCTAGTGATTCCAGCTCGTCGTCAACCACATAGACCCGACTCACAATATCCACACAACACGTGGTAGTAGTCCTAGGTCTTCTCTTATAGCATCTATAACGATCTAGTCCCGAACTTAGCAAGACATTGTCCAGTTTTGCATAGAGCCGCACGGTTTTATTTTTTTGTGGAAGTCACAGGGCAACCCCAAAAGGCCTCTTGCTAGTTAAGAACCAAATGGGTACTTATGAATCAAGGATCTACCCATTATACTACCATGTGGGATATTTTAGGTCATTACATGAAACTTCATAATATGCTAAACTTTAAATTTCCAATGTCAAATTTATAATCCAAACAATATATATGATGATAAAGAGCTCGTATTTGGCCAATCAATAAAGGCAGGTGCTTACCTTGTTAAAGTCACTGTAGTTTCTGTTCCATTTACTTTAATAAAGTTGTTTATTGATATGCACCCAAAGATGTCATAAATATTTTCCCAAATGCCCAATTTTAAGTGTCAAAAATTATAATTTATTATCTAATGTTAACATTTAGTTGTTTTGCATGGCTTCGCCTCAATTGATACAATTACATATTTAAATTTGTTAAATTTGTGAGACATGACACTTGAAGAGACTCAAATGATTTTTAAAGCATAATATTTTACTCGGGACTCCAAATCATGCGCTTCTTGAGCCCAAAGTGAAGTGAATTTCAAGAGTTACAACGTTCCAGTTCAACACTTTTTCAAATTTGACTATCTCAGGATCCAAAATCGTAAAGCAAAAATTTAGCAACAAAATAAAAAATCCAAAAGTGTGTTGCCACTCTCATGCCTTATTTCTTTTTCGGTTAGAAAGGAATGAAATAAAAACAAAGAACACAACTACTCTCCACGACGGTATGCAACTCATTGCATATCCACTTTAAGTAACATCACTAATTCTGTGGTTGGCACCATCACCCTCATGGCTTCCTCTCCTTATGTTCTTCCAAGTTTAGACATGTAGTCCGCACACTTATTCCCTTCCCTCAGCATGTGCGTCAGATCCAAGTTCATAGCTTCCTTCAATGTCCTGTAGTCTTGAATGAGGGTCTTGTCCTTTCATTCGCCAGTTTCATAACCCGCCGTATTCCCCAGTTTCATAACCTGCCGTATTCCCCCACAACTCCGCCTGAAGGGGTGTTGTATATCTAATACACTCTCTCACTGGCCACTCCCCCATTAGATTGTGCAAGCCTTTCCCCAAAATGATGTTTCCCCAATTTCTTGACCTTTTATCCATTTCCAAACACCATTCACCACTTGCACCAAATTTTCCTATTTCTCCCTTCACACACTCCATCTCCCACACTTTATTAACCCATTTACCCACCCTATTATTTACTCCAATCATTACACTTCCCTTCCTTTTTTTCATCACTTATATTGGATCATTCATTTTGGCCAAGAGAGGAAAGAGCCTGGAGTATAGAGAAAATTTAAGACCTTAACAAGGAGAGAAAAAAAATATCAGTGTACACTTCTTTATTTCTTTTTGTTGTTATTTCATTGGTGAAAGGGCGAATTTTTTAAAGTATTAAGATAAATTCTTGTATCACTTTGCTCATATATTTTGAGATATTTACAGAGCCTCTTTATTATATGTTGTGTTTGATCTTCAATCTTTATGGAAGGCTACTCTCCCTTTTAAATGGAGATATGAAACCTCATTTTTATTTGTGATTTAGGATTTTATAGTATTGCATAAATATGATTATTTGTGATGTTTACTAAATAAGATATATGGATTACTTTACATGCCATACGTAATCTAACTTTGTTTTTTATATTTGACTTAAGAGATGAACTGCATACCATGGGATTATTTTGAGTTCATTTTATTTTCAAATTTTATCTTTTAGTTCTTGAGTGTTAATATGAGTGAGTGATAATCTCATATTATTCTTATTTCTAAAAGAAGAAAAATATAATCTTGAAAAGAAAAATCTCTTATAAAAAATTAAATTGTGAAATACTATTTGATTAGCTTTTGGATTCACTCTACATACCATAGGTGATTCCATTTAATCAAATTAGTATTAAATTTATTTTGGGTATATATGTGCATAATACATACTTCTATATCCTTTGACAATTTAGTGGCAGACTCTTAACCATTGAAATTCCTACATATTATTTCTCCAAAACCACTTTCTCCACATTTAATTCATTTTTATTAGTATTAAACTATTCCTAAGAAAAGTAAGCATTTCTCAAACAAAAGAAAATGGTTTTTATTCTAAATATACTATTTTCTTAATTTCGTTTTCATTGATTCATAAACAACTCCTATGGGATTTGACCCCTTGCTACTACTATTTACATTACACTTCGGTTCAATTTCGTCCAATGGGGTCTATTTTAAGGACTAAACAAATGAAATTTTTGACAAAATTTGGTGGATAATCCCTCTAATGTGCGGATCATTTCCAAGAAATTTCATCAATTAATTCAAACCAAAAGTATGTGCCATAAAAATTTGATATTAAATTTCATTTTTGATGATCATCTCGATCACCCAATTCTTAATTCAAACCGGAAGCAGTTGCAATAAATATTTATATTTATATATATATATATATATGTTCAATTTTGTGGTAAAATGTTAACTAAATATGAATTGTTGCCTTTACCAATACGATTCTTTCAACGTTTGCAATAACTGTATATTGAATTTCTTCCTTTGAAATTCTTGGAGAATCCTAAAACTAAAACAATGATTAAATCCTTATATATTTTTCGAAATAAAGTCCAACATTTTCCGGTCTTTAAACCTACAAATGTAAAATATTTACCTTACGGTGCTGATCTTAAGTGGACTTCCCTCACCTTATCAGTGATGGACGGATAAAAAAACCTACTTCTAAACAGGTCTATAGAGTCCTAATTAAAAAAAAAATTTCGCTATTTCACTCCCACCCAAACGTATGCATCACACAATTTTCTCCTACCCAATCTTACGCATCACATCTTTATGCTCCGACCATCTCCCCGTTCTTCACTAGCGCTGAGGCCTCCTTGCTTAAGGACTCCTCCCCTGGCTACCACTCCAACAGGCGAACACTTCCTCTATAAACCCCTCCTATGGTCAAACCCTTCTCCGGTTAGTCTCTCTCATTACACACCATTACTATTTTCTTTTTATATTTCACAGTGAGTTGGAAACTATTATTTTTTGTTTTTCTATTACATGATTCATCATATTTTTCGTTGGGTTTTGGTTTAAGGTTTATGTTGAATGAGTGCTACTATATATTATATTAATGGGTATTCAATTAGCTTAAACCCTTTGCTATTTTGTGTTAGTTCTTCAATTTTGTTTGTGAAAATGGAAAATAAAGGACAAAATATTAATGTGGATGAGGAAGAAAACGATGGCTTGGGTGTTGATCAAGAAGAAAACGATGATTTGAGTGTTGATGATGAAGAAACCGATGATTTAGGTGTTAATGTTGAAGAAAATATTAATTTTGTAATCGAAACTAATCATGGGGAACAAACTGGAGATTCTACCTTTGGTACAGACAATCCTCAACTAAATGATAGGATTAAGCCAAAAAAGGTCAAGAATTTAAAACACTAGACGATGTTCTAAATTTTTATAATGCATATGCAAAAGAAGCCGGGTTCGGATGTTAGAAATTATTATTCTAAGAAGAGGAAAGGAACTGAAGAAATTATAAGAAAGGAATTTGTGTGTCATAAGCAAGGAAAAAGTCAAAGATTTGCTATTGTAAGTGCAAAAAGACGTCGAGGAGTATTAAAAGGGGGTTGTAATGCAAATTAGCAATTACAAAATCAAAAACTGGTTCTTTTGTTGTGAGTATATTCACAGAGAGGCACAACCACCCGTTGTTAACCCCGAGAAAAACTCATCTCTTATGATCGCATCGTCAATTTTTAGCCGCGGCAAAATGCTTAACTCAACAACTCTCTATGGTCAATATACCCCCACATCAGCAATATAGTTAATTTGCTTCAAGTACAGTTAGGAAGGATTGAAAATGTCAGGTGCACGCAAAGGGATTTATATAACCATGAAAGAGATAAGTACATGGAGGTGAAGGGACACGGTGGGGATATGCTGCTAAAGTATTTTAAATTAGAACAAGCAAAGAACCCTTCAGTTGTTTTCAAGATTAAAGCTAATAAAAAACCAAAAATAACTCATTGCTTGTGGGTTGATGCAACATCGAAACAGGCGTACAAGTTTTATGGTGATGTGTTGATCGTTGATACTACATATAACACTAATCGTTATGGCTTGATTTTTGTGCCACTTTTGGGAGTGATCAATCAAAGACAAACGATTATTTTTGATTGTGCATTCTTAAACAACGAGTTTGCAGATTCTTTCGTATGGTTATTTAACCAGTTCTTGGAATTTATGCCTGGTGGTGCCCCTAAAATGATTATTACTGATCAAGACCCAGCGATGACAAAAGCCATCTCTCAACTAATTTTTATATATTTTTATAATTTTTATAATTTTTATTACTAATATTTTGCTAGCATTTTTTATAGGTTATGTAGTTGGCACATTTTAATAAAGTTTTTGAAAAAGATTGATATAGCTGCATATAGTTTATACTACAAAGAGTTTGCATATTGCATATGGAACTCGGAGAGTTGTGAATAGTTTGACATGAAGTGGATGGGACTCGTTAATAAAAGTGGATTGAAAGGAAACAAGTGGTTAAATGATATGTATGAGCTTCGGTCTAAATGGATTCCGGCGTATGTTAATCATGTTTTCTCGGCCAATATGTCTAATAGCCAAAGAGCAAAGAGTAGTCACTCATTTTTTAAGAAATTTGTTAGTAAGAGCAACTCTTTGCTGGATTTTATGATTCAATTTGGTAGGGGACTTGTGAAACAACTTCATGAAGAGCTAATTGCCGATAACAAAGATTTGATAGAGAAGCCTAAAATGAAAGTCAATCATGAGTTTTTGTTACAAATGGCCGAGCTTTATACACATGAAATGTATTATCTATTTGAGGAGGAGATATGGGAGAGCTTGACATATAGCTTTGGGTTTCTAGGGAAACCGAATGAAAAAGTGTATAGTGTTCAAAGAAGGAATGTCGAAACAAGTAGAGTTCGTGAAATTTTTTATGACAAGCTCTTAGATTATGCTTCTTGTACTTGTAAGAAATTTGATAGCTTTGGAATCCCATGTAGGCATGTCTTGGGATACTTACTTAAATTTCATGATTTGCATAAGTTGTCTAAACGATACAACTTAAATAGATGGACTAAGGAAGCAAAAGTTGGGATAGTAATTGATGATGTTGGCTTGCTCATAAATGATGACAAAGAATATATCATAAAGCGACGCCAATGAGTTAAATCTTCCTTGGATGTTGTTGACAAGGCCCTTACAAGTGAAGAAGCAACAAAGATCTTTGATGATGGTTTGGAAAATATTCGTGAAAAAATTAACGCATTAGGTGGTTCTACTAAAAGTGCTAATCAGAATAATAATGTGTTGGATGGTTGTACTACAAATGAAAAAGTTTTGGGGGCTTATGAACACGTTTACAATAAGCCAAATCAAGTGCGAGCAAAGGATGTGAAAAAAGGCTTAAGGGAGGAAAAGAAAAAGCATTAAAAAAAGCCAAGAAACATAACGCTAGAAGATGCCATGGGTGTGGTGAAGTTGGTCAATCTCATGATAAAAGAAATTGTCCATTACTTGTTAACCAGTACGTTATTTTTTTATTGTTTAGGTTATTTTATTTGTCATTTTGTAAAAATGAAATAAATAAAATGTTAACAAAGATTTTTTTGTATATGTCCTGTTCATACAATAAAGATGCAAAATTATATGAGGAGAATGAGTCATCGAGCGAAGACGGGGATGGAATTGATTTAAATCGCAAAGATTGACTTTTATTTGTTATTTATATTTTGTTTTACTATGCACGCATTACTTGGTTTTGAATATTGTCTTTTCTAGCTTGACCTATGCAATGATGGTTGGATTTTTGAAATTTGTAGTTACAGTTGAACTATGTAAGGTAGTTCTCTTTTATTGCAGAAATTGTGTTGGTTCTCTTACTATAGCTATTGTATTAGATTTCTTTTCATGTAGCTATTGCGGTGGTTCTCTTTCATTATAGCTCTAGCGATAGTTGTAAAGTAAGAAATGCATGTCATAATTATGTCAAAAAGATGGATATTTCATTTAAAACACCATATCTCAATAACAAAAGAGTCTTCATCATATACCAAACATCAATTACAAACACAAAAAAAAGTCATTACAATATTACATTAAACCCAAAATTAACCACATAAACTTGCTATTTATATTCACATTTTGATCGATGCTTTACATAGAAATTAAATCCTTCGGATTTTTCTACGTCCTTTTTGGGGTCAATCCAGTGAAAGAAGCCACAATCTGCAATTAATCAGTTTGTGTGGGAATCTAGAGTGAAACTACTAATCCACCTTCAAATGCATCTTTACTAGAAGATTTGAGTGAGCTCTGTTTTAGGTAAATGCACTGGTGATTCTGTTTGGCTAGAATCATAGTCCACTTAACTGTAATTTCCATTATCAGCTTTGAGACTTTCAAGCTTTTGGTAAGGAGCTTGATCACACACTTACTGCATAAGCAAATAGAAGGAAAAATATTTAAATGTAAATATTAGAAAATCTTTACAAATAACTCACATTCTGACTATAAAACTGTAGCATTTAGTTTTAGCCAACTTTTACAATGAAAATAAAGCATTTTAATATTTAATAAACAAATAACTATTCAAAAAATAATGAGAACAAGGAAAAGGATCAGCCATATGACTGATCATTGATGTTAAACTTGCTACATTAAGTGTAAATTAAAATAATAGTATTGTCAACTAGAAAAAAGGAGAATTTTATAAGCAAAAGAACAAGACTATACCTTAATTTATACTGGTCAACTAAAGCAATTGCAATATATCTTCCTGACAAGATCAATAAGGAAATTTCTTTTCCAATTGACCTGCACTGTAAGGAAAAAAGGTATGCATTTTACTTTCACAAACACAAAAAAATATGTCCAAACGAGCTTGTATAAAAGCAAAAAGGTAATGCAAATCTAAAAATCTATCAATCACTTAAAAGTTTCAAACTAATTACAAGAATATCGGCTTGCCTCCAAAAAAAATTCACAACTAATTTTGATCAAGCTTAAATCTTTATGTTCAAACACCCACAACCTTCTACCAAGTTCATGACTAATGACAAAATCAATTTAGAAGCAAAAACTAATTTTTCCAGTTCAAAATAATAGATATTTTCATGAACTCCTTGTGATAGTATCAGATTATATTAATCAATGAAGAGGGATAGTCCCTCCCAAAAATATTTATGGGATTTCATTTATGACATGGACCTTAAACAAGATACTGATGTGGTTACCAAGTAAAATATTTACTGACTTCGACAAACTTTCAAGAGTTCTTCCTAGCATCATAAGCTGTTAAAAATGATCAAATTTTGGAAACCTTATGTGAATAACGAATATGCCAACTCAGGGCCTGAAGTAACCAATAAGTATTGCAGAATATCCCTGGCGAGTATCGGTATCCGATATATATCCAATACATATACGCTCCTTCCACAAACTAATTCTTAGTTCACACCAATCACATATTTTACACCCCTGCAGACTTTTCAGACCCCAGAAAGAAAACTTGGCCAAGGAGCAAGACATACTTCCTGCCTGCCTTAACCAATTTCAAAAATTTCGAACAAGATAGAAGTCAAATAAAAGAGCCATTTCTTGTCTCGAACAGGAGCACCATTCTATAGCAAAAACTGTATAAGTTGCATGCATGTAAGATTGGCATCCCCATCAAATGATTGCAGTAACTAGGAAAGGGTAAGAAAAAGGAAACTTGGTTTCATGTCATTTACCTTGAGAAAAGCACCATGAATTGATTAAACATGAGTGCAAGGTGTCCTAGTCCCATCATCCCCATCATAGATTATCTGTAACAATGCTAGTGCATTTAGGAATATAGATTAAACTTAATCTTTAAAGTGGATATCCCGGTCCTTGATCATGGATTATCTGTAACAATGCTAGTGCACTTACCTTACTCTTTTGGACCATCTTGAATTCCGGTCCTTGATCAGTCGGACATCCCTCACCTGAAGATGGTAAAAATATAAATAGAATTAGAAATTAGGTAGAAGGTCTTATTACACATTGATTTTTACCAAAAATCCAATGAATAATTTTTTTTTAATGAAGGGCCTATTTTGTTTTATAATTTAAATGAAGGTATTTGAATAAATTTAAATATCATTTAATTAATAAAAACATGTTATATATTACCTAAATTACCCCCTCCTTATGAAATTTGCACAAAAAATATGGACTACAAAGTTCATACTGCAGTAAAATATGAACTGCAAAGTTCATATTGCAGTGAAATATGGACTGCGATATGAATTTTGCACTAAAAATATGGACTGCAAAGTTCACATTGTAATAAAATATGGACTGCAATATAAACTTTGCACTAGAAATATGGACTGCAGAGTTCATATTGCAGTCCATATTTTAATGCATATTGGTATTTTTAGTTTATTTTAAGGGTTGGGATGTCATTTTGTAATGAAAAAAAAAAGACACATGTCATATTATTAATAAAATAAAAATAGGCCCTTCATTTACAAAAAAATTATTCCTTGACTTTAGTGTGAAAATCTTTCTCCAATAAAACCTTTTTTTTTAATTGTCCTAAATAGAAAAGGGTGCGCAAAAGGTTGAAATACACATCAGTTCTGAACCACACACAAAACATTTAGAAATATGTTTTGTGAAGAACAGAGGGGAAGAGGGTCGATGCTTGGAGAGTGAGGTTTGATGCATATGTTTGGGTGGGAGTGAAATAGTGAGGGTTTTGTATTTTTATTTTTTTGTAATTAGGACTCTATAGACCTATTTGGAAGCAGGTTTTCTTTATCCGTCCCTCACAGATAAAGTGAAGGAAGTCCACTTAAGATCTACACCAATTTACCTTACTCTAAAAGTTTAAGAGATTTGAAACAATAAGATTAGAGAGTTTTATCTATGTACATATGTTGAAATTTTTAGATATATTTAGATATAAACATATACGACATGTATATTATTCCAATGACTGCAGCTTTTCATATGTATATATATATATACGTATTTTCTTGGAGCTAACTAATTTTGGTGAACAAATTATCTTTATGTTAAAAGTGTTTTAAAGTAAAAGAAAAATAATTCGTGAGAAAAGGTAATTTACTTTTCTGTTTTAAAAGGGTCAGATTGCTTTGGCTATTCATTTCCTTTATAAAAATGGATAAACTTTTAAGAATGTAAGGGAGAAATAAAATGTGACATACTTCAGTTTATAAAGATAATAATAGGCCCCTTTTGTACGTATTAATGAGCTATCTGTAAAACATAAATAAAGCAGTAGCGTAATACTTCCTCCTCCTTGCATGGGTCATCAATAATTTTACATGGTCATTAATAAATAAATTATTTTGGATTCCTTACACTGATAGTACATCGTCTGAATTACTATTTTGTCTTTGAAACATTTAATATTTTGTTTGCGATGCGAATTGAACATTTGTTGCTAAACAATCTACACACGTATTTAGTCACATTGGAGGTTTTTGAATTTTGTTAAATTTTTCTACACAAATTATAAACGTGCGAGTAATATAAGAAGTAGTCTAATATATGATTTTGTGTCTGTAAACCGTTCAAAATCGCTGGTGCGTATCTTTTGGGCTGGATGGGAGTCAAGTCCTATAATATTTTGTGAGCCTCTCGACTTTCGAACCTAAAATTCAATTGTGGTGGTGCGTATCCTTTGGGCCTGTGGGACCCTCTCGCAACTTCAGTCATATTCTTGAATTACCATTTTTCACGCACTGCCCTTCCTTTCATATATATTGTGGGAAGACTTCCATCGACTCCAAAATAATACCAACCTTAATCAAATTCTCGAATTATTACTGCCCCACTCACTGTTGAACATCCTTGGCTTCTTTCACTCGAACAGTATCAACCCTCTTATTTTATTTATACATTATTATAACCTTCATTTATTTCCTAATACTAATTAACTCTATTCAATAGAGATAATATGTTATCTCTATTATTCACGTTAACTAGTTTTTTTAAAATATGGATGGGGCAATTGCCCCACCTGCGCGCCCGCCTAACATATATCTTGTTCGCTGGACCTGTGGATGATTTAAAGTTGTAAATAAATTATTATTATGAATCATAAACTAATTGTGATACACATTTATAACAGTACTTAAAAGAGTGTCATAAGTAATCTCTTACAAAGGTTGTAACGATATATATATTTTTATTAATAAATAGGTGAGGCTATGGATATTGGATTTGGCTACTCTCCATTGTACTTTGAGTCCAATTTTGTACAACAAAGTCTAGTTCAAAAGTTAAACAGAAGAGTTTTTTCATGAAACTTGATGGAGATAATCTCTATAATGAGTTGATCAATTTTACAAAATTTCATCAAGAAATTCAAATCAGAAGTAGGTGTGATAAACATTTGATATATATATATATATACATGTTCATTTCTCGTCTAAGAAACTTTCAAACATAGTGGGATGTAATGAATATATTTTGGGGCTTGGCACCCTTTCATTCCCCTTTTCATTCAATTTCATCTTATTAGGTCTATTTCAAGGATTAAACCGGTGAATTTATTCACAAAATTTGGTGGAGTCTTTATAATGAATAGATCATTTTTACAAAATTTCATCAAAAAATTCAAGCCGGAAGTAGATGTAATAAAAGTTTGATACATATAATGACGGGACCCTTTGGAGTCAATGAAGCTTCTCAACTTTCGAACGTGAAGGGAATGAAGTCCTGTTATATTTTGTGAGTCGCTCAACTTTCAAACATGAAGATTTTCGTGTCTTCGAAATTTTCAAACATCAAGTTCAAAGTCGCTGGTGCTTCTCCTTTGGGCTTATGGGACCCTCTTGTAACGGTCAAATTCGATCTTGAATTATTATTTTCCACACATTGTCCTTCCATATATGTTGACTCCAAATAAATCCAACCTTAACCAAATTCTTGAATTATTACTGTCCCACTCACTGCCTGACCAGCGTGCCCTTGATATTTTTGGAAGACTTCATTTGATTCAAAATATATCAACCCTCTTATGTTATTATATATATATATATACATTATTAAAACCTAGTTGAACAAATAATAATATTGTGCCTTTTGATTTTAACTACATTTGCCGAAATATTCATTCATTTCCTAATACTAATTAACGCTATCTAATGGCTATTGTGAGAGCCCAAGAAACCTCCTCTTCAACATTTAGATACAGCTATCAAGTGTTTTTGAGCTTTAGAGGTGAGGATACTCGAAAAACCTTTACCGATCATCTCTACACAGCGTTGGTCCAAGCCGGACTTCGCACATTTAGAGATGATGATGAGATTGAGAGAGGAATGAGGTTAAAGTTAGAATTGTGCAAAGCAATACAACAATCGAGGATTTCGATAATAATCTTGTCAAGGAACTATGCATCTTCAAAATGGTGTCTAGATGAAGTTGCGATGATTCTCGAGTGGAGTCGGAGAAGTAGTAGTGGACACGAAGTTTTGCCGGTCTTCTATGACGTGGATCCATCCGATCTTAGGAATCAAAAAGGGAGTATCAAAGAATCATTTGCTAGATACAAAGAGGAACTAATTGACACCGAAATTGATGATGAAAAAAAGAAAGAAGGGGCGGAAAAGCTACAACGCTGGAAGGTGGCACTTGAGGAAGTTGCAAACTTAACAGGGTTGGTCTTAAAGAATCAAGGTGGCGGGTATAAATCCTTCCTCAAATTTCTCCGTAAATTTAAAGTTAGAGATAAATTATTTAAAACTTGCTCCAGTCTTGCCATATCTTCTACTTATATTTGAGATTTTATTTTTTTTAAAAGGAAGGTGTAAATTTCCTTTTTACAAATTGCCAAGAAGAGAGGGAATGCGGTTTAAATCCTAAGTTGTGGTTGATACTCAAATGCGAGTGGGCCCGGCCTCGGAATAATACCTTTTTCCAACTAGGTCACCCCTCGCTTAAAAGCATAGTCACATGAGAAATATATAAATTTAGCTTGTCTAAAATGAATTTATGTTAGAGTTCAAAAATCTAAATTAAATTTAATTAAAAATGAGGTAAAAAGTCTTGCTTGATAATGTTTTTCGTAAAAAAACTAACAAGTAATATTTTTCAGAAATAAGAGTTTAAATATTATTATCATTCTAAAATAAGGGCTTGCTTATCAATTGTGTTTTAAAATAAGGTTTTTGACCAAGTGCAAACTTAATTTTGCACAAAATTATGTTTTGTGCAAACTTAACTTCGCGATCAAAAAAATATAATGCAAATTTGTTTTGCATAATGTGTTTATATTTTTTAACAAGTATATTCTTAATTATGTTTCATTCAAAAACCTTTAAAACGTCAAATAAATACAAATACATAGTAATGTTTTACAAAATAAAGAGTGCAAACTTGCCTTTGCATATATTACTTTGAAAAAATTATTATGTGCATTTTATTAATAAATAGGTTTTGAATATATAATTTGTTAAAATTATTCTATATAGTTGTCAATTAAACACTTAATTATAATAATATGGTAAAAAAAACATGTAATGCAAACTTATTTTTGCATAATTCCATAAAAAATACAATTTAAAAATCTACTGCAGAGTTAACTACGCACTCATTTTAGAGTTTGGTCAAATAGAGACCCTTAATTTACAAAAATATTATTCCCCACTTCTTTTGTAGAAAACTTTTTCAAAGAAAACCTATTTTTCAATATCCCAAAGGTGAGCAAGGCGGCCACCCTTCAGCCCCAACTTTCTAGACAATTTTAAGGGCCTCGAATTTTTATGTCTGTATATAATGTACTTAATTCAATGTTTTCTTAAATTTGTTATAATAATAAGGGTTCGATCTACTTTTCAAAAAAGATCTTTGCATTATTTATATTAGTTATAAAGTGTGAATGAGGTGAATTGATTTACATTTAAAAAAAGAAAGAAAGAAAATTTTTTTACACTTTTATCAATTGGTTACAAATATTTATTCTATGTAAGTTATTAAATTAATACTCAAATTTACAGTTAGTTAGACATTAAATCGTATTCTATTTATAATTTTTTTTTGTTTAGATTTTAAGTTACCACGTAGTCCTTAAATTTAAAGTAATCTCAATTTCTATTCTACTTCCATTAAGATTTTAATATAAAACTCTATAAATTAACATCTAAATACCAATAATATATTAGGGCTCTTACAAAAATCTCTAATTTTTTTTGTAAACCATTATAATTCTTCTACAAACATTTATTATATTAATTTTTATTTTGCTTCCACTAGGATTCTAAAATAAAACCCTATATATTAACATCTAAATACTAAAAATATATTCTATTTATATTAGGATTCTTACAAAAATATCTTCTTTCATTTTTCTTTTCTTTTTCTTTTTTTTTTTTTTGTAAACCCATATACTCCTCTACCCACAATTTATAATCTTTGGACCATAAACTCCAAATTCATTTAATTACTCTAGCGTACATTATGGTGTTGAGTTTGTGCACAAGTTAAATAATGGAACCACACAAGATTACTTTGTGTTATTATTTTTATTACCTATCATTTCTTTTATTAATATAATATAATATAATAGTCGGAATGATATTGGGTGTTTTACACTTTTATCAATTGGTTGTGAATAAGTTGCACTCTATATTCATTTTAGTTGAAACCCTATTCTATTTGTTGTTTTAGTTAGGAATATTTATTCTAGTAAAAATTCTACACTATTTGGTCTTTTATATTGCTCACTATTAATTTTTTTAGTCAATTGGTAAAGCATAAATTATACTTTACATATTTTTTTTGGATCGGATATTAACTGATTGTAAATTGTATTCTCCAATTTTTTTTAGTTAAAATCCCAACTAATTATAAATTGCACTCTATTATTTTAGTTAAAATTATACTCTGTTTTATCTTGTCCCTAAAAATATTTATTCTGCTCAAAATCCTATTCTATTTTTTAGCTAATAATGAACCGTGAATTGAATTAAATTGGTGTGCTATAAATAGCACTCTCTTGTTTTTTACTTTAGATGCTAATAATAACTATTCTTCGATTATCGCACTCCATTGCACTCTAATTTATTTATTTTTTGGTTATGAATAAATGTTTTTGGTGCACTCTATATTTGAATTGGTTAAAACATTAACCCATTATAAATTGTACTCTATTTTTTTTAAAATTAAAATCCTAATTAACTATAAACTGCACTCGATCTATTTTTAGTTAAAATCCTACTGTATTTTCTCTTTTTGTTTGGAATATATATTCTACTTAATATCCTACTCTAATTTTTAGTTAATAATGAACCATGAGTAGGATTGATCCAATTGGTTTGCTATAAATAGAGGGCACAGTTTGATCTTTTGTTTCTACTTTTGATGCTAATAATAAAATAGTACATGTGAGGCAATATATATATATTTTATGATAGATGTAAAAATAAAGTATTAACATAAGACAAATTAATTAATATTTAAATCTAATACATATTCATTCTTTTTTGGAAGAAAAGAAACATAAGACAAAACGATGGATATTAGAATTCAAGAAAAAATGAAATGTTGATGACATATACAAAAATAACTATATACAATACATAATTAAATAATTTTGAAAATACAAATATAATCAATTAGTAACAAATTTCGGTATTTTAATACACAACAAAATCTATTGAAACATATCTAACTTATGAGGTATTCAAAATATGAATACGTACGTACCACATGTTTTCATAGTCTTTGACGAACAAGTTAAGTTCTTTTTTTCTTTGACTACCCATGTTATAAGTAATTGTCTTATGCATCAAGCTACGTGAAAGTAAACTTTAAACTGCAACATTTAATATTACATGTAAAGCATAATGTAAAATCATCCAATACATTATTTGCTTTAGGAGAAGCCCCGAAGGTGGTTTAAACAAAATAGTTTTCTAACTAAATTTCCATGTTAACATGATAAATTCTTGGGGAAATAGAAATAAATCAAAAAGTATCAATGTTCCTAAGGGGAAAAACAATATTTACCACAACTTTATTTCCAATTATTCATTATATACCCTAAACTGACATAAATCGTAACCTTTATGTAGAATTGTTTCAAATTCAAGTTCAATTTTTTTAAAAAAAATAATTAAATTTGGATATTTTTTTTAACATAGATGTAATTTTAATTAATTTAATATATAAATTTATTAGTTATTGCATAGTCTATAAGTTTACTAGTCATTGCATAGTCACTACAACCCACATGAACTAGAATTGTACTTTTAAATGCACCGGAACTTTATGGTTTATTGCTCTAATTAAGATTATGATCAAAGCATTAAATGTTGGAAAAAAAAAACAAATAAACAAACTAGTCATTAGGCCTGGCAACGGGTCGGTTTCATGTCGGGTTGAAATCATGTTGGGTGAAAATTGCCTCCACCCGTACATAACCCGTTTAATAAACGGGTGAAAAATTCAAATTCATACACGATCCGTTTAATTAACGAATTACACGACCCGGTTCATTTAACCCGTTTAAGATAAACGGTTTGATTCGAGTCGTATACGAATAACATATAGTGACCCGTTAATAATTCAATTAAGTAATTTATATATATATATTTAAATTATATTCGGGTTACACGGGTTACAAACGGGTTTACACGTCCCGAAACCGACTCGTATATATTCTTACCGGGTTAGACGGGTTTTATTCGGGTCTCGCGAATGTACACAAAATCGACTCGTTTAATAAATGGGTTTGACGGGTTAACCCGATTATGACCCGCACCCGTTAAGGATTCACCCAAACCCGATAAATTCTTGTCGATTTCGTGTCATATTATCGTGTCGTGTTATAAATTACAGGGCCTACTAGTCATGTTTTCCATATATACACAACACAAGTCAATTATTTTCTATATATATGTAAAGTGGCCCGGTTTTAAAAAGAAAAAATTAGGGCCCAATCCCACTTTTTGAAACTTTTTAGCTTGCACTCCGTTATAATTCTCCGGTTACCAAACTACCATAACCTGCATTTCTTCTGTTACCCAACTACACTAACCTATATTTATCGGTATTTTTGTGGTTACCCAACTATCATAACATGTATTTCTCATATTTACTCAACTACGTTAACATGTATTTCTTAAGTTACTCAACTACAGTAACCGGTATTTCTCAAGTCACTCAATTATAGTATTTAGGGATGTCAATCATCGCCAAAAATAGTTCCATTACTTTAAAACTAATAGGGATCACAAGCTTTTTAAAATAAAAAAAAATTACAAATCACGAGTTAAAAAAATTCAAAAACACAGACTAGCCGCTAAATAGTCTTTTAAAAATTCTTCTTAAACCCTTAAATCTTCTCGGACTTTTTGGGACAGCCCTAAATTCTAATCTAACTGTCAAAAATTGTTTTGACTCCACTTTAGAGATAAAAATCTTCGCTCCATGGGGGTTGGATCCCAATCATGGAGCTGGATCGGGGGAAGAACAAGTTCCCCAAACACTAGTCATCAAGACAAAAGCACAAAATTACATTTTTTTAGCATAATTAATACACAATGCTCTAAATACTCAAATGCGGAGAAGAGAATTGAATAGCTTATCATAAAATATAAATTTTCTTTTAAATCTATCCTCAAATAAATTTTTGGAAACTATAGTAAGATGACTATACTTGCTCTTGTGTGCTTTTTTCCCCTCGGGTTAACATGGCCATTCATTCTAATTGATAAATGCATCAAACAATATAATAAGGACCCACAATAATTATTTATTAATATTTTTGGCGTATCCACCAATCAGAGTGCAAGGTCGTCCACCATATGTTTTTTCTTTTAAATTTGTAATTTAGAAAATAATCTATTAATAAATCACAATAGTTTTGATATTCACATACTCTCTTAATTAATGTTCTCAAATGGTGACTCATATTTAATATGAATTTTTATGTTTTAATACGACAAATAACATATAACCTTCAGTTATCTTTCCAACTAATAGCTCATATTTAGTATAATTTTTTATCTTTTAATCTAACGGTTCTCAAATAACCCAAAATATGTATCTCTCCTAATCAATTTCTCTATGTCATTCCTTTCAAAATGTTTCTAATTATAAGTTTCATTGTCTTTTTTAATTTAAACATGATCAATACCCCTTTTCACAATAAAAATAAATTATTTTACAATCATTGATTAACTTTAAATTATTATATTTCTTAAAACTACAAAAATAAAATATTGGACTATTAATTTGATACAAAGTAAGTAGTGTGCTATATATATTTTTTTCCTTCAGAAATTGGTTCCCTAACCATTATCACTCAAACCATTACGTACACATGTTATAGCAGGAAAAAAATAAGATTAAGAAGATATACGTAGTTTATAACACACCCATTGTTTGGAAAATTATATACTAACTTAATTTAATCTATTTAAATTCTTACACAAGGTAGTAGGTAGTTTTAAAAAGTGAAAAAAATTATAGCTAGTAAGAGGAACAATTTATAGCATACCATCAAGTGAGAAGCCATATATTAGGATTAAAAAATAAATTGTAAATAAAATTGGAGGAGGAATCGACCATACACGGCGCTTCTAGGGCTTATTTGGCACTAGAAAATTTGGGTGGGGTACTACACGCAGCCAATGTTTTTAGAGTATTCGATTCATAAATCACAAAGAATTTTTTTATATTTTCAACTGGTTGCTACGATTTATCCTCATTCATTTAATTACCTTTTCATCTTTTCATCTAAGTTCCTATAGATGTGATGACACTCCAGCTAGTAATATTATTCATAGTTGTGGTTATGTATATATATTTATTGGATTGTGATAGTGTTCAAAAATATCTAAACTATAATTAGTTTTCGTATTAGTTAATTACCTACCAATAAAAATATCTAAATTCAGATCAGGTTCAAGTTCTTGCAAATTAACCTGTTAAATCTTACCCAACTTGAATTTATTAACTTTTTGTTAAATAATCTTATAATATTATATAATTAATTACAACATGTTGGGGAGGATTAGAGTTGGGCAGGCCACGTGGATTCAAACTTACGCTTATAAAAAATGTGTAGTTTGTGTTTTCAAATCAAAACTTGTGCCAATGGGTCAAGTTTATATGCGGATTGGGTTTCGGGGGGACCAATCATGCTGTAGGTACAGGACATATCGAATATATAATACATAACAAAATGAAACTATAACAACTTAACAATCTAACCTTTTTAATCAATTATTGTAATATTTGTACTTATTGACTTCAATAATAGTGAACTTTATGTTTGTTAGCATTTAGTACACACGTTAAGCTCTTGTTTTGAGGCACGGGCATTATTATTATTTTTTAATTGACTATTTTCATTTGGAATCTTAGGCTTGAAGCAAAGTTCATTCAAGAAATTGTTAAGGTGGTCAAACGTATGCTCGATCGTGCCATCTTATATGTTGGTCACCACTTAGTTGGAATGCAATCTCGAGTCAAAAACATTGATTCGTGGGTACAAAATAGCTCAACAAATGAAGACATACTTGTAATATGTGGTATGGGTGGGATAGGAAAGACCACAATTGCAAAATTTGTTTATAATTCAAATGCTCAAAGATTCGAAGGAAATTGCTTTCTGGGTTCAGTTGCAGAGAAGTCTCATCAACCCAATGGCTTAGTTAACTTGCAAGCACAACTTTTATCAAGTATTTTAAAGGGGAAGCGAAAAGAAATTTCTAACGTTGACGAAGGTATCATTAAGATCAATGAAGTAATGTATTGTAAAAGGATTCTTGTTGTTATAGATAATGTTGATGAAGTGGAACAATTAGATGCATTACTTGGAAAGCGAGTGTTTTATCCAGGAAGTAAAATCATCATAACAACAAGAAACAAGTCATTGCTAAAAGCTCATGAAGTTCATAAACTTCACACGGTTCAAGAGTTAAACTTCTACGAATCGTTGGAGCTCTTCTGTTGGCATGCCTTTAGAAAAGAACATCCTGATAAAGGTTACAAGGAACAATCTGAAAGGGCAGTATATCGTTGTGGAGGGCTTCCTTTGGGTCACAAAATTTTGGGTTCTTCTTTAGCGGGAAAAAGCGCAAAAGTGTGGGCAAGTACATTGGAGAAATTGGAAGCAATTCCTCAAACTAAAATTCTAAATGTATTGAAAATAAGCTTTGATTCGTTGGAAGACAACCATGACAAAAACTTATTCTTACATATTGCTTGTTTCTTTGTTGGACACAATAAAGACGAATCAATTGCAATATTAGATGCGTGTGATTTCTTCACGGTGTGTGGAATTCGAAATCTTGTTGACAGATGTCTCATTTACATAGAAAAGGACAACATGCTAGATACAGATAGCAAGTTGATGATGCATCAATTACTTCAAGATATGGGGAGGCAAATAGTTGACCAAGAATCACCCAATGAGCCAGGGAGACGTAGTAGATTGTGGCGACCTAAGGATTCATTTTTAGTTTTGAAACAAAAAAGGGTAAGAAACAGTCTTAATTATCTTGTGTATTTTTTTCCTTCTTGTATTGCTATGAGTTAATTAATGCTCTATATTTATTCTTTTATCTTTTTTCTTTGTATGTTAGGGTACAGCAACAATTGAAGGTCTCATGCTTGACATGCAAATGTACAAGAATGATGATTTTAATGTTAAAAAAGGGGTATGTGATGGATTTTGGGATTCGTTTTTCCCGTCATATGAAGGCAATTCATTCGGGAGACGCTATTTCAACTTCCTTTCTTCCGAACCATTAAGTGATGTGAGCTTCAGCTATGATGATTTTTCAAGGATGGACAAACTAAGAATCCTGAAACTTAATTATGCAAACGTGAGTGGACGTGGTGAGAATCTTCCTAAAGGTTTAAAATGGTTGTGTTGGCACGGGTTTTGTTTAAAAGGTCTACCTTCTGACTTACCTTTAGGAAATCTTGTGTCTCTTGACATGAGTTACAGTAACTTGGAACATGTTTGGGTCGCAAACAAGGTATTTATTAGCAACCAATTACATTTCTCCTATAATAGTTGTATTTCATTCCTTTTTTTTATACAGTGATAATATTTTTTGGTGTTAACATATTATTCTTTAAAAAAAAACAGGTTCTTTTCTCATTGAAGATCCTTAATCTTAGTCATTCTCAAAGGCTTATCAAAACACCCAACTTCAGAGGACTTCCCAATCTTGAGAGATTGATTCTGAAAGGTTGTGTAAGTTTGGTTGAGGTTTCTGATACCATTGGAAACCTGGAGAAGCTTGCTTTACTGAATCTAAAAAACTGTAAAAGTCTACGGAAGTTTCCAAACATTGGCACGCTAAATCCTCTTGAAACATTAGTACTTGATGGCTGCTCAAGTATTATTGACGAGTCACTGAAAGTGTGTGACGATAATGGAGTCAATGTAAACCTGTTACCCTCTACCCGTACAGATTATGTCAAGTTGTGGCATACATTGTTTCAGCGATGGGTGTCAAAACCAATATTAAAAAATCCACAACATATAAGTGTTTCTTTGCCTCGCTCTTTAGTAAGTCTATGTCTTAGAAATTGTAACCTATCAGATGATGATTTCCCCTTGGATTTTAGTAACCTATCCTCGTTGCAAACATTAGATCTAAGTTACAATAATTTTCTTAACCTGCCCCAATGCATTGGTAGTCTTCATAAGCTTCACCTTCTAAACTTAAATTCATGTAAAGACCTCCATTCAATTTTAGGCCTGCCGAAGGTACTTATTTTAGAAGTGGGTGAATGCAGATCATTGGAAAGTGTAACATATAAGTCAGCTTCAACCAGGTCTTTTATCCATTTAGATGGTTCTCAAAAACTAAGAGAGATTGAAGGTATGTTTAAGCTTGAACCCATAGAAAAGGTTAGCAGAAAAACACTCGATAATGTTGGCTTAGGCAGCATGGAATCAATAAGAAAGCTTAAGTTGAGCTTTACACATAAGAGCACTTTATCACACTCTAAGGTTCCAGTTGAGGAAAATACTCGTCAGGTGCACTCTCTTTTTCTATATACACATATTGCAAATGTATTTCTTAATCATATAATTGATCCATAAAATAAATTAACTAATCAATTATGGTTCGTAATGTAGGGATTATACGAATTTGGTATATTCAGCACATTTCTTCGACAAGGAGAGATTCCAAGTTGGTGTCGTGATAGAAATGATTATAAGCGCTCATCGTCATCGATATCATTTACTGTCCCTTCACATCCTAGTCTTAGGATTCGAGGATTGAATCTGTACTCTACATATATACACACTCTCCAACAGTAGAGAAATGGGACATCATTCTGTACTATTTACTAAGATTGATAATAAGACCAAAGATCTCAAGTGGATATACTCCCCCCTGCATATAGCAGTTCCAGAAAAGGAGAATGAAGAAGAAGAATTGGTATGGTTAAGCCATTGGAAGTTTGGGAATCATTTGGTAAGTGGTGATGAAGTTGATGTTTTGGTATTTGGTGGTGAGGGTTTAGAGGTGAAAGAGTTTGGTATTAACCTTGTATGGGATGAAGAAGAAGAAGAAGAAGAAGAAGAGATCAAAGAAAACAGGAGAGACGTCATTGGTGGAGATTTGTCATCCTACGAGTTTATGAGCACACGAGCCTTCTTCTTCTCCAATCGTTATATACACGCCTTTGTTTTACCCGGATATACAAGAACGAGTTGGTTTCGAGAAATAATCAAGGATCACATAACAGTTGAAGGTGTGTGTCTTATAAGCTTTCAATTGAACTCAACTTTCAAAATGAATTATACGGGCTTGTAGCAGTCATAATGTTGACGGGCATTAGGGCTCAATTCTCATCGAGGCAATTCAAAAAAAGTTCCCAAAAAAAAAAAGGAAGACAGTATATTGTCTATTTATTACCAATAGCAACTTTATTCTATCTCGCGAATTAAAATGAGACTACGTGGAAAAAAGACTTTTACTGTTTCATGCATATGTGGTTCTATTTCTTAGTTTAAAAGTTAAATTTTGATTTGAACTGATAGTTTTGTGAAACTTTTACAATCTGCATACATATATAGAGTCCAGTTCCTATGCGGACTGTACTGTACAGAACGGGAATTTGGCCCACTTCTAGGATGAATTTTTTGATGAAATTTCACTAAAAAATTTACCAGGAAGTAAGTGAACTACAAGATTGAAATATATATCTCAAGAAATAGATATATATATATACATATATCAACATATTCTGTGGCAATGTGGCACAAAGATTAATTTTGTTGTCTTATATCTTTGTAGATTTTGAAAGATGGCTGTGTAACCCGGACCGGTTGAAGAATTTTTAATGTGGCGGACTGAACTAATGCAAAATCTCAGGACAATATTTTTGGCCTAAGGACTTGCTTGATTTGCTCGTGTAAGTACATTTCACATAGTTTCAAAAAATAGAGAGATTTTAGTCTTTTAAATAAAAAAATAAGTAGACGATACAAATATGTTTATTTAATTATAAAAAAAAATTACAACTAAACTGCAAACACAAAAATTATAAGATTGTAAATAAATAGAACAATATTGAATTGAGTTGAAAAAATTAAATTGAGCGTCATAGGTCATATTTCAATCAACCAAAATCAAATAAATAGGAGATCCTTTTTTGTTTGTCAATCTTAGTTGGAGCCTAATGAGTCCAGCCTCAAGTCCGTCCCTAGTGTTGAAACTATAAATCTCATATCAGGAAATGAGATCCTCCCAAAACAATATATAAAAATGAGGGGCTACTCCACCCATAGCCAATTGGTTATGGATCGGAAGCTCTAAACTCTAATATAGTATCAAAGGGAAGGTTATTCACTGTGTCAAGGTGCAACGTTTCCTCTTGATTTGTAGCTATATTGATTTCTATCAAAAGATCGATAATCAGACTAGCTATATTGATTTCTAGTATAACTTGGGTTTACTCTTGTGTTTTGAATATATAAGTTTTCCTCTCCCAAAAAACTTTTGAAGTTCGCAATCGACTTCTAGTTATAGCTGGCTTTAAAATAGGTGAGCTATAAGATAGAGAAGAAGTCTGACCTGTGCTCTTCGGATCAGACCTGGAGCAAAGATAACAATGCCTGCTGAGAAGACCAATGCTTAATCGAATTTGGCTACTGTTGTAAGGAGGCAGATGTGATAGTGTTTAAGACTATAGAATTCATCAAAGCAAGTGTAAACTATCAATAAGAATGGGTCGCTAACAGGTTTCAAGTATATGCCATAAATAACAAATGAGGAACCCACCAAAAAATTCCAAAACCAAACAGTTCACTAGTACCAAAACAGCAGAAATGTTGCAATGTAAAAAAAAAATACTTCAAACCCTGGAATCTTGTATAACTAACGTAAAATTGATTTTAAATAAAATAATATTTTGTTAATGTACACATTCAATATTCAAGAGTCATATCTATTAATTGTTATAGTTTCATGTCAATTTAAAGAAAAGTGTAAATTCTGCTAGTGTACAGATTCAAGTGTCGTGTTACATGCTGGGAGCATAAAGTTTAGATGGATAACTCAAGTATGAGAAAGGCACCTATCAAATTTGAATTAGTAAAAGCATAAAGTAAAATGTATGTAATTTTGGACGAGGAAAAATAATTTCTCTTCATAATTAAAAACAAACGTGTGCATATAAGAAAAAAGAAATCTGCTTCTATGGTGGTCCCTAATACGTTTAGATTTCATTACAAAGGTAATTAAGATTAAGGAGAATCGAACCAGAACCCGAGAACATCACAGATAATCATTATTACCAACTGAATGGAGCTTGTTATATCACTCACCAAAAGGAGGAAAAAAGGCACTTGTAAATATACAATCTGCAACATTTTTTAGATCCTGTAAATTTGTCCCTTGTCTTAAGAATAAGGTTTTAGTGTGATTGAAGCGAGTGCGCAGGTTGCTCTCTAGACCATATTATTATTGATAGACACCAACATCATAACAACCTAATTGGGATAATGAACTTTTCTAGAGTGGATTGGAAGCTAATTAAAATCAGGTCAGTATACTTTTTAAAATCATAACTAAACAAATTCAGATATAAAAGATTACACATAGAAAGAGAAAGTTGGGTGATCTGAAGAGGGGAGGGACGGGGAGGACAAGACTCAAACTTAGGCATGTTTAAACACTTAGCTTAATCCTGAGTCTAAATAATGACACTGTTTTTTGTTTGCCTAAAATCTCCTTCATTTTCTAAAAGTGTATCTATTTGTGTATATAACTATTTAATCACTGCCGCCGTCGTTCGCCAGTCTTGTCGGAGCTCATAGCATTGCAGCTATGGTTGGTAATGCCTAGCGACCACCGTGGATGAGACAAAAAAGTTTGATGAGGGCATTTTTATCTAAAGAACCACTTTTACACTCCAGTGGTTGAAAGTATAAGTATTATTACAGGGCATTCAGGTTTGAGCCCCATCCTCCTCCTCCCTTCTCGAAACATTTTGATATATCCATCATTTATATAGGAAAAATGATACTAATACATATGTTTGAATAAGACCCCAGTGGTCATATTATTTTGAATTAGCGCTCAATGGTCAAAGATATATATATATATATATATGATGTGTAAATTCTTTTTTATTTTTAGTTTCCATCGAAGTAATATTCTTTGCGTTAGGCATGATCAAATGCTCGAAGTAGGGCTAGCTAGCAGACTTAGAACCTAACAATAATTGACTATTATAGTTTTTCGTATTCTAGGGATTTTCGAAAAACTAGTACCATGATAAGTTTTACATGTGGTTTGATTAATTGAGATCATATTGTTTGTATCTATTTATATATGCAGGGGGATATCAAAACGAACTACAAAAGAGAACAAGGAGCAAAGAACTAAAGTTTATGTATGCTTTCAACCTAAGAACCTATATGCTTTTCTTTTGTTGGCAGCTTGATTTTTGTATTTTATAGTGTTGTGGTGAATTTCTTAGCATATGTTATTTTATTCTAATGTTTTATTCTTTGTACAATTTTGGGATTACAGACATACAAACACACACGCATATAAATGCAACTTTAATAGCCCACTTGTTTTTTGAGAATAAGTTCTTCGGTCATTCAAAATCCTTAATCTAAGTCATTCTATAAAGCTTGCCAGAACACCCAACTTCTTAGGATATCCCAATGATCCTTAGAAGTTGATCCTCATAGGTTGTGTATATATGACTGATTGAGCCATTGAGATTTGTGAATCCATTGGGAAGCATTGAGGTAATTACCCTACTGAATCTTGAAGTCTAGCTGCAAAAATCTGATGAAGTTTACACAAACATCGGCATGCTCAAATGTCTTGAAACGTAAATATTTGTGGGTTGCCCAAATATACAAGTGAGTTTCTAACGTTTCATGCTGACAAGGGCTATCCATCTAGCTCTTATAGCTTTCCTATTCCCCCCTCCCCCTCTTCTTTTTTAATAAAAAGAAAGGTCTAAGTCTCGTCCCTTTAATACAAATTAAACAACTAAGGAACCCTCCCCTCCCCGAACCAGACATCTTCTGGACCGTGTGGGCACCTCACCACTAGGCTAACCCACTCGCTCGTTTCCTATTTGGTTTAGCATTCAAGAGAGTAAGCAAATGAAAAATGCACTAAAGTCTAATTTAGTTTGTTATTATTAGTATTATTATTGTAAGAATAAATTAACTCTTCAGACATAATTGTAACCGCGGACTTGAGAAAAGTTAGTTAAAAGAAGCCAGGATTAATGCTGCGGCCATCGGTTGATCTTCTCGCTCATACATGGGTTGTTCCAAGAAAACATGTAATTCCTAAAACCCATAGCAGCAGTGTGGTGGTTATTCACTAATTTCTCTTCCTTTACATTAACCAATTCTTCATTTCAGGACCCAAAGTAAAATGCTACTACTAAGTCTCATCTCCAATAAGTTTCATCAAAAGAATTTAATCTAAAAATAGATGTAATGAAAACAAAGAGACTCCTTTCGATTGACCTAAACTACCCTCCCTTTATTTTTCTTAAAAGGAATAGATTTAATCACCACACCAACCACAGCCGCCTCATGCCTAAAACGGCTAGCTGCCAGTCATCAGCAACCTTACCATAGAGGTCGCAAGATCCCTGGTGGTGGGTGGTTGTGGTTGAGACCTAGAGACCAATTGGGTGAGAGGCAAACAACAAGGTTTAATAAAGGTATAATTGACCTTTACACAAAAAATGGGAGTGTCCTCGCCATGCAGACAAACATCGGAAAATGTCCTTGTGAGCTGCGGCTAAAACAAATTGTGAAGAAAGCCCTCTATATGTTGGGTTTGAGTAAGGCATCTTTACGATGGAAATGATTTGGAAGAAGCCTTGTAATTCATTTTCTCATTTAGATGTTGATGGTTAGTTTTTATTATATTCTTCTTTTACAGGGACCTTTGTTTTGCTAATCGACTATATATTAGATTGTTTTGTATTATTTATTTTGCCAAACTCATATGGGTGGTGGTTTTGAGGTTCAATATTATGGTCCAGAGGTGAATTGGTTTTGTTTATGTTTATTGGTTTGATCAAGGAATGTTGGTTGAATTGCATTATATTCCTCATTGTGAAAGAATGTTGAATTGAATTAAAAATTGGTTTTTCTTGCCATCTGCCACGTGGATGAAAAAAAATATTGAATTGGTACGCTAAAATATTCCAAGCATGCTCTTTAATTAAACTACACAAATTTTTATTTTTTTGAGGCAAAAATTTATACAATTTTAACGGGCACAAATAATGTTTTAATTGAAAATAAGCTTATGGGTGTGTTCCAATAGTAATGGACCTCATCTAATAATTCCAGAGGTTCTACGTTTAAGGTTTTCTCCGTGCTTATTAAATCTGGCAGAATTATTTATAACACGAATTTTCTTTTCCTTCCCATTAATTTTATATATAGTTTTGGGTTTGGATGAAACTCTGGTTATTTGTAATTATCACAAACTCGGGTTATGTGACTACTACTTTAAAATTCCAGTGGTCTAAATTGATTCTCACGAATCAAATGGTACATATTTTAGTTATGTAGCCTTGATAATTTAACAAACACATTTTCTCCTACTTTACCCTTCTCTTCTCTCACTTTCATTTTTTGATCTCTTAATTACACATCAAAATTTTAGGATATTTGAACTTTATACTCCACTTTTTGACTCCTAATTTAAGATTGCATCCCATATTTTAAATCATTTGACTTTGCACCTTACTATTAACTAGTTCAGTTAAGTCCGGTTAATAAATTAATCTAATGACGAAATTGCCCTTTTCGCTTCCCCTTAACCTCCCATTTCTCCTCCTTCTCCTCCTCCTCCTCCTCCTCCTCCTTCTTATTATTCATAATAACACTACTCTTCCTCAACGTCAATGTTTTCATTGTCAGCGGCAAACCATAAACAACCGTCCTCAAACTTCACTCTAAGATTTGCTTACATCTGAATCCCCTATTTCTCTCTGCTACCTTTCATGGTTGATAACAAATTACGAGGCACCATTAACGGAGTAGATCGATTTAGTAGATTGGATTTTAAGTAACGCTTTGCGCTAATATTCCTCCTCAAATTCTTCATTTTCGTTACTGATGCTATTATTGGGATTGCTTTTGTTTGGATTTTCATGGATTTGTATAGAGCCGGTTAGGTTTTGTTTGGAGATTGATGGCTTGGTTCATTGGTTTGAGGAAGGGAATTGAATTGTCAAAGCCTAATTTTGTGCATGGATCCAATAGTGTTGTTTTTTTATTTGGTTGATTACTTATGGCCCGTTTGGTTGCGTAAATTACCTGATTTTATAACTAGTTAATTTTTGATCGAAGAATTGTGAATTTGCTCATTTATGAATAATTCAATTCTAATTCAAGTAGTATTTGTAAAATTTAAACGAGAAATTCCGATTGTTAGAATAAAAACATGTTTTCTATTGTTCTATATTATTTAAAATTTTGTTTAGATGCATCAACATCATGGGTAGAAACTAGATTTTCTCGAAAAATAGAATTGGAATGAATTATCTAATTCTAGAATTAGGCAATTTGAAGTTTTACTTGAAATGACTTAATTTGAGTTTTTGTAAATCAACTTGAATTATCATATTTACAATTGTTCAATTTACACAACCAAACATTAATAAATGAAAATTTTGTAAATTACTTAATTGTAAATTATCTAATTCGCAATTTAAAAGACAATCAAATGAGCCCTTATTTGTTGAGAATGAAACAAAATAGAAAATGCTTAAATACCCATATCAAGTGAAGCTAATTGAGATGATCGACCCTTTGGGAATCGGATCAACTCAATCAACTATGTGAATACCCCATATCAAGTGATGCTAATTGCTTTATGGTAAGTGTGGTTTCATATTATGTCATTGTTGATCTCTCTCTCTGGGAATATCTTTCTAAGTTTTCCTTTTAGACAATTCAAATTGTGGAGCATATTGGATTGTCATAACTAAAAACACTCATCGAGTTCTCTCGAAACAAATGGCAAGTCTAGTCTAACCAATTTTAATGTTTACTTGGTATTTTTTTATTACAAAATTCCTGATGTGTGTATTTCAAATCTTACATGCAATCCAAAAATTTATTGTTTAATACTGAAACATCACATGTACACGTACCCGACACGTATGTTATATTATCAATCGAATTCCAATATTATAAAATATCATTTTGTTTGATTTCATTTTACATATATATGCATAGCACGCCAACAGATCTATGTTTGAATCCCATAAATTTATGCAAGCCATCATTATGTCTACAAGCCAACTGATTTGTTTGTGAATCCAATAAAGAATCATTTTTTTCAATATTTTTTTGAAACACCATGATTCTAGTTAGATGTCTGATATTTTGGAATTCAATTCTTTTTGAAATTTAAATGTAAGATATCATGTTTGACTTCTTTTTTTCTTTTATGAATTAACTATAATTTAGGTGTTTTAGTTATTGATGCATCTATTAGTGGTATGGGCATTTATGGCACAGTGCATTTTTTTATATTAATTTTAGAATTTATAATTCGTTTTTTAATAAATTGTCATTTTTTCAAAATATAGTTCTAATGTAAAAAGTTTGAACTTAAAACAACTACCCATATCTTCTCCTCCACCTACCTTTTCTTCCTTTGCACGCACAAAAAAAAAAAGAAAAGGAAAAACAAACAAACAAACTCTACACTTTCTCCATTACATATTTTTTTTAATAGTGCTAAAATTATCTAGTAAATCAATTGGATATGCCCACTTGCACAGATGTACAACCCATGTAGCTAGTGTACACCGGTGAGTATCCAGGTCATTTATGTATTACTTTCACTTAAAATTGCATACCCCATAAATTCATGAACTGTTATTTTATAATTTATTTATTTATTACTGTGAACATAGTAGTGAAATGCATCAGAAAAAAAATCAAATACAAAGCTAAAAAGTTGTAAAATTAATTTTTGTTAATTTTAAGGGTTAATTTTATCATTATATAATACTCTCGAGCACAAAAATATCCTAGTAGATTAATAAGGTAAGAGAGTAGAGTGTTGTCGATAAAAAAAAAGGAAAAAAAATAGATAAAACTGCTATTATTATAATAGTTTTGGGGCTAATCGAGTTAATTCCCCGAGTTAATTTTTAGGAATATTAAAATAATATTTAATCAGCGCCGACCCCACCCCCCCTGCCGGAAAATCACAAGTCGAAATTAATCAGAGGAAGAAAAAAAAATGGAGTGATTAGGAAAGTCAAATAAGGAGGATAGAGGGAGATATGTATGCACGTGGGGAAATCTGATCTATTGTGGCCTGTTGAGAAAGCGGGGGACAGGTGGGTCCTACACATATTGGATTTTTTCGGCCTTTTTGTTGTTGGAAATTTTGTAATTTTAGATCTTGAAATGGTTAAATTTATAAATGTGTTGAACTAAAAAATTATTCTTCTCAAATTTTTGTTTGCAATGGGCTCAACAAATATATGATTTGAAGTTCTAAGCAAAAAGTTGTATTATAAAATTATGTGAGCCACTTTAAGGATTATGCTTCATAAATTCAGTAAAGTTATACATTTAATTACTTCAATTGAAATCATGACTTACGAAATAACTAAATAACAACATTACATAACATAATACAATTTTTGACATTTAAATTAAACATTTAGAAAATGCAAATAACAATTATAAGTGCTTATCAATAATACAGTAATCCATTGCCGATAGCATACCATAAACTATCACTACAATAATATACGATAATCGTGGTACAATTTTGCACCTCTATTAATATGACCAGTTTTCTATTATTTTTTTAACAGATTGTGACGAAAGTCGGTATTCAATTCCATAGTTAGAAGCGGTAAGTTATCGGATAAAATACTTCAAATTAGTGACCCACAAACCCAAAAAAGTGTAGGGGGTTCCTTTACTATAATTACTTATATTTTTGATTAAAAAGGAAAAACACTTAAGGATAGAATTGGAATAAAATGTCAAAATATTTAAGTTCAGCACCTTATCTCGGGGTTAAGAGGAATGCTCAAGTGGTAATAAGATTTTCTTAGTCTCATGCACGATTTAAACCCGTGTTATGAATTATGATTGGCAACTTATCTCCCTATCTTTCTAACTATATATTGCTTTCATAAGGGAAAAAAGAACTATTTGTTGAAAATAAATAAATAAAGTATAATGAATTTTAGTTTTAAATTGATAATCTAACATTTTTTTTAAAATTAATGTGTTGAGCAAATCACTAAGACCATCTGCAATCGATAAGCTAAATTGGTAATCAAATTTAGCCATTTACCAAGTGTCTCTCCGCAGCGCGTAGGGGGAAAAACAAAAAAATAAAAGCCTCACGATGGAGTGTCCATTGTGCCAGCCATGTCATCCTCCTCTCACGACATTCTGAATGTCGTGAGGTCTCCCACCTCCAACGGCACACTCCCACCTCCAGCCATGTCATCCTTCTCTCCAAGCATCACACGATGTTCTGTACATCGTGTGATGATGACTGGACATCACACGATGTACAGAACATCGTGCATGTGTGTGTCAGTGTCTCACGACACTCTCTCTATCGCGAGTTAGAAATGTTTGTCGGCATCCAATTTTACCATTTCTATACCATTTTAGCATCCCATTTTACCGATTACCATCCGCGCTGTACGTTAAAAAAGGGTAAAATTACAATTTTAACAAGTGCATTGCAGATGGTCTAACCATGTACTCAGTAGCAGTGCCATGATTTAACATTACCGGGTGCAAAAATTTATAAAATACGAAAGAAGAAGTATACACAAAATATATGTAATATGGGGGCAGGGGGGTTGAAGTATAATTTTTTAGGGCATACTTTTATATTATTAATTTATTATATATACACTATTTCCCTCCTAAAACTATTAGTAAACGTATAAATTTTTCAAAAATTAAGGTGGAAAAATGCCCATTATATCTTTCACGTGCTCCGCCACGCCCAAGTATATTTTGAGACATAACTTGGGATATTAATTTACATATGACTTTTGACTAGGGGTGATAATTTTACAAAAAACACGAGCATGTAATTAGACGCATATATATATTTTAATAGATTTTTGAATTAGAAATAGAAAACTACATTAAAACTGAAGTATATAACATAATTTAATTAGTTAATAGTTTAAGATGACAAATCGATCAATTATTATTAATAGATTCCAATTTAGTTCATAAAATTTCAAAGAGACTTAATTTTATCATCATAGTAAAAGAAAACTACATATGAAGCAGGGATAAAGAGCTTGAAATGAATACGTCAACAAAGAATTTTACATTGGAATTCATGAAATATATAAATATTAAAGGAAAGATCCAAAACCTATAAAAAATGTCAAAAAAGAAAAAAGATAAAGTGAATTTTATACTACAATTCATAAAATATATAAATGATGAAATAAATTAAAATGGCTTCCCTTGATTTTCGACACTCACCATATACCTTAAAGGAAAAAACGGGTAATTAGCAAAAATAACCCCTAAAGTTTGACCGAAATCTTTCACTTGTTCCTAAAGTTCAATTTTCGGTTAAAACATCCTTAAAGTTACTAATATTCCCTCACTCATCAAAAACTAGATGTACCATTAAAAAAATGTATGAAAAACACATTTGATTGTCATGAACCACTCTTTTAATGGGCATTTTTGGATGCTTCAACCGAAATTCAAAAGTTTAAGAATGCTTCAACTAAAATTAGAAACTTTAAGGATGCTTAACCGAAATTAGAAATTTTAAGGATGCTTCAACCGAACTTAGAAACATCAAGTATAATTCAACCAAAAATTAAACTTTAGGAACAAACGATAAATTTGGGTCAAACTTTAAAGGTTATTTTTGCTAATTACCCAAAAAAAACATAAAAAGAAATGAATAAGAAATAACAGATGAAGAAAACATGCTAAGTTTTAGCTTTGTTTTTTGTGTATGCTAATATAAAGAAAATAATATATATATATATATATATATATATATATATATTTTGCTTAGTCAAATAAATGATGAAAAATAAACAAACAACTATCAATTGAATAACTTCTTTTTCTAGGTAGCAAAATACAATTACATATGATTTATGAGTACCATGAAAAAGAGTTAGTTGGAACTTTTTTTTTTTTTCCCCATGGGGTATCCGAGCCATCTTTCGCGCACCTCGACTAATTCCCACTCGCGGTTCGTGGCTGCCGCTGGCCAAGCATTATTTTGACAACCCCGAGATTCGACCTTGGAAGCTCTAAGTCGATCCAAAGTTGTCCCAGTGACAGCCTTATACCACTGGGCCAAAAAAGACATTTATACATTGTATTCACATGGAGGAGTCAATAACTTTTAAATTTCTAAGAACATAAATTGCATGATGATATTACTTTTTACATCTAATTGAGAAGAAGAAAACAACATATACAATTTAGACAATATTTACATATTTAAAATAAAAAGATGAAATCGAACAACATAACAATCACTTATACATACCATGGCAAGGTAGATAAACAAAAGGAAAATATATATATATATATATATATACACACGGTTGGTTTCATATGTGAACCAAGTTCGCGAATTGGCTTCATTTGGTGGGACGTGCTTCTACTTTTTGCAAAAATAACTTATTTATAAAAGATGTGGGGTCCACTATGCACTATGAAAATAATACTCCCTCCGTCCAAAATTGTTAGTCCCTCTTTTCTTTTTTGGATATTCTAAAATAAATGTCCACTTTCCACTATTTTGCCCTTTTGTACTTTCACTTTTCAAGTAAAAATTTTGAATAAAGAAAAAGGTAAAAAGGGAAAGTCAATGTAAATTAAACAAAAAAGTGCAATGATGATGTTGAGTCTTTAATAAGTTGGATTTCCTAAAAGGGACAAGCAATTTGGGACGGAGGGAGTACAAAAAAAAAAAATTTCTCTGCGCACGCACGCGCTCTCTCTCTCTCTTCAATATTTTTCCCCTTTCCCCTTTTAAATCATAAAAAGCTCAATATTTTTATTTTTTTACATTGCGTAGCATTAATAAGCAAATTAATCAATTTGTTAGTAGTCCCACAAATATAAAGGTCACTAGCAAGAAAAGTAAAATAGTGGGTAATGCTACTACTAGTGCCCATACTTCTTTTAATATTGAAAGTAGAGCAGAAGGGTGTAAGAAAAGACTTAAAGGAGAAAAAAAGAAAGCACTAGTGACAGCTAAGAATAAGAATAAGAAAGTTAGACGTTGCTATGGGAGTGATAAAATGAGCCAAGCACATGATAAAAGAAATTGTTCGGCACTTAATAATTTATTTATTATTTATATATTATATACTTTTTTGGTGATTCAAAAATGAATCTTGATTTTTGTTATATTTTATTTATACAGGTGTTTCCATGCAAAGAAAATACAAATTTGAAAAAGAGGATTCAGTCAATGAAAGATAAGGATGATATAAGTATAATTTGAAAACAAGCAGAAAACTAATCTTTGAACCGGATGCTTTGGACAATTTTTTTGACCATTAGCCTTACTTTAGTTGATTGTGTAGGCTTATTTTGTTTTTTTAATTGTGCAATGAACTTTAAGTTTTATCTACTTGTATATGGATAGAGTTTTTGTGCTTGAGTACCTTTTGTAGAAGCATGTGGGTGGGATAAATTCACTTTCCAATTTGTATCTTTTTTATTTATTGAATATCCAAATGAATTGAGTTGATGTTAATTTGTATGATCAAACTTGTTTTTTATTTCTTTAAGATTGACTATAATAGGGAATTGAGTTGATTATTGAATGACAATCTTCTATTTTTTAAGATTGTTGAACTTTTAGGTGATATTTGGTTGATGTTTTGAGTTGAAATTTTAGATTGAATTTTTAAAATATGGTATTTGGTAGAATTTGAAAGTATGTTAAAAAGTGAATTCGGTTTTTGTTTGATTTTTTTTCGACCAATTAAAAAATCTCATAAATTTTTTTAAGAAAATAGTCACAATAGATCTTATTTTATAGATCTCGACAAGTAGGTTTTAAATATATATATTTTATCTAATTTTGATTTTTAGATTTAAAGTTATGGTATTTTAAAAAAAAATTTAAAGAAGAAAAGTAAAGTGAAATAAATTTTGAGAAGTGTAAAAATAGAGTTAATTTTGAGTTGAGTTTTTAAAATTTAAAAAAAAAACTCACCAAACATGCCTTTAATGATTTGAGAGAGGAAAGGGAAAAAAATATTGAAGAGAGAGGGGAAAAACATCTACGAGAGAGAGAGAGAGAGAGAGAGAGAGAGAGAGAGAGAGAATGTTTTATTTTGTTCATAGTGAATGGTGAACCCGACATCTTTCATAAATAAGTTATTTTAGCAAAAAGTAAAAACGGGCCCCACTAAATGAAGCCAATTAATGCTAACTTGTATATATACTAGGGAAATGCCCATACCCAAGGGCACTGTACGGCATAAAAAAAATATTTTATAATAATTTTGACAAAAATTATTGAGAATTTGGGAGTTAGATGAAACGGAAAAATAATATAATTAAAGAAAAAAATAAAATATTACATGAGTTCCAACCTTACAAATTGTGCATTTGAGTGTTACATAAAAAATATTATAATTAAAAAGGATAAAGTCAAATTTTTAATTGAAATCATAAAAGTTAGTGGCAATTACATTCTAGCAATTTATAAGAGAAAAAACATTGTTTATATTTTTAGATATATGAATTGCATTGCTAATTATTGTTTTTTTTTTAAAAGAGATATGAATTGCATTCTAAAATTTTTCGAATTCTTTTTTACTCTTGAGGGGTTATGATAATTGAGATATGGGTAGATTTTTTTAACCCCACGTGCATGCTTGATTTATAGGAGTCTTATTTTTCTTTTCTTACCACGTGATCATATATCAGTGTACTTCTACTATAAAAATTTAAATCAAATTATTTTTAACTCAAGATTCTAAATCTTTTTTACACATGGGGGTTAAAATAGTTAAGATAGATGTGGGTTTTTCTACCTCACGTGTAAGTGAACTTCATTCTCCTTTCCTTTCATGTGATCAACCACCAAATATGTCAATGTATCGTTAGTATAATTTTATTTTTTGTTCTTCATATTATTAATACTCCCTAAATCTGTTGTCTTTGCCAGGTTAAAATTTAAGCCACCATTCGGAGTAGTAAATTGATCAAAAGCTAAATTATAGTTGAAATAACCTATCTTCAAGAGAGGATCTACCGTTATAACTCTTGAATTGTTGTTGGATATATACATGTGCCATTATTCTTCTTCAAACCATTAGCTTTATTTATACTTCAATAAATTTTAAAATTAACACACCTTAAGTAAAAGAGATTCATCTCCACCACTACTAAATCTATTAAATAGGAGGGTATGGCCATGGCTAGTAATTGATTAAAGTTTAGACATTAAAAATAGAGTTCAGAGAGGGGATGCACGATAGACTTGATGTGTGAGAGAGAGAGAGATAGAGAATGAGGTGAGAGGAGGACCCGTAAATTTTAGGAAAAATACAAATACCGTGTTAAAGGAAGAAAAATTATTGACCATTAGATCTTGCAGAGGTAGTTTTAGCCGTTAGATTTTTTTTTTCAGTGGTCGTTTTGATAAATAATAACTATGCTTTATTTTGTATTGTAGATCTCTAATTGCATGAAGTTAAAAGATTTGGTTTACTTACTTTGAAATCTTTAATTGTATATATTAAAATAGTAGTATTTAACATCAAATAACAATACTTGAGCCCTGTGAGCCTTACAAAATTAGCACTATAAAAAAATAGTTTAACACTTTAAAATAATCTTTAATGACTAAAAAGTGTCCTAAAAAATTCATATAAAATATCACTAAAAATAACGTTAAATTGTTATAATATTTTTGTGAAAGGCTAACAACATTATCTTTATTATGTAACTTACTTCAAAATGCTTATTTGACGCACAATTTAATTATATTAATTTATTGATATAGGAAAACATAAATATTACATTAATGCTTGACCAGCTGCTACCACGTACCGCGAGTAGAGATTAGTCGAGATACGCGAAAGCCACCTTAGATACCCCGGGAGATAACCCTTGAACCAAAAAAAAATTACATGTTAATTATAATATTATTAATTTGTACCCCGATTTACACTCAAATATACTTAGCCAACCCCCATCTCTCTCTTGTTCTCCCCTCTTTCTCCCTTTTTTTCTCCTTGTCTCTATGTGTAGCACAATCAAATTTTAAAAATTATTTTTTTAAAAAAAAATTAAGTAAAATTTTAGAATTAGAATGAGGATCTTTAAATTCAAAAACCAAATACACATTAACTTGACATAAAATTATTTGATTGAAAATTTAGCCATCAAAACCCAAGAAATTTACAATTAGGGGGATAGTTTTGTGAAGAGAATAAAATTTTAAAGAGGGATTTAGAGAGAAAGATAGGGGATATTGATGAAGATTAGGAGAGAGAATTCTGTTAAAAAAATGTTTGAGCTTTAGAGAGAGAGAGAGAGAGAGAGTTGTGTTGTAGGTTATAGTGAAAAAAAATTGACCCAAATAAATTCTACACCACTGGATTTATTGGAACCACTTATAGCTGCATGATTAAAAAGTCAGTAGTCAATATTATTATTATTATTATTATTATTATTATTATTATTATTATTATTATTATTATTATTATTATTATTTTCCTTTTCAACATAGGTGCAAAAGTGAGTCATATTATGATTATTTTTCAACTAAATATAAATTTTAGCCGAACAATATCTAGATTTAGAAATCAATTTTCTTGTGTTTTTTAAGCAAACACAAAATTGCTGATTATTTGTAATATGTCTGTTTCTTAAATGGGTTTATATATGTAAGAATATGAATTATTTGACTTTATTCAATAATGATTATATTCTAGTTAACTATTCCAGTTCTTTTATGTAGGAATATTATGCCATTAGAAAATGACTTATTCTTTGGTTATGTATATTTACGACTTTGCTATGAAACACAATTTATAATGAATAATAATATATATGCCAACGTTCAATTTGACTTGAAGTCAATTTTGATTTGAAATAGTTTTTTAATTTGAATTTCAAAATGTAAAGTCTATAATAATTATCTTAGTTAATCTATGTTGGGCTAATTTTTAGGAATAATTTATTTTTGAAAATAAAGTAATCAAAAGGATAACATTAGAAAATAACAAAAAGGAATAAAAATAATAAAAATAATTTTAAAATATAGAATATCAATTATCCATAACATTGGGCCGAAAACTAATTATGAAAATGAAGTGCGCCAAACACCAAATAATTCAAAAATCTTGAATAAAGTAGCTTGAATATTATTTTTACACCTAAGAAAAAGTCACTCATCTAAATAAAAAACAATTACACCTAAATCTCGATAACGCACCACACAAATATAAATTGAACTATTGACATGTCTAGCTACATGATATTCACACCATAGGGTTACTTTGATAAAAAAAAGGTAAAAAATGATTGGAAAAAAAAAATATTACCTACCTATTGCACGAAGTAGGTAGGAATTAACCTCATTTTTTTTATTCATTTGCTCACTCAAAAAATGTAACTTGCCAAAATTAACTGAAATAAAAATTTACAACATTAATACAAAAATTGATTAAGACAATATTGTAAGGAACATATTATAAATTGTTAATTCATGAATTTAAGCTTACACATCATAAATTATGACTTTTGTATTTATCAAATAAAAACTTATTTTACCCTAAGTAATCGTAAAAAGTTTTTGAATTGTAGTTGAAAGTATAAAATAAAGAAATAAAGAAAGAAGGAAAGAAGATGAGGTAACTTTTAATTAAGCAAAAAAAATGAAAACTTGGACTATACTTATAATTTTTGAAAACTGAAAAGTGAATTTAATTTTTGTTAAAGTATTTTTCAACCAATTGAAAAAAACTCATGAAAGAAATTTAAAAAATAGTCACAATAGATCTTATTTTATAGATCTCGATGTGTAGGTTTTAAATATATTTTTTAATCTAATTCGGATTTTTGAATTTAAAGTTATGGTGTTTTAAAAAATTTATGAGAGAGAAATTAAAGTGAAAGTGAATTTTAAAAGTGTGAAGTAAAGTTGATTTTTTTGATAAAAATTTTAAACCTCAACCAAACACCACATTAATAATTGTCGTTTAGAGAGAGAATAAATAAAATAAAAAAATGCCGCCTAGGATAGCAGTCACATCAAATACCTTAATTTGTATTATAGATATATATAAGAGCATCTACAGTAGTAGGGTAAATTGTTACGCACGTTCACATCACATGAATATATATGGTAAAATTTAAGTATGTAGGGTAGAGAACAAGTAAATTTACTTTACTACTAAATTTTAGTCATATGAGTGTGGTTCACTCGTATCACTTATATGAATGAACCTCACTCGTATAAAAATTAAAAAAAAAAGTTATACGACCTTCGGTCACTCGTATAACCATTAGATATATATATATATATATATATATAAAAGCTCCTCATACGAAGAGGCTACATTTGTATGCATATATATAGATATTTTTTTTTAACTTTTTCCTCCTCATATGAAGAGGGCATAGTTGTATGGCAATTTAAATTTTTTTTTTTGTTTTTTTTATTTGTTTTACCCTTCTTACTGTGTCTTTTTCAAAAGTGAACTAAATTTATGCTAAATTTAGCCTATCAAGTTACCCTAACAATGTGGATGCTCTAACTAACACAACACAAATGATAAAACAATTTAGTTTGATTAATTAAAATAATAAATATCAATTAAAGGCTATAAATTAAAATGTGAAAAGAATAAGAGATAATGGGTTATAAGACTTTATTCCATAATATTTTATAACTCTAAGGACGGATTCATGTTTAATAATGAGAAGTAGTATTAATTTCATAATTTGGTTTTACAATAAGGACACTTTTCATAATATTAATTTATTTTAAGAAAAATAATACATGTTAATGGACAAAAATACCCCCGTCTCTCTCTCTCTCTCAGCCCCTCCTTTCTCTCTCTTTGCTTTGGATTGGATCGAATTGTATTCTAATTGCTTTTTGTATAATAACAAAATTATATAAAAAAATAGAGAGCTTCTTCATTATTCTTCTTCTTCTTCAAATTCAAATGGGTGGATCATCAGAAAATTGGATTAAATCATCAAATTCTTTCTCCTATGTCAAATTTTGTAATTAATAATAATAATTTCTGGAAGGAGAAAGTTGGGGGTAAGAATAGAAAATGGAAGTTATGGAGGAATTCTTCAGGTGGCTTTGCTATGTTTTCAACAAAGGCTATAAAAGACGGCCGACTTTTCGAATCTGATTCTACATATGTATTTAATAATAACGACAATGGTGAATTTAAAGCTGCCGTGGCTGTAACTTGTCATTATTCTTATCGCCATCGTCGCCATTGCCACTTCCACCGCCGATGCTTCCGCCATTGATATTGCCGCCGTCGTCTCCACTTGAGAAGTCTAGGACGGTGCACTTGCAGGAGAAGGAGATTGTCAAGTGTGATTTGCTAATTTGGCTTCGCCTTTGGTCTGGTAATTTAATTATATTAATTGGTACATTTAGTAAAATATATGATGATAATGATGGATGGTGAAGATTGTGTTTGGGAAGGGAAAGAGAGCGGGTTGATGATGATAAATTTAGTTATTATTGAGCTAAATGGCATGAACCAAAGCCTGTAATAGTGTACTGTATTGGTGCTAAAACAGAGTGGTGCTAAACAAATTTAGCACCATTGATGCTAAAACAGATATAACTTTTGATCGAACCGTTGGATTTGACTGATTTTTGGATATGTTGTTCGGAAGACAAAGTTAATAAAATCTCGCGAAAAATCAAGACGATCAGATGTCGTTTTGCTGTCGAAATCGACTAATTTCGACAGCCCAACGGGATTTGAAAAAAAAATCCTGATTGTAACTCTTTTTTTTTACGAACCCTAAATCAAAGATATGACAATATTCTAATGTTGGCAAATTGGTGATGATAGTTACTTTGGACAAAAATGATTCTAAATATGTTTTAGCACATTGATGTGTAGAATTGGATGGGGTGCTAAAATTGTTTAGCACATTTAGTTTATTTATATGTGTTCATCTGTAGTGCTAAAAATTCTAGTGTTGGATAATTGGTACTAAAATTATTTTAGAACCTTGATTTGTAGAATTGGATGGGGGTGCTAAAACTGTTTAACACCTTCAGTTTAGTTATATGTGTTCACTTGTGGTGCTAAAAAGGTGCTAAAACCTTTTTAGCACCATTTTAGTGTTGAAAAAATTGTGCTAAAACTATTTTAGCACCTTCAGTTTAGTTATATGTGTTCATATGTGATGCTATAATATTTTTAACACCATTCTAGTGTTGGACAATTAGTGCTAAAACTGTTTTAGCACCATGTGATTAGTTACTTTGGACAAAAATTGTGCTAAATATGTTTTAGCACCTTGATATGTAGAATTGGATGGGGTGCTTAAATTATTTAGCACATTCAGTATAATTATATGTGTTCACTTGTGGTATTTAAACCTTTTTAGCACCATTCTAGTGTTGGATAATTAGTGTTAAAACTGTTTTAGTACCATATGATTAGTTACTTTGGACAAAAATGGTACTAAATCTGTTTTAGCACCTTAATGTGTAGAATTGGATGGAATGTTAAAACTGTTTATCACCTTCAGTTTAGTTATATTTGTTCACATGTGGTGTTAAAACCTTTTTAACACCATTATAGTGTTGGACAATTGATGTTAAAATTGTTTTAGCACCATATGATTAGTTACTTTGGACAAAAATGGTGTTAAATCTGTTTTAGCACCATGTGATTAGTTATTTTGGACAAAAATGATGTTAAATTTGTTTTAGCACCTTGATGTATATTATTAGATAGGGTGCTAAAACTGTTTAGCACCTTCAATTTAGTTATATTTGTTCACATATGGTGCTAAAACCTTTTTAACACCATTCTAGTGTTGGATAATTGGTGCTAAAACTATTTTAGCACCATGCGATTAGTTACTTTGGACAAAAATGGTGCTAAATTGTTTTAGCACATTGATGTGTAAAATTAGATAGGGTGCTAAAATTGTTTAGCACATTTAATTTAGTTATATTTATTCACATGTGGTGCTAAAGCCTTTTTAGCACAATTCTAGTGTTGAACAATTGGTGCTAAAACAGTTTTAGCACAAGGTGATGAGTTACTTTGAACAAAAATTGTGCTAAATATGTTTTAGCACCTTGATGTGTAGAATTGGATAGGGTGCTAAAACTGTTTAGCACATTCAGTTTAGTTATATTTGTTCACCTGTTGTGCTAAAATATTTTTAGCACCATTATAGTGTTGGAGAATTTGTGCTAAAATTGTTTTAACACCATGTGATTAGTTACTTTTGATAAAAATGGTGCTAAATATGTTTTGGCACCTTTTGAATAATTAGTATGTTATAGAGAATTGGTGCTGATGATCGACCATTACAAAATCGTTTTGATTGGGATTGGTGGAACCTTTTTTTGGAGTCGCGAGATCTTTTATTTATGTTTATTGTGTTATTAGTTAAATAAGGAAGGGGCATAATATCTTTTTCTTATGATGTCCTTAATTTACAATGTTAATTTATAATAGGTCTTTGTAATTATGTTGTTATTGGAATGAGCCTTTATGTCCAATTGCCTCAAAGAATAATAACCGATACATATATATTAATTATAAATTAATTATCAAAAATAAAGGATATAAGTAGGAAAAAGGAAAAGCATGGGGTAATGAGGAATATATAATTGAAAGGAATATAAAAAGGAAGGGTTAAGAAAATGGGAGAGCGATACTAATATTTACAAAAGATTGAAAACAATTAAACGCATTAACGCATATGAAACGTTTAATGTGTGCGTGCCACGTGACCTAATGTGATTGATATAGTGGATTTTGTTATCTATATAATAAGATAATTATAGGATAAGAAATAAAATTTCATATCCAAAATTAAAAATAAAATTAGAATTACATCATATTAATTATGTCAATCAATTTTGTCACATCTAAATTATAAAAAAAAATTCAATTCTATGTGTGTTAAAATATATTTATTAAACACTTATTAACAATTACAATCGTATTTGTCGTGGCATGTAAAATCTTTTAACCAACCATAGAAAAAGGGTGGTGATATTGGCACCCCACAAAACACTTGCTAACACTCCCACTCGTATACTTTTATCTTAAAAACACTCCCATGTTATATCTACCACTCCCACCACTCCCACTTATTTTTGGGAATTAATCTCTTATTTAATTAATTAACAATATCATTAAATAATTAACTACATAATAACATAAAACAAATGACCCTAAACTAACTCCAAAATTTTTCCACCATCTCTACCATCTTCTCAAACAAGCAAAACTGCATAATCACATAGTTTTGAGATAAGGAAAAGAAAACAAGTAAGAAAGAATTAATGAAAGAGAGACATACATGTTTTTATTTTATTTAATTATTTATATTATTTTTATAACATACATATCAAATATATAAACAAAAAACACAATTTTCTGTTTGAAGTACGAAGAAGGTTTACTCGGTTCTCCGTAACCGAGTTACAGGTTTGTACACTCGATTGCTCTCAACCGAGTATGGATTTTCATAAAATGTCATGCTCTCGGAACCTTCATTCGGTTCAGAGCAACCGAGTGTGATTAGTGTCACTTGGCTGCTCACAGTCAAACATAATATAGCAACACTTGGCCTCTTTCAACTGAATGAAGGTCTCGAGAGCATGACATTTTATGGGATTTCATACTCGATTGAGAGCAGTCGAGTGTATAAGCTTGCAACTCGGTTACGGAGAACCGAGTAAACCTTTTTCATGATTTAAAAAGAAAATTGTGTTTTTTGTTTATATATTTGATGTGTATATTATGAAAATAATATAAATAATGAAATAAAATAAAAACATGTATGTCTCTTTCATTAACTTTTTCTTATTTGTTTTCCTTTCCTTATTTCAAAGTTTTTCTTTTTTCTACCATTATTTTTAAATTTTGAGTTTTGCATTAATGGAGGTTTTGTTTATACCATTCTCCTCAAATTTAGAGTTTTGCATTAATAGAGATTTTGTTTGTTATTTTGGTGCAACCAAAATTTATTACTAGATAGATAAAAGATAATTATATAATTAGTGGGTTAATTAACTTTTGAGTTAAATTAAAATAAGTAGAATAAAAATAACAATTGAAGTTCTTCGTTTAATGAAAGTGTTACAGAGTGATTGTGGGGGTGCCAACATCACTACCCTATAAAAAGGGGGGCCATTATTTACACCCCCCATTTATGTCATTAACACCACCATTGTCACAAACACCTCCTCATGCCAATTTTTAGTCACAAACACCCACCACCCAATTAAAAGTTAATATACACCTTAATTAAAAATAAAAAGATAGAGAAAGAAGATTTCTCACCTTTTCCCGCTCGTCTCTCACCTAATGACAGGTGAGTGAATTCATACATACTTACTTCACATTAGGTAAATGTGTTACAAGTGAGTCACCTAATATAAAGCAATGGAGTGCAGAGTGTATTAGAGTATTTTTAAATTTGACTCACCTAATGACAGGTGAGTGGATTCACACACACTCACCCTACATTAGGTGAATGTGTTGTAAGTAACTCGTCTAATAACATAAACTCACCTCACATGGGGTGAGTGTGTCTGTACACACTCGCCTTATTTAAGGAGAGTTGTAACTAGATTACTCTCCTTATATAAAGTGAGTCAAGCCTGGACAGAACCCGTTTTATACTCTGTTTTAGGAATTACATCTTTGTTTCAATTTGAATGTTGTAGAATGATATATGAAAGCTAATATACACATTAATACATTAATAATAATTATTATAATACATCTTTGGCTTTATTTTGGAGTGAAATTTCATCACCAACTTTGTTTTGAACTTCTTCTTTCTCCACCATCTCATGAATATTGCTTCTTATTTATCATAATCCAAGCTTCAAACTTCCCATCAATAATGTTTGTGCTTTGATTTGATTTGTGATTTCTTGATTTTGAGAGCTCAAATGATAAAGAAGTGAGTCTCTTCTTTCTCTATCTTTTTACTTGAAGCAATGCAATGTAATTGTGAAGGGGGGAAATGAGAGATATATGTTTAATTATTTGGGTTAATGTTTGATTAGTTTATTAAAAAATGAATAAATAGATAGGTTAATGTTTTAAGTATTGAATAAATAAGTTAAGTAATGTTTAAGTGAGATGGTGTTTGTGACAAAAAAGCGGGGTGTTGAAAAATAAGTTTTATCAAATTAGAGAAGATGGTATTTATGACAAAATTGAAGGGCGTAAATAATAGCACCCATAACAATTGATTGAAAAATTTAACTAACTCTAGAAAAAGTGATTTAAAAAATACAAATAAAATAACAATGAAAAACAAAGCAAGTCAAGCCAGTCAACACCGGCCCACACACGCCCCTTAAGAACCAAATTCCGGCCAAACGCTCAGCCGGAGAGCCGACGCTCCTTTCTATGGCCACCATAATCAACACCAGAAACCTGTTCGGCTGGCATTGTTGTGCACAGCTTTCTCTCTCTTCCCTCTCCCCTGGGGTTCCACAGATCAATCAGATCCCCAAATCCAGAACTCCCATTTGTATTTCGTCCCCAAATTCTTAATGCTAATTATTCAGGCAAAGATATAGATAATCAAACCACCAAGAGGTGGCTCAGTGGATAGCACCACTGGGATGCTCTAGGTTTGATTGGGAGCTCCCGGGTTGAATCTCAGCCACAAAAATCCTGGGTGGCCAGCGTTTGTGCTCCTGCGCTAGAGGTAAGTACGTTTGACTGTCTTCTCATTAAGAAAAAGAAATCATATATTTTGAAAGATAGATTAATGAATTTTTATCGAAACTTGGTGGAAATAATTTTCACCTCTACAAAATTTTATTGAAATTTGGAAGCGGGTGTAATGAAAAATTGAAATTTTGGATCATCATATAACTGACTTTTAATTTTTAAGTTCAATCTTTCGATGAAATTTGGTGAGATCTGATTATAAAGATCATTTTCACCAAATTCATGAAAAAATTCATTTATTTACATCTCAGAATAGAGCATCATTTTTCTTAAATTCTTTGACCCGGGCTGTATATTCATATATTTAGATACATACGAACATACGTGTCTATGTGTGTGCATATATATCACGTGCTAAAGACATTACCAAATATTTAAAAAGTATCTTAAATCTTGCGCACAATTCTCTGTTCCTTATATGTTTTTAAAATTCATAAGGAGTCATGTTTTTTGGATCTTGAAAATATACAAAGGGGTAAAGAATTGTGTTGTTGAAATTAAAGATACTTTTTGAATAGTTGTAATGCTTTTGACACATATTACAATCTAATATGTATATATATGTGTATGAGAAACAAAAAGATGTATTTATACGTGTTCGTATATATGCAAAAACTTTATTATGTTTACTTTTTAAGGAAATACAAATCTCTAAAAAATTGTGTTTGTTTTATCAAAAGACTTCACAAAAGTGCTATTAACACTTTAAAATCATTTTTAGTAATTTTATTTGGATCTTTTGGGACACTTTTTTGAGTAAAGATTTTGGAGTGTTAAAATATTTTTGTGGAGTGCCAATATCGTTGCTCAATAAAAAATGTATTTGTTATAATTAATAGTGTTTTTTTATATACTTGTTTACATATAAAATAAATGGACACTCTTAGGCTCTGTTTGATAGTAACATGAAAAATGAAAATAAAAATAACTAATTTGGGTGAGAAGATGGAAAATAAGTTGAGGCATATGGTGAGATCCTCTCTATCTCATACTCATTTTTGTGAGTATATGTCTTCCATCCTCCTTTAATATTTTGTGGAAAATTTTTCTCCACCATCACCCAAAGAAAATTTTGTCATGGAAAAAAGCAAAAATTAAGAGTTAATCTCATCACATCCCTCAACTTATTTTCCATCTTCTCACCTAAATTAGTTATTTTTATTTTCATTTCCATGTTGCTATCAAACGGAGCCTTAGATAATAAATTAATAACCAATAAAAACTGCCTTCCTAACATTTTCTCAGCAACTTGCCTAGTGGGTTTCCTCTTGTGGGACCTTATAATAATAACTCGAACAAATTCTTGAATTATTTATAGTCCACTTGCAACCCTTCCTTTCTTCACAAGTTGAGCAAATATTGTGCCTTACGATTGATTACATTCCTCAACTCATTCACTTCCCATCCAATACTAACTCTATTCAATGGCTATTGAGACAGCCCAAGAAGCCTCCTCTTCAACATTAAGATACAATTATCAAGTGTTTTTGAGCTTCAGAGGCGAGGATACTCGCAAAACCTTTACTGATCACCTATATACAGCTTTAGTTCAAGCTGGACTTCACACATTCAGAGACGATGATGAGATAGAGAGGGGAAAAAAGCTAGAGTTAGAATTGCGCGAAGCAATACAACATTCAAGGATTTCGATTTTAGTGTTGTCAAAGAATTACGCGTCATCCAAATGGTGTCTTGCTGAGGTTGCGATGATTCTTGAATGGAGTAGGAGCAGTAGCAGTCATGAAGTTTTGCCGGTCTTCTATGACGTGGATCCATCTGATGTTAGGAATCATAAAGGGAGCATCAGAGAAGCATTTGCTAGATATGAAGAGGAATTAATCGAAACCGAAATTGATGATGAAAAAAAGAAGGAATGGATGGAAAAGTTAGAAGGTTGGAAGGTAGCACTTAGGGAAGTTGCAAATCTCACGGGAATGTTCTTGCAAAACCAAGCTAATGGGTAAGTTCTATCTTACGTACTGTTTCAGGAACCTTTCTTATCCTTTCCTTATGACCATTTTCCATTCTTATAAAAGAGGAAAGGAAAAAAAGAAAAGATTTCGACATTAAGCTATTTGAACTGAAACCAGCAATATCCATCAAAATTCTGGTTTTTGGTTCATTGTTGAAGATTTGAAAATAACTTATTTTAAATAAATAAAAGAACTAATGTCAAATGATGATTAATATGCATGCATATATAATCTTATGCATATCTGCATTAAAATTAATATGAATTATGGGCAAGCGCGCGACATAGACATGTGTTTGAGTTCAATATTTCTATGGATATAGAGAATTTTGACATAGAAAACTGATATATTAAACGTCGACCGGGTAATCGTTGGTATAGGCCCAATTCCTAAACCTCTATCACAAGTCACAACACATTTCAAGGAATGCATAGTCACCGCATTGGATTGTCACTGTTCCTTGTCAAGTATATATGCCTCCCTAGAATTACTATTCTGAATGTAAAAATGCACAACTTGATTTTTTTTTTGTTATATTTATGTATGTATGTCTACATGTATAGTTTTTAAGGTACTAGTCCACCTTTAAGTTTCTCCAAATTGTTCACTTAAGACTTCTTGTAGTGTCTTCAAGGGCCATATCCTTATGCCACAAACATTTTCATGATATTAATCTATATCAAACAGAAAAATGTTTTAAGACAGTAACATCAGCGGTTGAGGGTTTTTTTTTTCTAAAAAATATTATTGATTTCTAAATTGTTGCTTATGTAATTTGTGCTAGCATTAGTCCAATTAATCGTCTTTCATACTAATATTGACCCCATTGTTTTAATAGTTGTATACTTGTATCTTAGTCATTTTCTACTTTATTCTTTTTTGAGATATTGTGACACAATCCTTGACATGCAATCTAATGCTACTTCTCTCCCTTTGAGTTATTTTTAAAGAAAGTGTGACTCTCTTTCTATGACTAACACATTTATTTTTGCTATTTTCATTTGAAATCTTAGGCATGAAGCAAAGTTCATCCAAGAAATTGTTAATGTGGTCAAATGTAAGCTCAACCGCACAATCTTACATGTTGCTCGCCACTTAGTTGGAATGCCTTCTCGAGTCGCAAACATTGATTCTTGGGTGCAAAGTAGCTCATCAAGTGAAGACATACTTGTAATATGTGGTATGGGTGGGATAGGAAAGACCACCATTGCAAAATTTATTTATAATTCGAATGCTCAAAGATTTGAGGGAAATTGCTTCCTTGGTTCAGTTGCAGAAAAGTGTCAACAATCCAATGGCTTAGTTAACTTACAATCACAACTTCTTTCAAGTATTCGGAAGGGGAAGAGAAAAGAAATTTATGACATTGATGAAGGTATCATTAAAATCAATGAAGCAATGTGTTGTAAAAGGATTCTTGTTGTTATCGATGATGTTGATGAAGTGGAACAATTAGATGCTTTACTTGGAACACGGGCGTTTTGTCAAGGAAGTAAAATCATTATAACAACTAGGAATAAGTCACTGCTAAAGGCTCACGAGGTTCATAAACTTCATATAGTTGAGAAATTATGCTTCTCTGAATCGTTAAAACTCTTCTGTTGGCATGCCTTTGGAAAAGAACTTCCTGATGAAGGTTACAAGGAACATTCTGAAATGGCAGTATATCATTGTGGAGGGCTTCCTTTGGCTCACAAAATTTTGGGTTCTTCTTTAGCGGGAAAAAGTACAAATGTGTGGGCAAGTGAATTGGAGAAATTGGAAGCAATTCCTGAAACTAAAATCCTAAATGTACTGAAAATAAGCTTCGATTCCTTGCAAGATGACCATGACAAAAACATATTTCTGCATATTGCTTGTTTCTTTGTTGGACACAACAACGATGAAATAATTGGAATATTGAATACGTGCGATTTCTTCACAGTGCGTGGAATTCAAAATCTCGTTGATAGATGCCTTATTTCCATAGATGGGTGCAATATATTAAGGATGCATCCATTGCTTCAAGAGATGGGATGGCAAATAGTTGACCAAGAATCACCAAATGAGCCTGGGAGACGTAGTAGATTGTGGCGTCCCAAGGATTCGCTTTTAGTTTTGAAAGAAAAACGGGTAAGAAATATTCGTATCAAGTGTATTTATTTTTTCTCTCTTGAATGCTTATAAGTTATCTAATGCTCTTTGTTTATTTTGGATGTTAGGGTACAGAAACAATTGAAGGTTTCATGCTTGACATGCAAATGTACAAGGATGATGCTTTTAATGTTAGGAAAGGGAAGAAACACCTATATGATGAATTCCGTGACACGTTTTTGCCATCAAATCAAAGCAGTTCATTCAGAAGACACTATTTCAACTTCCTCACGGTGGAACCATCAAGTGATGTAGATTTCAACTATAATGCATTTTCAAGGATGCACAAACTAAAACTCTTGAAACTCAATTACGCAAAAATGACGGGATGTTATCGGAATTTTCCTGAAGGTTTAAGATGGTTGTGTTGGCATGGGTTTCCTTTAAAATCTATACCTTTAGACTTACCTTTGGGAAATCTTGTGTCTCTTGACATGAGTTACAGCAAACTGGAACATGTTTGGGTTGGAAACAAGGTATTTATTAGCAACCAACTACATTTCTGGTATAGTAGTTATACTCATTCTAGTTTTTAAGCAATGGTAATTTTTTTGGCATTAACAGGTTCTTTTATCATTGAAGATCCTTAATCTTAGTCATTCTCAAAGACTTGTCAAAACACCTAACTTCAGAGGACTCCCCAATCTTGAGAAATTGATCCTCGAGGGTTGTGTAAGTTTGGTTGAGGTTTGTGATACAATTGGAAACCTAGAGAGGCTTGCTTTACTGAATCTAGAAAATTGCAAAAATCTAAGGAAGTTTCCAAACATTGGTATGCTAAACCCTATTGAAACATTAGTACTCGATGGTTGTTCAAATATCATTGGTGAGTCATTGAAAGTGTCTAACGCTAATGGAGTCTTAGTAAACCCATTACCCTCCATCTATACAGATTATGTCAAGCTGTGGCATACATTGTTTCAGCCATGGGTGTCAAAACCAACATTGAAAAACCCACGACATATATGTGTTTCTTTGCCTCGCTCTTTATTAAGTCTTAGTCTTAGAGATTGCAACCTCTCAGATGATGATTTTCCCTTGGATTTTAGGAATCTATCCTTGTTACAAACATTAGACTTGAGCCGCAATCATTTTCGTAACCTGCCACGATGCATTGGAAGTCTTAGTACGCTTCGGCAGCTTGACTTAAATTCATGTGAAGAACTCCATTCAATTTCGGGCCTACCGAATGTAAAGTCTTTGCATGTGATGGAGTGTAGATCATTGGAAAGTGTAACATATCAGTCAGCTTTAACTAAACCTTTAATCAAACGATATGGTTGTGGAAAGCTAAGAGAGATTCAAGGTATGTTCAAGTTTGAACCGTTGGAACAAGCTAACAGAGAAATACTCTATACTTTAGGCTTATACAACCTGGAATTAATCAGAAACCTTAAGTTGAGCTTTGAATATTGGAACACTTCTTGTTACGCCAAGATTCACAATGAGGAAAATATCATTCAGGTGCTCTCTCTCTCTATTTATATATATGCGTGTGTGTAAACATATTGCAAGTGATTTCCAACTGTATAAGTAATCCTTGAAAGTAATTAAGTAATAAATGAATTATGGTTCATGTGGTACAGGGATTTTACGAGTTTGGTATATTCAGCACATTTCTTCGTGGAGAAGAGATTCCAAGTTGGTGTGGTGATAGAAATAATAAGGGTTCATCATCAATATCTTTTGTTGTACCATCACATTCTAGTCTTAGGATTCAAGGACTGAACGTGTACTCTATATACACACTCGCCAACGCTAATAAATTTGGATTTCCTTCTCCATTATTTACTAAGATTCATAACAAGACCAAGGATCTCAAGTGGATATACCGTCCCGTGGCTATAGCAATTCCAGAAAAGGAGAATGAAGAAGATCAGTTGGTTTGGTTAAGCCATTGGAAGTTGGGGAATCATTTGGAAACTAGCGATGAAGTTGATGTTTCGGTTATTGCTTGGTTTGAGGGTTTTGAGGTAAAAGAATTTGGAATCAACCTTGTATGGGGTGAAGAAGAAGTAGAAGAGGAAGAGATCAAGGAAACTCATCATCATCATCACCACCACAACAACATGAGAGGCATCATTGGTGGAGATTTGTCATCCTTTCAGTTAACGAGCACAGGACCCTTCTTTCTTTGCCATCATTTTATGCACCCCTATTTTACGAAAACAACAACAAGAATGTTTCGAGAACTATTCGGGGACCACGTAACATATGAAGGTGTGTTTCTTATAGCTTTCAATTCAATTTAACTTTCAAAAAGAAACAGTACCCACCGTGTATGGTACAAATAATGCTTTACTCATTTCAAGCTCCTTTTTTTCCCCTTTTTCCATGTAAAGCAAATCCCTCATCACTTTTGTTAGTAACCATCTCACCCAAAAGCTTAAGTTGTTAAGTAGTGGGCCAACAATGTATATCATACTCTTCAACACTCCTCCTCACGTGCGAGCCACTCGCACGTGGATAGACAAACGAAACCAAAGGCCAAACCGGCCAAACCAAATGTGAATTTCGTGCACAAACACAAAGGGGAAACAAATGCAAGTGGGAGGATTCGAACCCGAGACCTTGCAGAACATGAGCTCTGATACCATGTTAGGAACCATCTCACCCAAAAGCTTAAGCTATTAAGTAGTGGGCCAACAATGTATATCATACTCTTCAACAACTTTAAACCATACAATAATTGCAACTGTATTCTTTCTCACAAATTAAAATGAGGATATTTGGAAAAAAAAAAATACTTACTGGTTCATTTATATGCATTTCTTAGTTTCAAAGTTAAAATTTTATTACAATGTTGATGGTTTTGTGCACTCTTTAAAATCTTCAGTTATATATGTATATATATAAACTGAGACTATCACTAAGATTAATTTCATTGACTTGTACTTTTGTAGATTTTACAAGATGGTGGCAGGACCAAGGTGCACCCAAGATTGTATCGGATTGAGCTTTTCTGGAGTATTGGTAATCACTATTTTAGAGTTACCAGTATCTCATCTTTTGATTTAAAATTGAAGGCTGAGATCACATGGCACATCATTTATTACGTAAAATCAGACCAAACTACGTCATCTTGATAGACTAATGTTTTAACACCGTTGCATAATTTTAGGGGGCTACTATTGACACACACCATTTAATTCACTAACACTCCATATCTCTCTAACACTCCATAGGTACATTTTCTCTCTTCCTAACACTCCAACACTCTACCACTCCATATTTAATTTTAGGATTAATTAACATTCATCTAAAAAACACTCCACTCTTACTCTCTACCACTCCACTCTCCTTCATCTTCAATCTTCTTCTTTCACAAATCAACACATTTCCATTAAGCAATTTTTCGAAATTCTAGTTCGAATTAAGCATTCCATTCTCTCTAAAATTCAAAAAAAAAACAAATCACACCACTCACTCTACAAATCTCATCTTCAATCTTCTTCTTCTAACTTTTTCTTTGACAATCTAGTCGTTCCACTCTTTTTCTCTTGAACTTTTTCGTTATTAGTTAAAAAAAAATTAATCGATGCACACACCATATTAAAAGAAAATTCTGCCATGGATGAAGGTTTACTCGGTTCTTAGGAACCGAGTGTTTTACATCATACTCGGCCGTAAGGAACCGAGTAAAAAGCACAAGTCACTCGGTCCTAAGGAACCGAGTGGAATTGAAAAAATAACCCAAAGCCTAACTCGGTTCCTTAGGACCGAGTAAGCTGTACTTTACTCGGTTCCTTAGGACCGAGTAAGATGTACAACACTCGGTTCCTAGGGACCGAGTAAACATTCTTGGTGTTTTATTTCTGTGTTTTTTTTTTTTTTTTTTTTTGTATCCAATGATTTAGAAATGAAAGAAAATATAAAAGAATAACAAGAATATAACTATCCTACTTCTTTTGGAGATGGATGGTGATTTGGATGGTGGTGGGAGCAACAATGATGAAGGTGGTGGCGGCAATGGAGGTGGTGGTGGTGGTGATGATGATGATGATGATGATGATGATGAAGAAGAAGAAGAAGAGGCGGCAATGGTGGTGGTGATGATGATGAAGAAGTTGTTTAAGGGAGTGATTAATGTGTTAATTATTAATTAAAAATAAAAAAATAGTGTGTGTCAATATAATAGTTAAGCTTTTTTTTTTTAAGGGAGTGTTACAGAGTAAATAGGTGTGTGTCAATAGCAGCTCCCTAATTTTATGGGGTTCTCCTTTCCTGTCGTCTTTCTCATATTTTGTTTTATTTCTATCTTTCCTGTCATTCTTTCTCCACAAGCTCTGTTTTCCTTTAGATGAACCCCATTTCACAGATTATCTCTAGGGACGGCCAGATTAACATATACCCCATATTACATCTAACTTTACTAAAACCTCGAAAAGAAAATTAAAGAAAAAGAAAAAGGAAGAAAAGAACACAAGGCTAACTCAGAAATCAGAAATTGCACATAAAACAATGATCAAACTCATGGGATAGCCCCTAGTTGGTTTCAGTAAGTATCTGGCGACTCCATTAAATTTGAAGGTGTCTCTTGTAGATATTTTCTATTTGGTTTAGAATTCGAGACAAAATGAAAATAAATCACATTTATTAGATAAGAATTAACTTCTCTGACATAACTATTTTCGTCGACTGAATACAATTGCAGATTTGAAAGAGCTCTGGATTCTGGTAGGAAGGAACATGAGTTGATTGCAGAGAGGCCATCTGTTGATCTTATTCCTCATCCAAGTTTTCTTCAAAGAAACATGTAATTCCTAAAATCCAGTCTATATAATATATACATGCCACTCGCACAATTTTAAGTATTTAAGAATATCACACGGTGGTGATTATTCTCACTGATCCTTCTTTATCTACATTAGCCAATTTTTTATTTCCGAACCCAAAGTAAAATGCTACTACTAATCTCAACCTTTCTTGTTTTGACTGTGGAGATCAGCTAGCAAACATTTTGGGGTGTACGTCATTGACCTTAATGCAGAGAATGGAAAATTGCACAGGCCATTCCATATATACAATAATCTTCCCCTTTTCAAAGGTGAACATTTGCGTGCTCTTCTTTTCTAATTTCTGTTTCGCAGTCTCATATAGAAATGAATTTACATGTGCCTATTGCTTTTTTGATCAGTTACTATGTTGCTTCTGGTACTTTGACAGATTACTTTGTTAGGATTGCGACTTGTCGCTACTAAGGGATTTGGCAAATTTGACAATGTTCTAAAACTCATCGCTTATGACCTTAAGGTGAGTGGAAGGGCACAAGGGGAATGCAACCCATTGTCATACATTTAAGGCAGATGATAATGCCAACTCGAATAGGTCCAAGGCCAATAACTATGGATTGTAGCCTTAACAATTTGGATTCTTTCTAAATTTGCAATCATTGTATTTTAATTTCAATTCTAAATTCTTTTTGTGTTCTTTTGAAATTTTTGAAGAATCTTAAGTCTGAACCAATGATCCGTTAAAAGTTTAAAACAAATGAAAGAGTGAGAAGTGTGCCTAAATCATGTTCATCTGACACTTTTAAAAGACTGCAAATTTTTTTATATGATTCTCTTCTATTCCGATACTAGCTTTCTCGCAGAATGATTTTGCAGTGTGTTTGGATGTAGGTGGTTTTAGGTGAAAAACCAAATGGTAAGTGGGTGGTCATCGGTAAAAATTAATCCAACTCCTAATTTAACAAGCTAAGATATCACATTGCGTATGCTACATAACTTTTTCTTTTTATGAAAAAAGATGGACTGTGAAGGGTAGAATGAAGAAATTAATAAAATGCACAATATTTCAACGTAGCAAAAGATAACAGTAGATCCTGTTTTTACTTAAATTGAAAATAAATGAGCCATTTGGTATACATATTTGTTTTTGTAGGCAATTGTGATTAAGGGTGAAGAAGAGCAATGGGCCAACAAATGCTAAATCCTTTTGTGGTATACGAAGGATCTATCAACAACATGTGATGTATTTTGTATGTGCTGCTTTTATTGCTTAAGTTAATTTTCTTTTATAAGTTTTCATTCTTTTAGTGCACTGCTTTTGAGGTATATGAAGGACATAAGTTCGAATCAAACAAGCACTTAAGGTTCAAATTTGTTATGTGCTTTCATGTCGAGGATCGCAAGAAATTAAACTCTGACAAGCATTGCCGCATTGAGTCTGCCGGATCTTATTGGTTATGATATCTACCTTGTCGGGGAAGCATGCACAATGTAATTTCTTTAACCTGGATTATAGTTGCCCACGTGTTATTTTGGTTATTAGTTATTACCTAGTTATGTCTCCTTGTTGATGTAGTTACTGTATGTATTGTGTTACTCATTTATCCATATATAGTTGTTATGACTTATGACCATGTCAGAATTTGATAAAAGGTGTATAATTTTGAATTTAGGGATATAGCTAAGTCGGACTTCTTTTGCCTCTTGGCTGGTTGGATACAACTTCTTGCTAGTTCCCATAAATCTAACCGTAATTGATACACTTTGCTGGTATTCATGCCCGTGAACTTTTCCCAAAGACTAGTTATGATATGGGTTCGTTTTCCTCCTTTTATTTCTCATCTAGTTTCTTTAGGGATGTTAAAATCCCCTTTGAAAGGTCAGAAGGCATTGTTTACTCGACTCGACTCGACCCGATCCCCTTTTCTTGTTTATTTATAGAATCTTTATATAGGAATTAATTGCATCTTTTAATGAATAACTACTGGAAACTGGAAAATTGTAATTGAAAATTGAAATTTTACTCCTTTCAATATCCTGTTTACTTTATTTTAAGACCATCACTTAGCTTAGATGTTGACTTCTGTAACTGATTGTGTATATAAATTAGCGGTAACACATGTCTATTGTGTATTTCGTACTTGTGAGGCTATGGCACCATTCAAAGCAAATTATTTGTGGCAATGACAATTTTTTAGTTTCAGAATTGACATGAGAAGAGTCTCACTTTCTTGGCCCACCGCATTTTGTCAAGTTTATGTATTCAAATTTTACAAGGGATTGGAAGTTGAAATCTTTTAGATGACCTCAATTCTTAACCATTGATTTAGCAATCTGAGGGTGTGGCAATTCATATAATGGAAATTGGATATTGAGCTTGAGATTTCTTTGATTTCAGGTCAAGAAGGCATCATTTGAGGAGGCCGATGTTGACAATCACACACTTGATTTAGTTATGTCTTTGGTGATTTCTATTGTTGTTTCTTTCAATTTGGTTTAAAATTGTTGACTGAAGGAAGAATTAATTTGACGTCATTAGTGCTTCTGATTATTTTCTGGTGATAACATGATTGAATATCATTACGGAGGCTGTGGGTTTTTAGGACTTAAAGAAGCTAAAACCACTAGAGCTCCCCTCCCGAGGCATTTTATCAAAGAAAAGGTAATAAATCTACCATGTACCCTTTGTTGGTAAATGTTTTTGATGAGTGAATTTGTTGCTATTTTGCTGTGTAGTTGGTTTACTTGTCCTTTTTTTTTTTTTTTCTCTTTATTCTCCTTCCATTATTTAGGTGGTTGTTCCTGTTTCTTAGCCTTTTCATGGGGTAAGAAACTAGAGAAATTTGGGTTTTGTTGTTCGTTACTTTACTTTTTATGGGTTGTGTCACGAGTATGTATAATCAATGTACAATAGTTCACCATTATAAATAAGTTTTATTCTTGACCTTTAATTATCCCAAAGTTGGTGTTTCTTTTAAAAAAATGCCAGAGTCAAAAGTGAGACAGCCAGAGAACTAAGGTCAATCTAAGGTTCCATTTCATTTTTATGATTATTGCTCAATTTTTCGATTTATGCTTCTTACAGTCAATATCTTCTTCATGCATGCTATATATTATTTTGAGCCAAGCATATAGAATATTATATTGGGTGATGCAGAGCACGTTTGGCTGTTGTGCGTGCAACATTCAAAAGATATCACGCTCTTGTACCGTTTTATACTTGGATCTTCCAATCCAAAACCAATTGGCGATGGATGCATTTTTATCTTTGATTGGACTTTGAACTTTTGATAGATGCTTTCATATGTTTGTTCCTGTAGATAATTGCTTCGCAAAGTGATTTTGTTTTAGCCCTTATGCCTTTGGTTTGGTGGAATTTTTATTGGAGATGTAATTTTACCACAACTTATATTCTCTCTTATATGGATATAAATTTTCCTCCTCCAATAATTTTGGCTTACTTTTGTTCAGGTTTCAAGTACAAAAGGATTAATTTGGATCTCTGAGGATAGCCAAAAATGTATTGGAGTCAATTGATGATTTTCTTCTGAAGATTTGAATCTGAATCTCGATAGATTCAATAAATCACGTTGTGAAACATGATAATTGAGATTGTTGAGCTTAGAAACAAATCGAGATTATTGGAATTTGAGATTGGTAAGTTCGTTGTAACAGTTATTTATGCTTTTTTCCGTAAAAATGAAATCTGGCATATATTTGGAGGTTGGTTTGAATATTAAAATGTAATAGATTTTTGGATTTTAAGCTTGGATTTGTGACATTTGTGGATGTGTGTATATATAAATATATTTTTTTTAACGTGTATATATAAGTTTTGGTAGGTATAATATACCTTCTTGATGTTATGGGCACAAGCTCTTTCGCTCCGCACCACCATCACTCTACGCCGCCACCGCTCCACCTCCACTCTTCTGTGCCGCCACCACCTCTATCTCCATGAGGCTGCGTTTTCTTGTTTATTTGGTAATTTAGGTCTAAACCCCTAATTATTGAATATTAGTTACATTATTGATTAATTGCATAATTTTAATTCTATTATAGATTAGTTTCATAATATTAGTTGATTTAGGTTTAAACCCCTAGTTGTTGAATATTAGTTATGTTATTAATTAATTACATAATGTACTTACCGACTCTGAAAGGGAACTTCATAATTACCCCTTTCCCTAGTTGGAATTTCTTTCTCACCATCACCTTTTGCCCAGAAACACGATACATGTGTCTTCATTTTTGTATGATCAAATGAAACACGTTTCAAGCGCTTGATATTTTGTGGTACCCCGTTTTCTTAAAGTCTGAATAAGAAGGTACAAACCATTTCTCTGTTCTTCTTTTGCTAGGACCTCTTCTTTATGTGTGATTTTCATGGCTTCACCCTTCACCTTCTACCAATAACCGACAGCGTTCGTAATTCAACTGGCTAATGGATATTATATTTTTTTCGCAACTTTGAGACATATGCCACACCACCAAAAGTACGCTCCATCCTGTCAAACATTTTGATTTTCACCATTTTGACACCCGTAACAATACATGTATTACCGTTTGGCAATGTTAAAGAACAGTTTGCACGTTATTTGAATGAATCAAAATATTCCTTCTTGAAGCAAATATGATTCGAAGATCCCGAATCCAATAACGAATCATTTTGGGGAAAAAAAATGACATTTGGAGATTGTTAAATCATCTCGAAAGTTTCCCTTATTTGCCCATGCTATTGTTGTATTACTGTCGCCACTCTCCTTATTTAGATGATAATACTATTTTATGTGATCCCACGGCTTGCACTTGTAGCATTGCTTGCCTTTTCCACCGCCCTTTGATCTAGACCTGCTACTTTCATTAGATTCCCGGCTAACATTCCTTCCCTTATTCTGATTAGGCTTAGTAATTTATAACACGACACGAAATCGACACGAATTTACCGGATTTGGGTGAACCCTTAATAGGTGCGGGTCATAATCGGGTTGACCTGTCAAACCTGTTTATTAAGCGAGTCGATTTCGTGTACATTCGCGAGACCAGAGTAAAACCCGTTTAACTCGGTAAGAATATATACGAGTCGATTTCGGGTCGTGTAAACCCGTTTATAACCAATGTAACCCAAATATATAATTTTTATATATATATAGATTATTGTGTGTGTATATTTTAGTGGTTAATTACTTAATTGAATTATTAACGGGTCACTAAATGTTATTCTTATACGACCCGAATCGAACCGTTTATCTTAAGCAGGTTAAATGAATCGGATCGTGTCATTCATTAATTAAACGGGTCGTGTATGAATTTGAATTTTTTACCCGTTTATTAAATGGGTCGCCTACGGGTGGATGCACTTTTCACCCGACACGAAATTGACCCGTACATGACCCATTGCCAGGCCTAATTCTGATCATGAAAAATCATAACCGAGTCTGAAATCTCCTCGTCTAAGGATTTCCTCTTTTCGTTAGACAACAGAGTCGACTCCACATCCTTTATCTTCAACATATCATTTCCATATAAGACGACCGTGACTATGTTTTCATAGGAAGCCAGAAGTGATTTACGAAGCAGTAAGGCCTCATTTTTTCCTCAATTTTAACATAAGCTTTCTTAAGTTAATCAACAAGCCAATGGAATTACGTGGTCCATGAAGTTACCGCCTTCCCCCATCTTCAAGCGATAATGGTCCTGCTTAAGATTGAGCTTTGTTAGGAGATTTTTGCACAGATATATATCTTCTTTAGTTTCTACCATAGCTTCGGCACTGTATCCTCACCGCTGAAGTTGTTGATGATACTATAATCGATATATTGTCGGATCATGCTCAGGCACTTTGACTCTATATCCTCCCAATCATCGTTATTCATCTTCTCCGGCTTGCCACTTGTTTCTTTCAATGCCCTTGCCAATCCTTGTTGGACAAGGAGATCTTTCACTCTAGTTTGCAAAGAGTGAGACTCTCCTTTCCATCATATTTATCTGTCACATACTGAATTGCAATACTCCTCGCCATTGTAAAAAGAAACTTTGTCGAAATTGAACAACTCTCGTGTTATGAGTAAAAAATTTATGTACGATCTTTTAATTAAACACCTTGTGCAAACCTTGAATGCTTTGATACTAGTTGTTAGGATCTATGCTAATATAACTTCGACATCACAATTTTACCAATTGGAATAATATTGCTACCAAGCGATACCCGCTGTGAATGATACATATATATATGATGGAACAAGTACAAATAATAACTATGAAAGAGATACCAAGAATTATATGGTATCGGCACATCGCCGCTAATTTACGGAAAGTCTGATTTCACTATTAATATAATAATTGTACAATATAAGTAATACAAGATATACCCTTAGCCCAGTTACACCCAATCACGCTCTAGGAAATCAAAATTTATAATATAAACTTTCACAAAATAAACTCTCACGAAATAATCTCTCAACACAAGCATTCATAAAAAGTCCACCGCCTCTGAATTTAGTCAAAGCTTGCTTGAAGGTTAATGAGTTAAATTGTAGGCTAGCTTAATTACGAAGGTAGCCCACAATTTTTGAGTTTTCTTTTATTACTTTAGCATTAATATTCTAACAGCAAGGACTTGTTACAAAGAAACAAGTAGAGCTATTAAAGTTGTATGTATATGTGATATGGAGCTATCTTCGTCGCTAAAAATAGCTTGATCAAAGACCCTTATGTACCTACAAAATATATTAGTAACGTAGATAGTAGTAGTAAGGGGTCAAATCCACGGGAGTTGTTTTATGAATCAATGAAAACAAAGTTGAGAAAATAATAGATTTAGAATAAAAACCATTTTTTTTTCTTTTAGAAATGCTTACTTTTCTTAGGAATAATTTTAATACTACTAAAATGTAATGAAAGTAGAGAAAGTTGTCTTGGAGAAATAAAGTGTAGAGATTTCAAGAGTTAAGAATCCACCACCAAATTATCAATGGATCTAGAATAATATATTATTGCACATATATACCCAAAATAAATTCTATACTAGTTTGATTAAATGGAATCACCTATGGAATGTAGAGTGAACCCAAAAGCTAACCAAATAGTATTTGACAATTTATTTGTTTATAAGAGATTTTTCCTTTCAAGATCTATATTTTCTTCTTTTAGAAATAATAATAATACAAGGTTGTCACTCACTTACATTAACATTAAAGAACTAGAAGATAAATTTGGAAAATAAAATGAACTTAAGAAAATCCTATGGTATGTAGCTCATCTCTTAAGTCAAGTATAAAAACCAAAATGGGATCACCTATGGTATGTAGAGTGATCCAAAGATCTTATTTAAGAAAAATCACAAATGAGTATATTTATGCAATATTATAAAATTCTAAATCACAAATAAAAATGAGGCTTCATCTCTCCCCTTGAAAGGGAGATTAGCCTTCCATAAAGATAGAAGAACAAAACAAATAATAAAATAGCTCCTTAAATATCTCCAAATATGTGAGTAAAAGAATTTCTCTCAACACTCTACAATATTATCTTCTTCAATAAAATGAAACAATAATACAAGAAGAAGAAAAATATGTAGCACTCAAATATTTTCTCTCTCTAGAACAAGCTCTCTTGCTCCAAGCTCTCCTCCTTTCTTTCAAACTCACGTAGGTGGTCTCCTTCTCTTGGCCAAATATGAATCAATATATGTGTGAAAATGGGAGAGGAACATAATCATGAAAAGTAGACAATGGGGTGAGGGGGTGTAAGAGAATAATAGGCTTTGTCTAGAGAGTGGAGTGTGTAAGAGAATAATGTGGACATTGTCTAGGTAGTGGAGTGTTGGGTTATGGGTTGAGAGATTAAAAAAATATGAGAGTGGGCACACACACTTTTGGGATATTTTTCTCTCTTTTTTTCTTTTGCTGCCGGAATATTGCAATGAAATTTCGGATATGAAGATGGCCGAATTTGGAAAAGTGTTGAACTGGAAAGTTGTAGCTCTCGAAATTCTCTTGATTTTAGGCTCAAGAAACGCATGATTCGGAGTTCCGAGCAAAAAGTTATGCTTTAAAAACTATCCGAGCAACTTTAGGTGTCCTGTCTCACATATTCAACAAAGTTAAGCATTTAATTACATAAATTGAGACAAGAACCTGCAAAACAACTAAATGTCAACATTAGATAATATAATGCAATTTTTGACACTTAAATTTCGGCATTTGGGGAATTAAAAATAACAGTTTTGGGTGCTTATCACACCACCCCCAAACAGCATTTTGCTAGTCCGCAAGCAAAAAGAGAGATAATAGATAAGGAGCCAAAACGAATCACTTTCCATGGTGATTCTCGATTGCACTTAGCATGTGCAACAAGCCTTTTAAACCTCTAAGTCACCCAAAGAGGACGAGTGAAGTCTCGTAAGGGTTTGCAGCGAAGACACCCATAAACTTCCAAAACGTATTTACAAAAAAAAAAAAAAAAAAAAATTATTTTCGGCGATACTTTCTCTTATTTTGCCTCAGGGAAATATCAAGTATCCAGCTATAGAGAAGACAATGAATCATCGAAGTTAATAGAAGCTTGTATGCTATACAATACCAAAATGGCACAATCCTTCTTAAGATTCAGTGTTTGCAACCGGCATTTAAATAATTTTGATGTGATTCCCTATATTTGCCTTATAGAATTTACGCTTCGACTTCAAATCTCACTAGATATATTCTCTCAAAATTGAATCGCTCCGAGATGTGGCTAATTGTTTCTCTCTTTGCTTGTGAGTGACAAGAGTAGATGCACACAAAGCAAATAACTCACAAGCATAAATAAGAAAGACGGATATTGGAAAGAATTTGATCTCATGAAAGGAATGCCAACCACCATGTGAGAATGTCAAGTTGTTTAAACATATTACCTTAACAAACACTACCGCACCAAAGATCAACTAGGTCTTTTATATGGGGTGGGATGAGGGAAAATGGAATGTTGATGTGTGTATAAGAAGGTTGAAGACTTTCTAAGGAGTTTGGACTTTTCTAGTATCACTTGTTTTCATGCTCTATTGTTGATCGCAATTTTTTTTTTTTTTTTTTTTTTATGCGATTTGAAACGATTGCATGTTGAAAACAATAATTTCTTTTGTCAGATCAACCATACTTTTCTCAAACACAAGGATAGGTCATGAAATAAATGGTAGGATTATTTTGGCAATGATGGCCTAATGTCATCTCTAAGGTTTAATGCGGCAATTTTTGTTTTGACTTGGTAAAAGTTTCACAACTCAAAAAGGATTTCATTCTCAGTGGTCAGCCAAATATGAAAGAATAATGAGATCATGCAACGATATTAATGACGATATCCAAATGAAGTTAAGTCATCTTGTGACTCAGAGTTTGCGTATAACTCTCTACAAGGTGAAAGGCTCTAAACTCACGGGTTTAAGTCTCCACAAGTATTCTTTTTAGCTCATTAGAGAATCACATACTACAGATATAACCGTTGTGCAAAGACATGTGAACTCTAAGAATTGATAGTGCTTATATGCCTATAAAGGTATCGTTAAAGCTTATAAGACTAACATTAGACATTATGATTCCTTGACTTCTAAAAAATGGATCATCGTCATTCAATCTCATCATGGATAAGATACTGAATCGCCAAAAACTTTTAAAAGAAAAAAAAAAGAAAAATCTTTTTTTTTTTTTTTTTTTTTTTTTTTTTTTTTTTTAATGAAAATGTGTTGCTTCTGAATCAGTTTTCAAAAAGGGAACTAATTTGGTAAAACCCCACCCCCAAACAAAGAGAACATCGTCCTCGATGCTAAAGATGAAATATATAAATGTAAGCATAAGGTTGGAAAAATTACCGTAATTACCTGATTCGAAAGTTGAACCGTGAAAAGTATCCATCAGAATCTGGATAAGCAAAAGACACGGAAACAATTGCACAAGTCTATCATATATAACTCATGGGTGGATTAGTAAAAACCACCCCCAAACAGGATAAGACTGGTACTCAGAAACACACTCAATGGGTTGCCTCCCAGAAGCGCTAAGTTTAATGTCTTCAGCCAGACAAAGCAGACACACCCTCAAAAATGATAGAGCTAGAATAAGAGTACAGAGAGGGCGGAAAGATAACAACAACCCCTTAGTATGATGTTTACTCAAGGTACATGGGATTAACAAGGTCAATTTGCTCTACTAGAGATGAATTAAGCTCGAAGAATGGTTTCAATCTTTGACCATTGACCTGAAAGGTAGTACCATCTTTCGGATTTTCAACAGTGATGGCACCATAAGGTGTGACAGATTGGACAGTGAAAGGTCCTTCCCACCTGGTTTTCAATTTACCAGGGAAAAGGTGCAGGCGAGAATTATACAATAACACTTTCTGTCCAGGATGAAACTCTTTTCGCAATATGCTATGATCATGAATCCATTTCATTTTGTCCTTGTATTTCTTAGACAGATCATAAGCATCATTTCGTAATTCCTCAAGTTCATTGAGTTGCAACTTTCTTTGCTCACCAGCTTTATCAAGATCAAAGTTAAGGGTTTTGATAGCCCAGTATGCATTGTGCTCAAGTTCGACTGGAAGGTGACAGGGCTTACCAAAGATTAAGCGATAAGGGGACATGCCTATAGGAGTCTTGAAGGCGGTGCGGTATGCCCAAAGAGCATCTGCAAGTCGCAAAGACCAATCTTTCCTACTTGGATTGACTGTCTTTTCAAGAATTTGCTTAATCTGACGATTTGAAACTTCTACCTGGCCACTGGTTTGGGGATGGTACGCCAAAGCAAGTTTATGGGTTATGCCATACTTCTTAACGAGATTCTCAAAGATACGGTTACAAAAATGTGTACCGTTATCACTGATGATGGCTCTTGGAGTACCAAACCGAGCAAAGACATATTCTTTCAAGAATTTCACAACAACTCGATGATCATTTGTGTAACAGGGTATCGCTTCTATCCACTTGGAGACATAGTCGACTGCCATAAGGATATATTTAAAACCATGAGATGGGGGAAATGGGCCCATAAAGTCGATCCCCCAAACATCAAAGATCTCAACGATCAAGATGGGCGTGAGAGGCATCATATGCCTTCGAGATAGCCGTCCTAATTGTTGACAATTTGGACAGGCTTTACAAAATTCATGAGCGTTGCGAAAAAGGGTGGGCCAGTAAAACCCGCTTTGCAAAACTTTTGCAGCAGTTTTCTTCGAGCTAAAATGGCCACCACATGCATGGTTATGGCAAAATGAAAGGATCTTATTTTGCTCAAACTCGGGGACACATCTACGGATGATTTGATCAGGACAATACTTGAAGAGAAAAGGATCATCCCATGAGTAGTATTTGACCATGGACATGAATTTGGACTTGTCTTGCTTTGTCCAATGAATGGGAATTTGGTTAGTGACAAGAAAGTTGACAATATCAGCAAACCATGGTGACTGAGAAATAGCAAAAAGTTGCTCATCAGGGAATGACTCGGATATAGGCAAATGGCCATTTTCAGACATAGCAGTGAGTCTAGACAGGTGGTCAGCGACCACATTCTCAATACCCTTTTTATCTTTGATTGCCAAGTTAAATTCTTGGAGCAAGAGGATCCAACGGATGAGGCGAGATTTGGCATCTTTTTTGCTTAGAAGGTACCTTAATGCCGAATGATCAGAGTACACAGTGACTGGAGATCCAAGAAGGTATGCACGAAATTTGTCGAGGGCAAAGACGACCGCCAACAATTCTTTCTCAGTCGTTGTGTAATTGAGTTGGGCTGGATTGAGAGTTTTGCTAGCATAATGAATCACATGAGAACGTTTATTAACTCTCTGCCCCAAAACAGCCCCAATGGCATAATCAGATGCATCGCACATGATTTCAAACGGGAGATCCCAATCAGGAGGTCGAATAATCGGAGCTGAGATCAACTCGGATTTAAGACGCTCAAAAGCAATGACACAAGCTTCATTGAAGACAAAAGGCACGTCTTTCGAAAGAAGATTAGTCAAAGGTCGGGCTATCTTAGAAAAATCCTTGATAAATCGCCGATAGAAACCGGCATGCCCTAAAAAAGAACGGATGTCCTTAATTGACCTAGGAGCTGGTAAAGAGGAGATTAAATCAACCTTTGCCTTATCGACCTCAATACCTTTGCAAGAGATTACATGTCCCAAAACAATACCTTTTTTTTACCATGAAATGACATTTTTCCCAATTAAGAACTAAATTCTTTTCTTGGCATCGTTCTAACACCATGGTCAGATGAGAAAGGCATTGATCAAAGGATGAGCCATACACAGAGAAATCGTCCATAAAGACCTCTAAGAATCGTTCCACCATATCACTGAAAATGCTCATCATACACCTTTGAAAAGTCGCAGGTGCATTGCACAAGCCGAATGGCATGCGTGAATAGGCAAATGTGCCAAATGGACATGTGAAAGTAGTTTTTTCTTGGTCTTGAGGATCAATGGGAATTTGATTGTACCCAGAATATCCATCTAGGAAACAATAAAAAGAATGTCCAGCCAGTCGCTCAAGCATTTGGTCTATGAAAGGAAGAGGAAAATGATCTTTCCTTGTGACACTATTTAGCTTTCGGTAATCAATACAGACACGCCATCCAGTCGAGATTCTGGTTGGGACTAGCTCATTATCACTATTTTTTACAACAGTGATACCAGATTTCTTTGGAACAACATGAATGGGGCTGACCCATTGGCTGTCAGAGATAGGGTATATGATTCCTACATCAAGCAACTTAAGGATTTCTGATCGAACAACTTCTTTCATGACTGGGTTCAATCGACGTTGTGGCTCACGAGAAGTTTTTGCACCATCTTCCAAATGGATGCGATGACTACAAATAGTCGGACTGATACCTTTAAGGTCAGATATGTTCCAACCCAAGGCTGATTTATGCTTTCTTAGAACATCGACTAGATTAACTTCTTGCTCTGAAGTCAAGTCGGAGGCAATGATGACTGGATGAGTTTGATTTGAACCTAAATGGACATATTTCAGCTCAGAAGGCAATGGCTTTAGGTCCAAACTTTTTTGTGAATCCTGAACATTGGTGAACTCAGTTTCAGGCATAGTTGCAAGCATTGACTCGCAATCAGACTTAACCACACTGTTAGGGCCAGTATCTATACCAAGAATTGGTTCAAGATGAAGAGATTCAAAGCAATCTGTCCAAGTTTCATTCTCAGTGATCCATTTATCAATGTCTATCAAAGTGGTGGAGTCTAACAAAGAATTGACACTATCCATGGCATCATCTAAATCAAAATCTGATTCAAGAAAATTCAGACATTGTTGGATAGGATCGTCAGGATAAGAATGGTCCACCATTTCTTGAACAAGACTATCGATAACACACACTTCTTCTACCATTTCAACATCAGATGGATGTTTCATGAGTTGAAAAATATTGACTTCCACTGTCAAATTACCAAAGGTAAGAGTCATAGACCCATTCCTACAGTTAATGAGCGCATTTGCAGTGGCAAGAAAAGGACGTCCCAAAATGATTGGGATGGAGTTTTCATCAGAGGGCTGGGTGTCTAGAACTATGAAATCAACTGGGTAATAAAAGTCAGACACCTTAACCAAAACATCCTCAACAATTCCTCGGGGGACTTTGACAGAACGATCTGCCAATTGCAGAGTGACTCGAGTGGGCTTCATATCTTGCAAGCCCAACTCTTGGTAGAGAGAATATGGTAACAAATTAACACTGGCTCCTAAATCAAGTAACGCTTGAGTTGAATACTTGTTACCTAACTTGCATGGGATCGTAGGACGACCAGGATCTTTGTATTTGACAACAGTCTTTTGCTGAATGACAGATGTAGCCTGTTCGGCTATGAAAGCATCATGTGGGACATTTGTCCTCCGCTTGACAGTACACAAGTCTTTCAAGAACTTAGCATACGAAGGGATTTGTTTGATGGCAGTAAGGAATGGAATGTTGATATGAACATTTTGGAACACTTCCTTAATCTCATCAAAGTGCTTCGCTTTGGTGGTCAATGCTAACCTATCAGGAAAGGGTGCCCGAGGCACATAAATTGTTTCCTTAGGTTGAGTCCCTTCTTTTTTCTTGAGTGAAACTTTGGAATCCTCCTTCGACAAATTTGTATCTTGAACCACACCTTCTGGTTCACTAGGAGGGAATTTGGGAATGACAGATGTATCATTCTCAATGGAATCATTAGGCATTTCAACATGATTATCAATTTGCCGTCCTGATCTTAAGGTGGTGACAGACTTCAACTCACCTTGAAATTGGTCTTGACCAGAAAAGGAACCAACCTCATACACAGGCTCTTTGCTATTACCTTTTGGATTAGCAATTGGTTGACTAGGGAATTTACCCTTGTCTCTCTCAGCAGTCAATTGACTCAACTGTTGTTGCATTTGTTGGATTGCTTGAGAGGTGCTTTGTGTATGGGCATTAAGAGTTTGTTGTTGTTGCGTGAGAATTTGCAACATAAGGTCTTCGAGAGCTGATTTCGATTGCTGTTGAGGGGCAGCATATGGAAGTTGAGGAACCAACTCTCTACTAGCACTTAACTGAGGCGCAGAACCATAAGAATGACTAGACGAATGGACAATCTGTTGATTTCCCGAATGGTTTCCATTTTGATGCGAAAAATGATGGCGATCATTTGGAAACTGGTTTGGGTTCTGCCTAGCTTGGGCTTGGAAACCTGGGGGACCCCTAACTTGAGGTTGTGAGTGTTGCGGATTCGAAGATTGATCTTGCTTCCAAGAAAAGTTAGGATGGTTCCTCCACTCAGAATTGTATGTCTGGCTGAAACTAGCCGGATTGGGCTTCCTAAAGTTATTAAACTCAAAGGCTTGTTCCATAATTGGCTCAGGTTCAGGAAAGAAGGTTGGGCATGAGTGAGCGGTATGGTGTACACTAGAACAGACAGTGCATGGAAATGTGTTGGGCTCACTATGGACACTCATGATTGGAGTAAGCTCAACAGTTTGCTTTTGCATTGAACAAGCTAAAGCCTCCACTGTTTTGGTCAAAGCTGTTAAACCTTGCATCAAGTTCTTTAACTCTGGGTCACTCTTGATTTCATACCTACCACCAGTTCTAAGACTTGGGTCAGACCTAGAAAATTCATTAGAAGCATCCCACTGCTGTGAATCTTCTCCTAATTCAGTTAAAAATGTGTAGGCTTCAGTGGGAGTGAGGTGCATGAACTTTCCCTTGTGCATGGACTCTATCATGTTACGAGAAGTGGGACTGAGACCATTATAAAAACATTGGACTAGACGACTTTTATCAATGCCGTGATGAGGGCATTTGATAATGAAATCTTGAAATCTATCCCATGCTTCATAAAATTGTTCATTGTCTTTCTGACGAAAATCTTGGATAGATTGACGCATTTCATTTGTTCGATTCATTGGGTAGAATTTAGACATGAACTTTTTGGCCAATTGATCCCATGAGCGAATTGAATCTTGTGGCAAAGAATTAAGCCACAAAGAAGCTTTGTCATGAAGAGAGAAAGGGAACAACCTTAACCGGACATTCTCATCGTTTAGATTTTGGTTCTTAAAGGTTGCACAGACATTGAGAAATTTTCCCAAGTGAGGGTATGGACTCTCTCGGTCTAAGCCATGAAAACTGGGTAACATTGAAATCGTCGCCGGACGAATTTCAAAATGAGTAGCTGTAGTAGCTGGGAGGACAATACAAGATGGAGGATTTGCAGTGATAGGAGCAAAGTAGTCTTTCAATGGACGTTCTTCCGCCATTTCCGGATGGGGAATTTGAACGATAGGAGATGTGGGTGAACTTGGACTCGAGACTATGGAAAATGGGGTGAGGTCAACTATAAGATCACAGAGATCCGTATCTCGTGAATCAAGAGTTGAATTGCTACGTGATCGGTTCAGTAGCCTTTTGGACTTTCGCATCCAATGATATAAATATTGTGAAATTTTGATTTTCCAAAAAGAATAGATTGGTGGTTCAAGAAAATAGGACACAAAATGACTACAATCCTAATTGGTTGACGTACACTAATAAAGGAAAGAATTCCTAGATAGCATATAACCAATTCTTATCTTCAATTTAGTGAAAGGGTAGTCAATTTTAATTATTCGCGGGTGGGAAAGCGCGAGCTCTTTGACACCACCTGATTGAAAATTTTGTGCTCCTACTCTTGTCCAGATTTGATCGAAACGAACAATAAAAATTGTCCGAGAAGCTTACCAATTAAATTCTCCCAAATCAGGGCCGAAGGACTAATATGTTGGAGGGTCACAAAGGCACCACTTAAATACCAACTAGTCAATCTACCATAGGCTTGGAAGAGCTCACTGGAGTGGCTACCGATCGCTTCTTTTCTTTAGAGGTCCTATGAACACCGAATCCTATTTGGCTTGCTAGTGAGTTGATTTTAATTAATGATGGCTTAGGATCACAAGCAAATGGATAAGCGATTGAGTGGGTGATGAAATCCCAACTCGTTTCAATAGCCGGGCTAGGCTTTAGGTCCAATTATTCATCATTCACCATTCAAAATAAATGTGCTAAAAAATAAACATATAGCAATTAGAGCACATAGGAATTGACTCGCTGACAGGAGATTCGCGAGTGATAAAAAATGTACCTCCCGCAAGCGGGGTGATGATTCGGTTGAGTCGATCGGGGGGAAATTTCTCCTAAATTTCAGTCGTCCCCGAGAGTCCTACTGACCCAAAATAGAGAGTCTTCAAGTGTTCTATTCTTTTTTTTTTCTTCTTCCAAAAATGCAGTCTCTATTTTGTCCAGTTTCCCTTTTGCAACCTTTTTTTTTTTTTTTTTTTTTTTTTTTTTTTTTTTTTTTTTTTAACACTTAATCTGGGCAGTCCCAGAACACCATATAAATAAATATTACAGTTTTTAAACAGTCCAAAATGTCCAAAAAAAAAAAAAAATTTACAACCAAATCGAATAATTACAACTAAATCTAACAAATCTCAAAAAGTCTTCACGTCATTTTCATTGGCGTCAGCTCCCCGGCAACGGCGCCATTTGATATGGAGCTATCTTCGTCGCTAAAAATAGCTTGATCAAAGACCCTTATGTACCTACAAAATATATTAGTAACGTAGATAGTAGTAGTAAGGGGTCAAATCCACGGGAGTTGTTTTATGAATCAATGAAAACAAAGTTGAGAAAATAATAGATTTAGAATAAAAACCATTTTTTTTTCTTTTAGAAATGCTTACTTTTCTTAGGAATAATTTTAATACTACTAAAATGTAATGAAAGTAGAGAAAGTTGTCTTGGAGAAATAAAGTGTAGAGATTTCAAGAGTTAAGAATCCACCACCAAATTATCAATGGATCTAGAATAATATATTATTGCACATATATACCCAAAATAAATTCTATACTAGTTTGATTAAATGGAATCACCTATGGAATGTAGAGTGAACCCAAAAGCTAACCAAATAGTATTTGACAATTTATTTGTTTATAAGAGATTTTTCCTTTCAAGATCTATATTTTCTTCTTTTAGAAATAATAATAATACAAGGTTGTCACTCACTTACATTAACATTAAAGAACTAGAAGATAAATTTGGAAAATAAAATGAACTTAAGAAAATCCTATGGTATGTAGCTCATCTCTTAAGTCAAGTATAAAAACCAAAATGGGATCACCTATGGTATGTAGAGTGATCCAAAGATCTTATTTAAGAAAAATCACAAATGAGTATATTTATGCAATATTATAAAATTCTAAATCACAAATAAAAATGAGGCTTCATCTCTCCCCTTGAAAGGGAGATTAGCCTTCCATAAAGATAGAAGAACAAAACAAATAATAAAATAGCTCCTTAAATATCTCCAAATATGTGAGTAAAAGAATTTCTCTCAACACTCTACAATATTATCTTCTTCAATAAAATGAAACAATAATACAAGAAGAAGAAAAATATGTAGCACTCAAATATTTTCTCTCTCTAGAACAAGCTCTCTTGCTCCAAGCTCTCCTCCTTTCTTTCAAACTCACGTAGGTGGTCTCCTTCTCTTGGCCAAATATGAATCAATATATGTGTGAAAATGGGAGAGGAACATAATCATGAAAAGTAGACAATGGGGTGAGGGGGTGTAAGAGAATAATAGGCTTTGTCTAGAGAGTGGAGTGTGTAAGAGAATAATGTGGACATTGTCTAGGTAGTGGAGTGTTGGGTTATGGGTTGAGAGATTAAAAAAATATGAGAGTGGGCACACACACTTTTGGGATATTTTTCTCTCTTTTTTTCTTTTGCTGCCGGAATATTGCAATGAAATTTCGGATATGAAGATGGCCGAATTTGGAAAAGTGTTGAACTGGAAAGTTGTAGCTCTCGAAATTCTCTTGATTTTAGGCTCAAGAAACGCATGATTCGGAGTTCCGAGCAAAAAGTTATGCTTTAAAAACTATCCGAGCAACTTTAGGTGTCCTGTCTCACATATTCAACAAAGTTAAGCATTTAATTACATAAATTGAGACAAGAACCTGCAAAACAACTAAATGTCAACATTAGATAATATAATGCAATTTTTGACACTTAAATTTCGGCATTTGGGGAATTAAAAATAACAGTTTTGGGTGCTTATCAATATGTGTGTGTATGTAATTCCAAAATCGTACGAAGAACAAAATATTATAATCATATACTATTAGCTCGCAAAGAAATCCACCGCAAAATTATAAATGCAAAAATCAAGATTCAACCTAAACATAAGCAAATATAAGGTTGATTGGCGATGGTTACTCTTATTTATGTAGTTTATTATAATTTTTTAATAAAAAAAATTAATTTCAATTTCAATTCAAGCTACCTATATAGTGGATTGAAGTAACTTTAAACTTTGTAAGAAGTGATTAAGGTTAATTTACGATTGCTTCTAATTAAGGTTTGATTGGCCAGGATAGTTAATTTGCCTTTTGTTTGATTGATTGAAATGTGACATAGACTCAATTTAATTCTGTCTGATTAACTCAATTCACTATTGTTTTATTTAATCAAAATTACAAAACTTTTGTGCATGCAATTAAACCATAACAAACAAGTTGTACAATGAAAAATAAAAAAAATTGGAGTTTGTTTATCTTTCAAAGGGCAAAACCAACTTTTACTATCTTTTTAAACTATGTAAAATACACATACGCGAGCAAATCAAACGAGTCATTACCTCAGAAAAAACAAAAATTAAAAAAATATATACGAGGTTTTGCACTAATTCAGTCCATCCCATCAAAACAGTGTTGGTCTGTGGCAGCCCAACATCCATCTTTTAAAATCTACAAAAAAAATAAAAAAATACAAGATAACTAAATTAATCTTTGCGCTAGAGTTAGTTTATTCCTCTGAACTAAACCATAAAAGAAATAATTGTAGATTTTAAAACAAAATTTTCATATACATAATTCAGTGAAAGTCTTCTTTCACCCCGCCCCGACCCAAATATCCTCATTTTATATGCAAGAAAGAATAAAGTTTGTATTATTGTATGGTTTAAATTCACGAGGGATTTGCTTTAGATGGAAAAAGGGGAAGAAAAAAAAGGGAAGCTTGATATTAGTAAGCATTACTGGTACCATAAACAATATATATAATTATATATACATATATATACACTGTCTTTTCGAAAGTTTTTATTCTATTTTATTGCACCGACAAAAAATCGAACACTAATGCCAGCCATGTGATACCAAGGCCATTTAATTTTTTTGAAAGTTAATTTGAATTGAAAGCATGTAAAACACGTGTACCTTCATATGTTACGTGCGACCCGAATACTTGTTGAAACCAACTCTTTGTTGTTGCTGTTTTTGTAAAAAAGGGGAGCATATAATGATGGCAGAGAAGGAAGGCTTGTGGGCTCATAAACTGATAGTTTGACAAATCTCCACCAATGACTTCTTTCTTCTTGTTGTCATGCTGACAAGTGTTTGCTTTCATATCTTCTTCTTCTTTTTCTCCTTCTTCTTCACCACCCCATACAAGGTTTATACCAAACTCTTTCACCTCTAAACCCTCACTGGTAATTACTGAAATATCAACTTCATCGCCACTTTCCAAATGATTCCAAAACTTCCAATGGCTTAACAATACAAATTCTTCTTCTTCATTCTCCTCTCCTGGGATTGCTATAGCCACAGGGGTGTATATCCACTTGAATTGCTTGGTCTTATTATAAATCTTGGTAAATAAGAGATTAGGATGTCCAATATCATCAGTGTTTGAGAGTGTGTACACAGAGTAAACATTTAATCCTGGAATCCTAAGACTAGGAGGATGTGAAGGTACAACAAAGGATACTGATGATGATGAACCCATGTTATTATTTCTATCACCACACCAACTTGGAATATCTTCCCCTCGAACAAATGTGTTGAATATACCAAATTCATATAATCCCTGGACCCACGTGATAATTGATTAATTAATTAATTAATTTTAAGGATTCATTATGCAGTCAATATCTATGTATGTATATATAGACAGAGACAAAGAGAGATAGTGCACCTGACGTCTATTTTCCTCAATCCCAACCTCAAGGCTGTTGAAAGTGTTCCAAAATTTTAAGCTGAGCCCCTGTCTGATTAATTCGATACCACGTAAGCCTAAATTATCGAATATTTCTCTATTAACTTTGTCCATCGATTCCAACTTGAACATACCTTGAACCTCTTTTAGTTTTACACAACCAACTGAATAAACGCAAGGTGTAGTTATTAAAGCTACCTGATATGTTACACTTTCCAATGATCTACACCCATCAACTCGCAGAGTTTCTACATTTGGTAGGCCTGAAATTGAATGGATTTTTTTACATGAACTTAACACGAGTGTTGAAAGCTGATGAAGACTACCAACGCATCGTGGCAGGTTAAGAAAAAGATTGTAGCTTAAATCTAACTCCTTCAACATGGATAGGTTACTAAAATCCAAGGGAAAATCATCATCTGATAAGTTACAATTTTGAAGACTAAGGCTTATTAAAGAGCGTGGCAAAGAAACACATATACATCGTGGGCTTTTCAATACTGGTTTTGATAACCATGGCTGAAACAATGAATGCCACAATTTGACAGGATCTCTGCAGGTAGAGGTCAATGCATTTATGGTTACTCCATTAGCGTTAAGCACTTTTAAGGACTCTACACTTGTCAAATCCATTAGAAACTCACGAATATTTAAGCAGCCATCGAGTAATAATGTTTGAAGAGATTTTAGCATGCCAATGTTTGGAAACTTCCTTAGACTTTTGCAATTTTCTAGATTCAGTAAAGTAAGCCTCTTTAGGTTTCCAATGGTATTACAAACCTCGACCAAACTAATACAACCTTCGAGGATCAATCTCTCAAGTTTGTGGAGTCCTATGAAGTTAGGTGTTTTGACAAGCCTTTGAGAATGACTAAGATTAAGGATCTTCAATGATAAAAGAACCTGTAATACCAAGAAAAATTCCAAAGTTATTGTTAGTTAAAATAAGGAATGAATATATATAACCACTATAAGAGAAAAGCATTTGGTTGTTACTAAATACCTTCTTTCCGGCCCAAACATGTTCTAGTTTGCTGTAACTCATGTCAAGAGATACAAGATTTCCCAAAGGTAATTCAAAAGGTATAGATTTTAAAGGAAACCCATGCCAACACAACCATCTTAAACCTTCAGGGAAATACTCACAACTTCCACTTAGTTTTGCATAGTTGAGTTTCAAAAGTCTCAATTTGTCCATTCTTGAAAATGTTTCATAGTTGAAATATACGTCACTTGATTGGTTTGAAGAGAGGATGTTGAAATAGCGTCTTCTAAATGACTTGCCTTGATTTGATGGCAAGATCCTGTTGCAAAATTCATCATGTTGGAGTTTCTTCCCATGTCTAACATTAAAAGTGTCATCCTTGTACATTTGCGTGTCAAGTACGAGACCTTCAATTATTTCTGTTCCCTAATATAAAAGAAAATATAAAATAAAATAAAGACCATATATAATTTATGAGCATACAATAGGGAAAAAAATATGCTTCGTAATATATTAAGAATATTCCTTACCCTTTTTTCTTTCAACACTATAAAGGAATCCTTGGGACGCCACAATCTACTACGCCTCCAAGGCTCCTTAGGTGATTCTTGGTCAACTATCCACCATCCCATCTTTTGAAGCAATTGATGCATCATTAGCTTGCCAGACCTTTCTATGGAAATGAGACATCTATCAATGAGGTTTTGAATTCCACACATTGTGAAGAAAGCACACTTATTCAATATTTCGATTATCTCGTCTTTGTTGTGTCCAACAAAGAAACAAGCAATATGCAGGAACAAGTTTTTGTCATGGTCATCATGCAATGAATCAAAGCTTATTTTAAGCACATTTAGAATTTTAAATTCCGGAATTACTTCCATTTTTTCTAACGTATTTTTCCATACATCTATACTCTTCCCCGATAAAGAAGAAGCCAAAATTTCACAAGCCAAAGGAAGCCCTCCACAATGATATACCGCCCTTTCAGATTGTTCCTTATAACCTTTGTTAGGAAGTTCATTTCCAAAGGCATGCCAACAAAAGAGCTCCAACGATTCATAGAAGCTTAAATTATGGACTGTATGAAGTGTATGAACTTCATGAGTCTTTAGCAACGACTTGTTCCTAGTTGTTATGATGATTTTAGTCCCTGGATAAAACTCCCGCGTCCCAAGTAGTGCATCTAATTGTTTCACTTCATCAACATCATCTATAACAACAAGAACCCTTTTACAACATGTTGCTTCATTGATCTTAATAATACCCTCATCAACATTGTAAATTTCTTCTTTCTTCCCCTTTAGGATATTTGAAAGAAGTTGTCGTTGTAAGTTAACCAAGCCATTGGAACGCTCAGACTCCTCTTTAACTGAAGCAAGAAAGCTACTTCCTTCGAATCTTTGAAAATTCAAATTATAAACATATTTTGCAATGGTGGTCTTTCCTATCCCACCCATACCACATATTACAAGTATGTCTTTACTTGATGACCTATCGTGTACCCATGAATCAATGTTTTGGGCTCGAGAATGCATTCCAACTAAGTGACGAGTAACGTGTAAGACTCCACGGTTGAGTTTACGTTCGACCTCCTTGACAATTTCTTGGATGAACTTTGCTTCGTGCCTAAAATTTTAATAATTAAATTAAAGGATTGTCTCACGATATAATATCTCATAAAGAAAAAAAGTAGAAGAATGCATATATAACATATGCACCAATTTAGAAATCAAAAAAAATTTGGAAATAACATATAATATATCATGAAAATGTTTAGGCCATCGAGGATAAGGCTATTGAATATACTTTAATATGTCTTAGATGAATGTAATTCGGTGTAACTTAAACATGGATTAATTAATACTTATTTAGGTGGAGGATAGTTGTATCTTTGTACATTGCATTTGACAAGCCAATTAAATGTACAAAGATACAGCTATGTTGTGATATAGAGGTTTGGGCCCATTTATACCAACTTAAAATATCAACAATTACATGATCAACACGTAATATGTACGTATCAATTTTCTATATCATTTTCTAAGATGATATAGAAAACTAATATCCAGGGACTACAACATAATTGCTCCACTGACATCATTGTTTCTGTTTTTCTCCTCATCATTAATTACTACATTTGCTACTCTAATTATATATGAATGTAGCTAGCAATATATAATTTCATTTCTTATTATATAGTGAATAAAGTGGACTCCAACATCCACATTGTGCCACATAGCATGCTATTATTGAGTCTCCATACCCCCACCTACTCTCTCTCTCTCTCTCTCTCTCTCTTTCTCAACAGTTTCTTTCTTTTGATTCAAATGGCCTAGCTGTTAAAGGCCCTATATAATCCTTGCACTTGCAAGGTTTTAATCCCCACTTCTCACATTGATAATATAATTTTTTTTTGAAATTAAAGAATGAATGGGTAAAATCGTAAGATAAGAAGCCTGACACAAGTTCAATTCCACTAAAATGGCTTTTGGTTTTACATAATACTCCCTCCGTCCCAATTTAATTGTCACACTTTGAAAAACTAAAAATTAAGAAGACATAATGATTACTCGAAGAGAAAATACTTATTTCCAAAACTGTCCTTTACTTTTCTTTCAATAAAAAAGGTGGCGGGACCCAAAATAAAGAAAGTGAGGAGAACTTAAAAGGGTAATATTGGAAATAAAAAAATTGTTGTAATTAATGACATGCTAAATATAAAAAGTGGACAATAATTTTGGGACAACTATAAATGGAATAGTGGACAATTAAATTGGGACGGAGGGAGTAGTATTTTATAAATCCCTCTCCTAGAATTTCATTTTAATTACTCTCTCTCTCTCTAGAATTTCATTTTAATTACTCTCTCCCTCTCTATCTCTCTCTATTTTCAAACGGTTTCTAATTACTCTTTCCCTTTCTCAAAGTATAAAAAAAAATTGTTCCGAATTTTAATAAATATATTAAGTTGTGAAATATAAACTTAATGTATATTTCTGAATAGATTTGTGAGAATTGATTGTTTTGTAACGAAAATTTTGGGCAACGTGATTGGAGTGGTCACCATTGTGGTCCTAGTGTGCATATATATAAAGGAGAAGAAGAGCTCAAATTTACATTTTTACTTTATTTTCTTGCAATTTTTGGTGCTTACATCTTACGAGTTTGATGACAATATAGGGAGATGTTTTGATCCAAATTATTTTTTTTCATTTCCGACTTTTGAATATTCTTACACGCATGAGGTACCATTCACTTTAAAATGTCTACATTGGAATTTGTAACGTTTGATGGTTGCACGAATGTTCATATAACTATTAGTTGTGAATATTCTTACATTTTGCCTTTTAGAATAATTCCTTTTTATAACATTATTATTATTGGCCTAAACAAGATATTAATATATAAAGAAAAGCGAGTTAAGGAGCAATATATTTTTTTTATTCCATTTGAATGAACAATCAAAGATATGAATGTCGGTCAATTCTTCACCTTATTTTTTCACAAAACAATATATATAGCAACAAAAGTAAAGTGATACTTACAATTTGCATCAAACCATCATGAATATAATAGTCCGTTTCACAGTAGGTTCTTATATATATATATTGAAAGTAAATATATAAAATTATACATATGTTACTTTCTAGAATATTTATTGCATTTGTGTATGATCTAAGTTATGGTCTTTTTTCCCATATAAGTAGTGAATAATAATCGGGTGGTTCGAGAGGAATGACATATGGGTTGGGGACTCAAACATTGTACTTTTGAAACATAAAATTGTAGGATATTTTTTAAGGTATTTCTTTGTTGAAACATGATTAGTGAATTAGAAAAAATCATAAATTCTTAAACATAAGATTCAACCACAAACCTGTGACTTCCTATATTAATGTTCACAATTCGTCCTTAGAAATTTTTTTCCATTAATTATTCATCACATTTGTCGATATATATATATATATATATATAAATCGCTTGCAATTCTTGCAGACTACAAACTAGTCCTTAGAATTATTGCATGCAAACACTTGTCTGTGTTTGCACATAGATAATTCATATTTATTTTGATGAAGATATAGATAAGGTTATATATGCATTCTTATTTAAGTTATTAGTGATGTTTTATTTATTGAAAAAATATTTTGAAATCTTCAACCACTAGCAAAAATGATATTTAAGGTTAAGCCTAATCGAAAATTAGTAAAATATTGATATTTCAAAAAAATTCTCGTGAGCCAACATTCTTGACTGTCTTTCTCAAACAGTAAGAACAGAGCCAGCAAATGTTACTAAAGGGGAGCAACCTTAGTTCTAAATTTCTTTCTTAATTAAAAGGGCTAAATTGCACTTGTAACATATTTATTCTTTTCAAAATAAAGGGTGGTGGAAAATAGCTAATAAAAGCATATTTTCTAATTTTGTAAAGATAATTTAATATTAAAATACAAAATTCTATAAATTAAAGGGGAGCAATTTTCCCTTTTATGCCTTATATATCCCTCTGTCCCTGTTCAACGGGGAGAATTTGAGCATTTTATTTGGTCAAAAGTTGATAGCATCTACATATTTATTAATAATTTATTTAATTAGGTAACAAAATTGTATTCATCTCAGTCCCTTTTGAGCAACATGTTTGATTTTTTCAAGGGATGTCCTGGATTTGGTAGTACCAAACAAAATTAGATACAAGTTTGTCTTGTAACAATTTAAAAAATGTATATTCCTGATGCTAATTAGATTTGAGCTTGTGACTTCTTTTAAAAAATATATATAGAAAACCAAAAATACCTTCCATGACATATCTCTCTTGACATTTGTTAGAATGTAGGGGTGTGTTTGATATAAGTTAGAAAAACGAAAATTCTACTAATTTTAAGGGAGTTGGATAAGGATAGGAGGAGTTAGTCACTGTGCTATTATTTTTTCGGTTTTTTCAAATCCAATTCTTAGGGCAATGGATGAAGAAATTTTTTTCATAAAAGCATGGGCAGAAGATGGAGAACATCTCAACAAATCATTCTCTCTTCTTCTAACCTCTTATAAACTTAAGGGTAAAAGACCAAAAGGTATAATGAACTTTACACCTTTTTACAAAATGGGTAACATATGTTTTTTCCAATTATATATTTTGACAACAATCTTTTAATATTTCAACATTTTGGGTGATATTTAATGATATGCATTAGTGTTACTTTTACCCATATTGTCTTGTACTTTTTGGTCTTTTACCTTAAACTTAATTGTTTTTCTAATTATTTTTCAATTTACTTATGAAATGGACACTTAGAAGAAAATGGGAAAACTAAGAAGACAAAAAATTGAAAAAAGTATGTAAAAAATGAACTTACCCATTAGCTTGGTTCTTTAAGACCATTCCTGTTAGGTTTGCAACTTCTCTAAGTGCTACCTTCCAACCTTTCACCTTTTCCATCCCTTCTTTCTTTTTTTCATCATCAATTTTAGCGTTTAATAGTTCCTCTTCATATCTAGCAAATGCTTCTCCACTGCTCCCTTCTTGATTCCTCACATCGAATGGATCCACGTCATAGAAGACCGGCAAAACTGTATGACTACTACTCCTACTCCACTCGAGAATCATCATAACCTCGTCAAGACACCATTTAGAAAATACGTAGTTCTTTGACAACACTATAATCGAAATCCTCGAATGTTGTATTGCTTTGCGCAATTCTAACTCTAGTCTCTTTCCCCTTTCTATATCATCATCGTCTCTAAATGTACGAAGTCCGGCTTGAACAAGAGCGGTATAGAGGTGATCGGTGAAGGTTTTACGAGTATCCTCGCCTCTAAAACTCAAAAACACTTGATAATTATATTTAAGTGTTGACGAGGAGGCTTCTTGATCTCTCACAATTGCCATTGAATAGAGTTAGCAATGGGAAATGAATTTCTTGAGTAATGTAGAGTCAATCAAAAGGCACGATATTTGCTCTCCAAGGTGTTAATAATGTATATAAAATAAGAGGATTGATGAATATTACTTGAGTCGATGATTGATGCCTTCTCAAAATATCAAGGAGAGAAAGGGAAGTATGTGGGCAATAATGATTCAAGGGGTGGGTTCATGAGAGAAAAGACGGGCAATGATTTTTTTTCTTCCTAAAAATTTGTATTCACATTGTTAGAAAATTGTAATATTAACAGTTTTATATTCTAGAATAAATAACCCAAACCGTAGAGAAATCAGAGTCAAGTCTTGTGTATCATACAGTCTCCTTAAAACAATTACGCTGCCTTGCCGGAGTGCTTTAGAGGTTGTTCATGGCGTTTTGTTTTTCTAGGATGAAATGTCTTTAGAGTGTCTACCTTAAGCACGGAGGTGTCACTCTTGACGAACAAGAAATCGTGTCTGAATTGTATCACCAAAATGAACAGAGGAAGAATAAATGGAATTATGTAGGAGATGAGGTAGTGTATTTCGCGTGTGTTTTTGTGGAAGAGGAGCACCAATCTTATAACGTGGAGACAAATTGAGCATTAATCTTGAAAATTAAAAACCAAAATGTTTTTTTGGTTTAATGCAAAATTAATTTAGACATTTATGAATTAATTGGAATAAAACTGCCAATTAATTCGGACGTTTCTGAATTAATTGGACAGTTTCAAGTGTTCAAAATTCAAATTTCAAATGGAGGAGAAAATAAAATTTTAGCTTCAAGTGCAAAACTCGGCCCCCCACGGTTGGTCGTTTTCGATTCGACATTCGTGTTTACAAGTGCGGGGCGCACACAAGCCAAACTTGTGCCAAGACAAATTTGATCCATGATTTAAACATCCCCCCCCCCTTAAGCCGGTGTGCGCGAGGTAGGGACCTTAAGTGTCAAGAAGCTTTACTAGCTCATAAGGTGTAATGCCTTATAAACCCACTAAGTTTCAATGTAGAATATAAGAATTCCTATTTTTAAACTCTCCATTTTTCATTTCAAGTAGTTCACTTTAGGTGACAATTTTTCATTCACCCAATATCCAGTTTGAACAGATAAGTATAAGTATATCATTTCGATGTACTCGCGGAGGAAAACACGAATCTGTAATAATCTTTCAAAATCGACCATTCAATTTTAAATAAATTTGCTCTGAAAAATGGCAAAACATATTTATTTTTCTAACACACATTTCCCTTTAACCAAACAAATTAAAAGAGGGTTGGCTTTTCTTATAGATGTTTCATTGCTTTCGCGGCAATTTTATATCACCAAATAATAACGTGATGATATCAGGTTAAATTCATGGCTAGTTTTACAAACAAGTTAACCAAACCTAATTTGAAGAGAATCACCCCAGTAAGATTGATTGGTAATCAGAAAATAAAGATAATGAAGATGAACAGTGATAACTAGTAATGAGACAGTAGACAAAAAATAGAAGGAAGGCGGAATTTATTTAAGTGTAGGTCCTTCCTGTGGTTTTAATTCCCAATCTAACATGACATCCTCCCTGGGGTTGTGTTTTATATATTGGCTTAAAAGCTCAGAGAGACAATACAATTGTAGAGAGCTTTGGGTTTGGCTAAAGGTATGTGGTAGTGACAGTAGAAGGGAGAGAATTCATTCATTCATTAGCTGTGGGGTTTTCCTTCTTATTTATATGTACTAGCGTATGCTTGTGCCATTCGACACGGTATAATGAACAAAAGTTACCGACACGGATTTAAGAGCACTACGCATTATTTCACAAGCACGGCAATTTAAATAAGAAAATTTTGGTCTACTTCCGTGTAGATTATAACAATGTAAATTTACATATAAAATTTATGGTGCATTCCATTTACTTACACGTAGAAAAATTGGATTTCAGATATTTATTTTTATGGTAATTTTTTATAGAACTTTTAGATATCTCAAATTAGAAGTGGCACATTTTTTTTAGATGTCAAATTAAGAGTTATCCTCTTCCCATTTCAATTTATATGTTCTGACCTTTCTTTTGATATGTCAAATTAAGTTACAATCACTTATTATTTTCAAATTAAGAGCCACACATGACTCTGTCATCCCTCTTTCATAATTTTGATTCCACTCTCTCTCTCTCTCTCTCTCAATTTTAAAAATTCAAACTAAAATTTTGAATTCTAAAATCAGAATAGCAAAAGTGAATTACTTTTTTTATGTAATTACAAAATCTAATTTTCTATTAAATATTATAATTGAAAGGGTGTTATTATTGTCAAAATAATTATATATTTAAAAAAATATAATACTGTTTTTAAAAAGTTGCACATATACTTTTAATATTATCCATTGATTTGATAATAACCATAATTAATTTGATAATAATATCTTCCTAGTCAAAATTATCATTTTAAACATTTTCTTGTCTGGGCTTTCGATGTGGGGAAAAAAGTAGCACTGACTTTGCTTATCGTACTTCTTACTCAATTTATATAATTTTAATTTTATATTTAAGATGTCTCTGATTAGTATTTATATTGTTTTTTTTAACACATAATTAAATATATTAAAATTTATAAAAGATAACTTATATTTTTACGGTCTAAACACTCAGCACACAATATATATATATATATATATACGCTCTTTTTTATATACATGGATGTTTAGATTAAAATAAAAAACATTTAACAAACATGACTCATCAACATAATCATATTTATTTTTATTTTATTCTTTTATTTTTCACAAATACGTCCCATCTCTCGTGCTCTCCTTTGCCAATTTTTTTCTCCATACAGATCTGGCAAGCACTTCTTTACTTTCTTTCATAGATTTTTCTCTCTAAACCTACACATTGTGGCACCACAACACACCACCACGTACCTCCACCACGAATCCCACCCATCCCATTCAGAGACAGGCCTGTTAATGAAGTGACAGATGGTAGTTGTCTACTTGTGGGTAAAGAGAGGACACGTTTAGAGAGAGAACTGAGAAAGGGGGAGTTGTCCTCTTCGAAAGAGATGATTATTTAGGACGGTCACTATTTACACACTAAAAAAATATTTGATAATATTTTATTTTTTATTTGTTTGATATTAAGTGAATAAATATATATTTATTGTATGACGATAAGCGAGTAAAAACTTCAATACCTTATTTGCTTGTTATTGAGCGAATAACAAGTACTTATTCGTTTATCATCGAGCAAGTAACATACACTTATTCACTTATCATCGAGCGAATGAAATATAGAGTAAAATTAAGTAATTGTTGGTGTGTAAATAGCGGCCGCCTTATTTAGATTGAAAAATGAGAAAACGAATAAGAAAAATGTAAAAGTACATATATTAAACCAACCCTATTTTTTACCATTGAATCTCCTTACACTATTTTCAGCCATACCATCCTTAAATTTAGCGGTCAATTCAGTAAACAGTAAAATCCTCATTAATATTATAGATAAGATATATATATATATATATATATATATATAGTTATATTAAAGTTAGTGAAATATGAAAATTATTATAAAAGATAAACTTTGACATTACTTCAAGATAATAGCTACCTCTAACCCTATATATACTTGTATAAGTAGTTATTTCCTATCACATATTTTCTAGTTCAGCTTTCTCCCTTTGTAGGCCGACCAAAAAAGGTCGGTCATAATTGAGCTTACCCACTTTGATCGACTATCTATGATTGCCAAATAGTGGTCGACTTACCCGAGGAAGGCTCACCCTTCTCTATTAAACTTTTCACTGGTTCGTCTTATTTCTTAGCTATAGTGACAATTTAATCGGAACTTAAGGAACCTGGCCTCTCGGACAAGGATCCTTGGACTGCAAGATTAAAACAACATCGGGTATTATTCTACTTACCTCTAACAATAACTACCACCATAGAGGAAGGAAATTTGAGTGTTTGGTAAAACAGGGAAGCCATTGCCTTCTTCTCCCCAACTAGTTGCGTCCGAGGATTGCATTGTATGGGGAGTTAATATTCATTACAAAAAATTCGAAGTTCGTGGTTACTAGGGGTGATTTCAGTTTCGATCGAGGTAGATATTGGGGTACCCCAAACCCTCCCCAAATTTTATAGTTTAGTTTCGGTTTTCATATCTATGGAATCCAAACCCTCCCCAAATTATTCGATTTTGGTCCAATTCGGTCTCATTCGGTTTTTTTTATATTGCTAAAACTTTAGTTAAAAACTGCACTAAAAATAAAAAGACAGCACTAATCTTGTTCTGATAGTAATTTGCCTAAACAAATGCTACAAAGCAACTGGTACACAATTCAATTCGATAGCCAACATTAATGAATTTTACGATTTTAACATTGAATCAGACAATGAAGAAATGTGATTTCTCTTGCTATTCAGTTTCTGACATTTGTTTCGGGCAAAGAAAAACAACAGAAACAAAACAAAGCAACAAAATCGTAAACCAAAAAAGAGATGATTCAATTCCTCTACTTATATTATTTTATGATTCAAGTTCATTTTATTTCACAGAATAAATTTATAATTACATGAAAAATCATAAAAAGCTTGTAATAGTTAAAAATAAAATTTAGAGATGAAAGGATGTGGTAGAGTAGAATAAACATTTTAATAATTTATATAATATACATATTCTAATTATATATCTAACAATATGAGATATTATTGATTACTTTAAGTATAATTTTTAAATTTTTAATCAATATAATATATTCACTATTCAATTTAGTTCTTTCGGTCCAATTCGACCTGAATTGACCCCAATCAATCGATTTCAGTATTTTTTTTCTTCAGTTCGAAATATTTCGGATCGCAATGGATCGGTTCAGTTTGTTCGTTCAATTTTCGGATTTCTGACAAAACCCTTAGGGTGCGTTTGATTGCAAGCATGGAATTTACATGGAAAGAAATTTTTTGAATTGCCTTCATGGAAAATGTAATTAAATGTGTTTGAGCCTTAATTTTTCGAAATTGGTTGTATTTGGCATTTTTAATGTAGAAAAAATTATGGGTATTTTTTTTACATAATTTTATATCATGATGGATTTTGTTTAATTGATCTTGATGAGTAGATTTTAAATATAAAATTTTTATTAAATTTTGAATTTTGTGTTTAAGTTATAGCATTTTTAGTATAGAAAATGAGTAAAATGTTGTCTCGAAAACCGTCATTGCCTGGAAAATAAAAACTAGCCCCCCCCCCCCCAAAGAAAATATTTTCGTTCAAGGAAAATGTAAGTTTGAGCCAAAAGTGGCAATGAATTGCCTGGAAAAAAAAGCTAACAAAACCTTAAGTTGTCAAATCAAGTGGAAAATGGGTATTTTCCATGGAAAATACTCCCAATCAAACACACCCTTAAAGTGGTTACTTTCCTAATTCTTACTAGAACGTCAACTATGTTGATCGACCACACAGATTCACCACTAAAGCTATAAATCAGTGCATATATTGATTGGGCTCTCTTCCTCAGTATGAAGCATCGCAGTTAATTGTATGCATTGAGCTACAAGACCTCCGATGAAGTTCCGAGATCGATCAATACCCAATTCACATCATAATTGCAAATATTCACCATAAAAAAGAGCCTTATTATGGGGAATGTTAACCCCTTCGAAATCATGTTCAGTGAAAGAGAGCTTGTTTTTGCCAATTTGGTTCTGGAATAAAGCATGCATGACCTTTTGATTGGGAGCTCCAACATTCTTCAGAGCAAATGTCATGGCTTTGTAACAGTAGATCCCTTCATTGGTAACGAATGAGGTATTTTCTTCGTCTTCTAAAGCCATTCTAACTCGATTGTAGCCAGAACAAGCATCCATGAAGCTTAGCATCTCGTGGTCTATGGTTATGTCCACCAGTTGGTCTATCGTGGGTAGTGGGAAACTGTCTTTAGGGCAGGCTTTATTGTGGTTCATAAAATCTACGCACATTCTCCACTTTCCACTATACTTGTTGACCAACACCATGTTAGATAACCATTTAGGGTATTGAACCTCCCTGATGAATCTAGCTCGAAGGACTTTTTGTACTTTTTTTTCTTGCAGCTCGATTCCTTTCAGCTACAAAACTCCTATAGTACGTGGTTCTAGTGGTTCTCCCATGTATTTGGTTCTCTTGCCGAAAAAACTAACTAAGGTGACTGAAAAATGGGTCAGTTGACATTATGTGACACCCATTGCCTTGATGGAATTCTCGAGAAGCCTCTTGGGAATTATCAAAAACAACCATTGGTCTACTTTGAGAAGTGTTGGACCCATTCATTCAACCGAGAAAGCTCCCATTGACCTTGATATTATTAGGTTTATATTTTTAATTGACTTGATTCTGATGCTGAAAGCACTTTTTTTTATCATCATCATTTGCGTCTAATTGAAGATTTGAAGACACAACAATCAACAAAATCTCGCTAGGGTAAGCAAGGTATGGTGGTTTGATTCAAGTCTAGGTTATAGTTGAGCGTTAAAATTGAAATCAAAAATCTTTTGAGTCAAACTTGTATTTAAATTATTTTTATCGAGTTTTGTCGAAACCTGAGAAGTCCCATGGACACAAATTGATGAGAAAACTTTTTTTTCTTCATGTCTAACATATTCTAGAGGTTGCCTTTGAAAATTAGGTATAATCAAAGTCCAAATGAATTTAATACGGTGAACAACGTAAAAGAAAAATAAATACTTTCTGAAAAGAAAAAAATTAAAGCATCTTTTTCCATTTTATTAATTAATTCATGCATGACATCACGGTGGGGCCCAAGCATTAATAGTTTGCCTAATGTCTACGGAATTAAATTTTAAAAAAAGTCAACATGTGAATAGTGCCGTGATTTACCAAGAAATTGGTATATTTTTAGTATTTTTGAGGTGCTTGAAATTAAATGGAGAAATCTGACTTTTAAATGAACTTTTTTCGCATTGAGATGGAAAAGTTATAACAAAAACAAAATTGGAGGAAAAAAAAAATAGAGAAACAAAATTCAGAGTAAAAAAGAAGTGAAGTTAAGTAATTACAGTAGTGCTGCATTGATGGTCGCAGCAATGGGTATCCACAGTGGATGCCACAGATCCACTCCATTTTTATTTTAAGCAGCCACCGCAATTCTCTTTTCTAGCTTCTTTTTTTTCCTTCTTCTTCATGTGCACAATTATTTTATTTTCTTTTCTTCTATTTTGGTTTTTTGAATTCCGATTACTGTGCATTAGGAGAATAGAATATTTTTAGGTAATATTAATTTAGTTTTACAAAGCGACCTTAGTAGATTTTATTTATTTTTGGTTGATTTATCCTTATTCTCCTCAACTATTTGGAGCACTCTGGGTTTATTTTGGATTGGATTATTTTATACAATTACAGCAGAATTTTGTTATTTTCATCTAATTAATTCGCGGATCCAACTAATTATTTATTTTTATGTAATTTTATTATAAACATACGCGGCTAAAATTATTTTTAGGGTGTGGATGAAATTACATGCCTAAATTATTGTGTACGCTTATGGGATTCAAATCCCCCAAAACTTTATGAATTTAAATTAAACTAGTGCTTTTCTTATTCATTTCTCCGATTTAATTGATTTATTAGAGTTGGATTCTCGTTGTGTTTTGTTAGATTCACCTTATGATTTGTTGAGAGTGAATAAAACGTGTGTTTTGATGGATTCAATGAGTGTTTCAATTTTCATACATAATTTGACAAAAGAAGAACCAATTTTATAAACTAATTGAACAAAACTGGGGATTGATAAAACATAAGTAAGCATAATCGACGGTAGTAGCGGATGCCAAAACCCTAAATCATTCACTTATTGATTTTGATTATAAACGTTATTTTTTTATTGCTTATTTTAGTATTAGTTTAGTATGTGCTTTATTTTATCTTGCTTTACTTTATTTTATTTAAGTTGTTTTATTTTATTTGCTTGATTTGCATCAGTTATTCTTGGTTACATTAGGGATTTAGTGAAAAATTAACAAAACAAAATTTAAACATATTGTGTGAGTCTATGTGGGATCGACCTCGCCTATATGCTATATAATAAATTCATTCATGCGCTTACGAGTATTAAAATTTATCACAACATGTCGGACCAGAACAACAAATACAAAGTAGACTGGTGTGAGGCATTTTCCTAGCCCGAGCATGATTTTTTTCGTTTTCACAATAGGAATAGCAGAGTTTGATATCTCTAGTGCTCAGGTCAATTCCCATTTGCATAGGCTACTTGAAGAACTATTTTTCCTATATCTCGAACATGATTTTCTATATTGTCTTATTAAAGATCGATAGTGTTAACCCGTAAATACGGAGAAGACTGTGTTGAGGTTTGCAATGTTGTTGAAGGCCTTGAGGCTTTTGACTAATATATCACCGACGTAGATCTCCGTTGTTTTGCCAATTTGGTTACATAATAAAATATTTATGACCATTTGATAAGTAGCTCCAACATTTCTCGGACCAAATGGCGTGGCTTTGTAACAGTAGATCCCCTCGTTGGTAACAAATGAGGTATTTTTTTGGTCCTCTAAAGTCATTCTGAACCGATTATAGCCAAAATAGGCATCCATGAAGCTTAGCATCTTGTGGCCTATGGTTGCGTCCACTAGTTGATCTATCGTGGGTAGTGGGAAATTGTCTTTAAGGCAGGCTTTGTTGAGGTTTTAAAATTCACGCACATTTTTCATTTCTCACTATACTTATGAACTAGCACCATGTTAGATAGCCGAACCGATCCATTGCGATCCGAAATATTTCGAACCAAAGAAAAAAAATACCGAAACCGATTTATTGGGGTCAATTCAAGTTCCCGAATTGGACCAAAGAATCGAATTGAATAGTGAATATATTATATTGATTAAACATTTAAAAATTATACTTAAAGTAATCAATAATATCTCATATTGTTAGATATATAATTAGAATATCTATATTATATAAATTATTAAAATGTTTATTCTACTCTGCCACTTCCTTTCATCTCTAAATTTTATTTTTAACTATTACAAGCTTTTTATGATTTTTCATGTAATTATAAATTTATTCTGTGAAATAAAATGAACTTGAATCATAAAATAATAGAAGTAGAGGAATTGAATCATCTATTTTTTGGTTTACGATTCTGTTGCTTTGCTTTGTTTCTGTTGTTTTTCTTTGCCCGAAACAAATGTCAGAAACTGAACAACAAGAGAAATCACATTTCTTCGTTGTCTAATTCAATGTTAAAATTGTAAAATTCATTAAAGTTGGCTATCGAATTGAATTGTGTACTAGTTGTTTTGTAGCATTTGTTTAGGAAAATTACTATCAGAACAAGATTAGTGCTGTATTTTTATTTTTAGTGCATTTTTTAACTAAAGTTTTAGCAATATAAAAAAAACCGAATGAGACCGAATTGGACCAAAACCGAATAATTTGGGGAGGGATTGGATTCCATAGATATGAATACCGAAACTGAACTATAAAATTTAGGGAGGGTTTGAGGTACCCCAATATCTACCTCGACCGAAACCGAAATCATCCCTAGTAACCACGAACTTCGAATTTTTTGTAATGAATATTAACTCCCCATGCAATCCTCGGATGCAACTAGTTGGGGAGAAGAAAGCAATGGCTTCCCCGTTTCACCAAACACTCAAATTTCCTTCCCCTATGGTGGTAGTTATTGTTAGAGGTAAGTAGAATGATACCCAGTGTTGTTTTAATCTTGCAGTCCAAGGATCCTTGTCTGAGAGGCCAAGTTCCATAAGTTCCGATCAAATTGTCACTATAGCTAAGAAATAAGACGAACCAGTGAAAAGTTCAATAGAGAAGGGTGAGCCTTCCTTGGGTAAACCGACCACTATTTGGCAATCATAGCTAGTCGATCAAAATGTGTAAGCTCAATTATGATCGACCTTTTTTGGTCGGCCTACAACGGGAGAAAGCTGAACTAGAAAAAATGTGATAGGAAATAACTACTTATACAAGTATATACAGGGTTAGGGGTAGCTATTATCTTGAAGTAATGACAAAGTTTATCTTTTATAATAATTTTCATATTTCACTAACTTTAATATAACTATATATATCTTATCTATAATACTAATCAGGATTTTACTGTTTACTGAATTGACTGCTAAATTTAAGGATGGTATGGCTGAAAATAGTGTAAGGAGATTCAAAGGTAAAAAATAAGGTTGGTTTAATATATGTACTTTTACATTTTTCTTATTCGTGTTCTCATTTTTCAATCTAAATAAGGCGGCCGCTATTTACACACCAACAATTACTTAGTTTTATTCCATATTTCATTCGCTCGATGATAAATGAATAAGTGTATGTTACTCGTTCAATGATAAACGAATAAGTGCATATTATTCGCTCAATGACAAGCAAGTAAGGCATTTAAGTTTTTACTCGCTTGTGTGACAAACGAGTAAGATGCACTTATTCACTTATTATCGAGCAATGAACATATACTTATTCACTTGATATCAAATAAATAAAAAATAAAATGTTATCAAATAATTTTTGATGCAGAAATAACAGCCGCCCTAAATAATCCTCTCTTTCCAAGAGGACAACTCCCCCTTTCTCAGTTCTCTCTCTAAACGTGTCCTCTCTTTACCCACAAGTACACAACTACCATCTGTCACTTCATTAAGAGGCCTTTCTCTGAATGGGATGGTGGTTTGTTGTGGTGCCACAATGGGTAGGTTTAGAGAGAAAAATCTACGAAAGAAAGTAAAGAAGTGCTTGCCAGATCTGCATAGAGAGAAAATTTGGCAAAAGAGAGCACGAGAGATGGGACGTATTTGTGAAAAATAAAAAAATAAAATAAAAATAAATGTGACTATGTTGATGAGTCAAGTTTGTTAGATGTTTTTTTTATTTTAATCCAAACATCTATATATATATATATAAAACAGCGTCTATATATATATATATTGTGCGCTGAGTGTTTAGACCGTAAAAATTTAAGTTATCTTTTAATATAAATTTTAATATATTTAATTATGTGTTAAAAAAACAATATAATTACTAATTAGATATCATATTTCCTATCTCTTTTGCACCAATTGATAAATGTAGTTTTGCATCATATGCTGCCCTATTGTATAAAAAATTGTACCAACTAACGGGATTTAATATTGCAAGTAGCTAAATAAATAATATAGCTGCAATATATGTTATTTAATCAATTAAGAGTTGGTGGGTAGTTGTAGTCAAGCATAACTGTGAAAATAAAATAATATGCTACCACCCTGGAAAATATAACAAAAAGTCTTCTCCTCTTCTCCTCTTATCATCTTTTCATCTTTTTATACATCCTTAATATGTGAGTGACTTGGTGGCTTGATTGACTTATTAACTCCTCAGATCATTCGTCTCCTAAAACAAGATCTACAACTTATTCAATGGCTATTGTGAGAGCTCAAGAAGCCGCCTCCTTAACTTTTAGATACGATTATCAAGTATTTTTGAGTTTTAGAGGCCCGGATACTCGCAAAACCTTTACCGATCATCTCTACACAGCACTAGTTCAAGCTGGGCTTCGCACATTTATAGATGACAATGAGATAGAGAGAGGGAAAAAGTTAGAGTTAGAATTGGGCAAAGCAATACAACAATCGAGGATTTCCATTATAGTGTTGTCGAAGAACTATGCATCCTCTAAATGGTGTCTCAATGAAGTTCTGATGATTCTCGAGTGGAGTAGGACAAGGGGACATGAAGTTTTGCCGGTCTTCTATGATGTGAATCCATCCGATGTTAAGAATCAAACAGGGTGCATTGGAGAAGCGTTTGCTAGTTATACAAAGGAACTTATTGATGCCGAAGTTGATGATGAAAAAAAGAAAGAATGGATGGAAAAGGTGAAAAGTTGGAAGGCAGCACTTGAAGAAGTTGCAAATCTAGCGGGAATGGTCTTACAGAACCAAGCTAACGGGTAAGTTTCGCTTATATAAAGTTTTTAGCTAGGCACTGTTTTGTTTTTTTCTTATAGCACCAATGGGTAGATCCCCTTTCGTTCTTCCTTATGAGTTTTTTCTTTTTAACAAACATTTCGTTTTGTGGCAGCAGCTGAATTAGTTCTTAATGATTATTATTAGGTCATTTACTTTATATATATATATATATATAATTATGATCATCTCACTTACTTCTAATTTAAATTTTTCAATGAAATTTGGAAGAGATGATCTATTCATAATATAGATCATCTCTACAAAATTCCAAAAAGTAATTTAACAATTTACCTCTCTAAATGACAATCCGTTCTTTTTGCTAAAGTGATAGAATCTCTCTTTATAACCTAAATATATATATTTCTTCCTCTTTTTAATAGGAATCTCTAGGCCAAAAAATATCCCAGCCTAGAGATTAACTCGGTTTTGATTTTTTTCAAAAAATAAGTGTGCTCTTATTATTCAAACATATATGTATGCACATCTCTGAAAATGTAATTGAGGGGTACTTTGGTCTTCTCAATATTTTTTCTTTTCCCAAAAATAAATAAGTAAATAAGTTGCTCAAATGGTAGCCAGGCTCAGGAATCACATTCCGATCTGTAAATTGTTACGGGTCAAAACTTGTTACTCACAACTTGAACTCGAAAGTTTTAAAAACCAGAGACGGATTAGATTCAATTGGAGTTTCACATGAAAAGAGAAAAAAAAAAAAAAAAAAAGGGACCTGATTCCTGGTTCATGGTTGAAGATTTAATAATCTATATCTATATTTAAATCTAGAACTAGAACTAAAATTATGCTATAGAGAGGGATTCACTCTTTGACAAAAAGAAGGGATGATTATTTGGAGAGGTAATTAGATGAATTTTTTCATAAAATTTTGTAGAGATGATCTATATTATGAGTAGATCACCTCCACCAAATTTCATAAAAAAAATTCAATCTAGAAGTGGGTGAGATGATCATCAAATTTTAATGGCTAAAAATGTACATATATATATATATATATATATCAATTTTTCAAATGGGATATTGAAAAATAGGGCTTATTTAAAAAAGTTTTCTACAAAAGAATCAGGGAATAATATTTTTGTAAATTAAATGCCTATATTTGACTGAACTCCAAAAGGAGTGCAAAGTTAACTTTGCATTAAATTTCTAAATTGTATTTTTTTTATGAAATCATGTAAAATTAAGTTTGCATTACATGTTTTTTAGCATAGTATTATAAATATGTATTTAATTGACAGTACTTTAGAATAATTTTAACAAATTATATATTTAAAACTATTCTATATTATAAAACACTATCTTTGACCAAAATTTTCTCCAAAAAGTATAAGAATATAATGGTTAACAATACACATGTTACGGAGTGCATTAGTTCTATACTATTGAATGTGTTTTATACACACATCAAGATGTCAAATCAAAGTTAAAATACTCACACCAATAATATACACACAATAAACCCTCACATACTAATAATTTTGTCTATATTAAAAATGTCATAACTTAAAATAAAAAATTCAAAATTTAATATTTAAAATCTACTAATCAAGATCAATTAAACAAGATCAATCATGACTATATAATTATGCAAAAAAAACTATTATTATGTAACATTTAAGGACGTACGTTATGTGTTCGTACATTATTGGTCATCTAAATCTGTCATTTTTACGACGTACATTACGTAGTTGGATTATGATTAAAAGACTCTTTAAAAAATTAAAAATAAGTAGGTTCAATCCGGTATACTTTTAGTTTTTTCAGCATGAAATTATATTGAATTTACGTTTTAATTGTTTACAACGTTAGATTAGATTAGACAATGGGCTCAAAATAGACTAATTTATTTTGTCGATTTAAATTCGTCACACGTTAATTTTTTTTATCATATTATCATATATTTTTTTTATTTCATCGTGCCAGATGGCACAAATATACCCTAGTTATTAATAAAATGCATATAATAATTTTTTTAGAGTCATGCAAAATTAAGTTTGCACTCCTTACTCTCTAAAATATTACTATATATTTGTATTTATTTGACATTGTTTTAAAGTTTTATGAATAAAACATAAGAATATACTCGTTAAGAAATATAAACACACCATGCAAAACAAATTTGCATTAAACTTTTTGATTGCAAAGTTAAGTTTGCACAAAATACAATTTTGTACCATTCGGTCAAAACCCTTATTTTAAAACACAATTAATAAACAAGCCCTTATTGTAGAATGATAATGATATTTAGGCTGTTATTTCTAAAAAACATTATTCGTTAGATTTTTTGCAAAAAACATTGTTACGCAAGATATTTTATCTCATTTCCAGTTTTTCCTTTCAAAACACCTACTTTTAGGTTGAATTTTTCTATGAATTTTTGTGGAGGTGATCTACTCACTATATAGATCATCCAACAAAATTTTCATAAAAAAAAATCAGCGATTTACCCTTTTAAAGGGTCATCTGTTCTTTTCGTTAAAGTTAGATAATCTCCCTTTATAGCCTAGCTCATATATATATATATATATATGTATACTATATATAGAAACATGAATAACGTAAGTGTTTTTCTCATTTTTTTGGAAGACAAATATGTCTCTTGATTTTAAACAAAATATTTTAAGAACATTAAATAAAACATTATAACTCCATATATTTTTATATTAGTATTTGTATTCCAAATAAATTTAAACTCTACTTCATTTGCCTAAAATAATTAAACAATGATTTAAAATTTATGTTAAATAAAATAATATAATTAACTACATATATTTTTTTTATTAGTATTAGTATTCCAAATAAATTAAAACTATATTCTATTTGGCTAAAATAATTAAACAAGTTAGAGTTTGCATGTGTTAAATTAGGTTTTTTTTATAACTCTTTTCATATAACTTTATAACAAACTTCTAACGCTATTTAATAGATCGTATTAAGAATTACAAAACTTTTAGAATAAATTAGAATTTCGTTCTGAGCTCACCACAAAGGTATTCTTATTAAACTCTACTCTACTCTACTCTACTCTACTCGATTGCTTTTTACATAGTAAATATAGTTAGTATTAATTTATATATTCTAAAACTTTTATTTTTATTTTTAATCTTTAAAACAAAAAAATGAAAATATTATAGCTATAGCTCAGTAAAACATTCTTTTGTTTTTTTACCATTTTAATGTTTTTGCTATTATATATATAATCTATTATTTATATGAGTGTTATATTATTGTTTGGTATTGTGATAAAATATTCATGTTATATATTATTGGGCTATATAATATATTATTTATATGAGTGTTATATTATTATTTGGTACCGTGCATAATAATCAACTTACGTTTAATAGAATTAGCTATCTAGCTACCAATTCTAAAAATTTATTAAAAATATATTGCTATCTTATATATTTAATCAAGAGTCTGCTTTGCCACCTATGTACTAAAAAAATTCAACACGATTTTTTTATCATGTATGTACAACATTTTTCTATAGTTGATCGATTCTATATTTTTCTTATAATTATTAACTGAATTTTACGCTTGATGATATGCTTTTGTTTATTTGTTATTAGTTTTATTTCATACTATATATTCAATTTTTAGTATGTATGTATTTATTAATAGACTTAATGACCTTTGTCAAGTACTAAAATCACTTGCAATACACGTGCATAAAAACTAGTATTAATAAATAAATAAAATGAAGAACAAAATAAACACATCTGAGCATATATATACACCCGGATTTGTGTATATATAGTAGACCCTAATCTTTCATGGTATTACTAATTATTTTCTTTTGAAATCATAGGCATGAAGCAAAGTTCATCCAAGAAATTGTTAATGAGGTTGAACATAAGCTTAACCGCGCAATCTTATATGTTGGTCGCCATTTAGTTGGAATGCGTTCTCGAGCTGAGAAGATTATAGCATGGGTACAAAGTAACTCATCAAGTGTCAACATATTTGTTATATGTGGTATGGGTGGCATAGGAAAGACCACAATTGCAAAACTTGTTTTTAATTTGAACTTTCAAAAATTTGAGGGAAGTTGCTTTCTTGGTTCAGTTAAAGAGAAGTCTCAGCAACCTAGAGGCTTAGTTAATTTACAAGCGCAACTTCTTTCAAGTATTCTGAAGGGGAAGAGAAAAAAAATTTCTGACATTAACGAAGGTATCATTAAGATCAATGAAGCAATGTACTATAAAAGGATTCTTGTTGTTATAGATGATGTTGATGAAGTGCATCAATTAGATGCATTACTTGGAACACGGGAGTTTTATCCAGGAAGTAAAATCATTATAACAACGAGGGACACATCCTTGTTAAAGGCTCATGAAGTTCACATACTTCATAGAGTTCAAAAGTTAGACTTTAATGAATCATTAGAGCTTTTCTGTTGGCATGCCTTTGGAAAAGAACACCCTAATGAAGGTTATAGGGAACAATCGGTAAAGGCAATAACTCATTGTGGAGGTCTTCCATTGGCTCACAAAGTTTTGGGTTCTTCTTTAGCTGGAAAGAGTACAATATTGTGGGCAAGTACATTGGAGAAATTAGAAGCAATTCCTGAAACTAAAATTCTAAATGTACTGAAAATAAGCTTTGAATCCTTGCAAGACGACCATGACAAAAGTTTATTCTTGCATATTGCTTGTTTCTTTGTAAGACACGACAAGGACGAAACAATTGGAATATTAACGGCATGTGATTTCTTCACACTATGTGGAATTCAAAATCTCATTGATAAATGCCTCATTTCAATAGATGGATCCAACTTGCTAAAAATGCATCAATTGCTTCAAGAGATGGGACGGCAAATAGTTGACCAAGAATCACCAAAAGAGCCTGGGAGACGTAGTAGAGTGTGGCGTCCCAAGGATTCGTTTTTAGTTTTGAAAGAAAAAAAGGTGAGAAATATTCTTAATAATCAAATGAAACCCACCCACCCTCTCCCCCGGTTGATGTTTTCATGTTATGTAATGCTCTTTGTTTTTAATTCTTATGTTTTTCTTTATATGTGTTAGGGTACAGAAAGCATCGAAGTTCTCATGCTTGACATGAGAATGTACAAGGATGATGCTTCTAATGCCATTAAATGGAAACAAAAACTATATGACAAGTCTCAGGACACATTTTTTCCGTCAAATCAAGGAAATTCATTAAGAAGGCACTATTTCAACTTCCTCTCTTCGGAACCATCAAGTGATGTAGGTCTTCAATTATGATGCATTTTTAAGGATGGACGGATTAAGACTCTTGAAACTCAATTATGCAAAACTAAGTGGACGTTGTGAGAAGTTTCCTAAAGGTTTAAGATGCTTGTGTTGGCATGGGTTTTCTTTGACATCTATACCTTTTGACTTGCCTTTGGAAAATCTCGTGTCTCTTGACATGAGTTACAGCAAATTGGAATGTGTTTGGGCTAGAAACAAGGTATATTTATTAGCAACCAACTACATTTATCCTAGAGTTATATTCATTCCATCTTTTAAGCAATGGAAATTTTTCTTGGTATTAACAGGTTCTTTTGTCATTGAAGATCCTAAATCTTAGCCATTCTCAACGGCTTCTCAAAACACCTAACTTCAATGGACTCCCCAATCTTGAGATATTGATCCTTAACGGTTGTGTAAGCTTGTTCGAGGTTTGTGATAACATTGGAAACCTAGAAAGGCTTGCTTTACTGGATCTAAAAAATTGCAAAAGTTTAAGGAAGTTTCCAAACATTGGCAAGCTAAAACTTCTTCAAACATTAGTACTCCAAGGCTGCTCAAATATATGTGACTTTCCAATGGATTTGAAGAATATGGTGTCATTAAAAATGCTTAACATTAACGGAGTCACCACAAAACCATTGACCCCTACCCGCAGAGATGATGCCACACTATGACAAACATTGTTTCAGCCGTGGTTGTCAAAACCAATATTAAAAAACCCACAAGATCTATGTATTTCTTTGCCACGCTCTTTAGTAACCCTTAGTCTTCGAAATTGTAACCTATCAGATGATGATTTTCCCTTGGATTTTAGTAACCTATCCGTGTTGCAAGATTTAGATTTGGGCGACAATCTTTTTCTTAGCCTGCCTCAATGCGTACGTAGTCTTGCGTAAGCTTTCATGTCTCAATTTAACTTCATGTAAAGAACTCATTTCGATTTCAGGCCTACCGAATGTAAAGGTATTTCAAGTGGATGACTGCAAATCATTGGAAAGTATAACATATCAATCAGCCTTAACTATACCTGTCATTCATTCATATTGTTGTGGAAAACTAAGGAAGGTTGAAGGTATGTTCAAGTTGGAACCCTTGGAAAAAGTTAACAAAGAAATACTTGATAATTTAAGCTTATGCGGCATGGAATTAATCGGAAACCTTACGTTGATCTTAGCATTTTGCAACACTTCATGTAGCAGCAAAGTGGAGGACAATATCCGTCAGGTGCGCTCTCTCTTTCTCTCTATCCCCCTCTCTCTCTCTCTCTCTCTCTCTCTCTCTCTCTTTCAATATATATATATATATGTAAACAGAATTCTAGTGTATTTCCCAACTGAATAATCAATCCTTAAAATTAATTATGGTTAATCATGTGCATACAGGGATTATATGAATTTGGTATATTCAGCACATTTCTTCGACGGGAAGAGATTCCAAGTTGGTGTGGTCTTAGAAATAATAGTAACAGTTCATCATCATCATCATCAGTATCTTTTGTTGTACCTACACATCCTAATCTTAGGCTTAAAGGATTGAACGTGTACTCAGTGTATAAGTGTTCTGGGGTTAGCATATCTGGAGGTCGTCATCTATTATTTACTAAGATCAATAATAAGACCAAGGATCTCGAGTGGATATACCCTCCCATGGCTATAGCAATTCTAGAAAAGGAGAATGAAAAAGAAGAGTTGGTATGGTTAAGCCATTGGAAGTTTGGGCAATCAATTGGAAAGTGGTGATGAAATTGATGTTTTAGTAATTTCTGATGATGAGGGTTTAGAGGTGAAAGAGTTTGGTATCAAACTTGTATGGGGTGAAAAAGAAGAAAATGAAGAGATGAAAGCAAAAGCTGATCATCATGACAACAACACAAGAGGTGTCGTTGGTGGAGATTTGTCAGACTACCAGTTTATGAGCCCACGAGCCTTCTTCCTCTGCCATCATTTCTTACACCTCTGTTTTACGGAAACAGTGAGAAGAAAGAGATGGTTTCGTGAAGTATTCGGGGACCATGTAACATTTGAAGGTGTGTGGCTCTTATAAGTTTTCATTCCAACTTAACTTTCATAAAGAAGTCACTGACCTTTTAGCATTGTGGTAATGCTGGCTTCATTTCAAACTTCATTTCCCCCCCTTTTTCCATCTAATGCAAATACGTCGGTGAATATAAACCATACAATAATCGCAATTTTATTCTTTCGCATGTATTGAAATGAGGATACGACTTTTACTAATTGATTTGTATGCAGTTCTATTTTTTAGAGGTAAAAAATTGATTTGAACGTTGATATTTTTGTGAAACTTGATCCTTCAAATCTGCAAAAAAGGAAACAATTATTGTTTTTGGTTTAATTGGAAAAAAATTGTTTTTGGTTTAATTAGAAAAAACCAATTCTAGCGTAAAGTTTAATTTTTTTGTCCTGTATTTTTGTAGATTTTGAGGATTGGATGTGGTCCAGGGACCGAGCCAAGATTTATTGATGGGGTGGACTGAACTGATGCAAAATTGGATAACAATATTTTTGACATAGGGGTTTGTTTGATTTGCTCGAGTAAGTACATTTTACTTTTACGTAGGTTAAAGAGCTAGTAAAAAATGATTTTATCCTTTAGAAAAGGTCCTTTTTTGTTTGTCAACCTTGAAGCCTACTGGGTCCAGCCGCAGACCTAGGCCCTGGCAGTGGCACTCATTCAATTCTCATACTTGTCTTTGTGAAGATTTAAATGGAAATGTTCAAAAGGGTTTTATGTAAGAGGCTACGGGGCACAATGGGTCCTTCAATCCTTCCAAAATTATAGTCAAAGGAAGAAAATCTTATGGTTCATTTTCAAACTAAAAACACTTTTTTCTTTCTTTTTAATACAAGCAGTGGATACAGTCACGTGGTTTGAAGAGGATATGGGTTGGAGGAGATTCAAACCTAGGCAGTTCAATCACTGGAGCTTAACTCCCAGTCTAAATAAGGACACTATTTTTGTTCGTCTAAGATCACCTTCATTTTCTTATATGTATATATATATGTAAAAATGTATATAGGTGTGTTCATATACATAATACATATTTATACTTTTAATCGCCGCTGCTGCAATCCGCCGGTCTTGTCGGATCTGGTGGCATTGTAGTTATGGTCGGTGAGCCCTAGCAACCACCATGAAGTTTTATACCTTTGACCTATACAGAAAAAGAAAAGTGTCCTTGTAATGCACAAAAATCAAAAAATGCTCTTGTATGCTGTGGCTAAAATAAATTGTGGAGAAAGTCTTTTGTGTAATATTTAAACTAAGGTGTTCCCTTGATGGAAATGATTCTAGAAGGAGCCCTTCTAATTCTTTTTCTTTTTTACGCTTAATTTTATTTGTTTTTACATAATTTCCCCTTTGGAGGCACCTCGATCTTTTCCCTTATTTGGGACATTAAGTTGCCTAGCTTAATGTTGAAGGGTTAATTTATCGTATTAATGTTCTTATTTGACTAACAAAATCAAAATAAATTTTTTGAGCTATAAATCATTGGCCTCAATGCATATATTGTCTTTAGAATCCACTGATGCTATTGGTATTGTCAAGCCAAACAAACTGAGGATGCCATTTTCTTGTTGCTCTAAAGAACCACGCTTAAGCTCAAGTTGTTGAAAGTACAAGTATTATCACAAGTTGCCCAGATTCAAGCCCCGGCCACCTCTCCTTCTTAAACTACCTAGATCTATCCATTGCTTGTAGAAAAGGAAAAAAAAAAAACGAATCAGAGCCCAAGAGACTACAAATACTCAAGTCATATGGTTTTGAATTAGAGTCAAGGGACAATAAACATATCATTAATGTGAAAATTCTCCTTTTTCCTTTTTTTATTTAATTTCCCATCCAAGTTATATTCTGTGTTACGAATGATTAATTGACTTAACACAGTGCTAGAAGACTAAGAACCTACATTAATTGACTATTATAGTGTTTCGTATTCCAGCGATTTTCGTAAAAACTATTGTTGTGATAAATGTGGCAATGCGGTTTGATTAATTGAAATCATATTGTTTGTATCTATTTACGCAGGGCATATAAAGAGGAACTACATAAGAGAACAAGGACTAAAAAGCTTAAGTTTATGGTGGTTTTCAACCTAAAGACTATATATGCTTTTGTTTTGCTGGCAGATTGATTTTTGTATTTTATAGTTTTGAGGTGAATTTATTTGCTTATGGAATGTCATTTGTTCTTCGTATGATTTTTTGATTACATACATACAACACAAATGCATAAATGCAACATTGATAGCTAGCCTGCTTGTTTCTTTGCAACAAGTTATTCGGTCATTGGAGATCCTTAATCTCGATCAGTCATTCTCAAGAGCTTGCCAAAACACCCAAGTTATTAGGACTATCAATGATCTTAAGAAGGGATCCTCAAAGATTGTGTATTTAAGACTGTTTGATTGAAGTTTTTTAATTGGTAGGTCCAATCAACCTCCATTCTAGAAGACTGAAAAAATCTGAGTAAATTTCCAAACATTGGCACACTCAAATGTCTTGAAACATTAATATTTGGGGGTGGCCAAGTATGGGTGAGTTTCTTGCGTTTCATGCCGATGGGGTTGCCATAAACCACTCATTGTCCAATGTTGCTGGATTGAGATCAAATTGTGGGATGCATTCCCTTGGCAATGACTGTCAAAATCAAGGAAACGTGTAGCAGGTTTTCGGGTTTCTTTACCACGCCCTGTGGTAAAATTAGGGTCTTGAAGATTGCAATTTGTCAAGTGATTCATTCACTGTGGATCTTTGTAACTCGGTCTTGTTAGAGCCTGCAGGAGTTAAATTTAAGCCGAAATACTCTTTGAAGCGTGCCAGATTGCATTGAAAGTCTTAGTTGACTGAAGAGTCTAAAATTAAATGATTGTACAAGAGTACAAGACTCCATTCTGTTCAAATAGCAAATGTATGGGGATGACTATATATTTAAGAATATCACAGCAGCCTTTTGGTGTAAACATTTTGGTTTTCTTCCTTTTCTATTACATAATTCCATACAAAAAGAAACTACATTTGTCTATTACTTTTTTGTTCAACCACTTTATCTTGTTTCTGGTGCTAGATTATTTTATAAGGATTTCAAGTGGTTGCTTTATATATACAAGCCCTTCTCTAGAATCTTTAAAGAGGAAAGTCCCCACTTCAGGATGAAAACTAGAATGTCCAATTTGAGGGTTAAATAGATGATGAATAAGGACTCTTCTTTTGCTTGCCTACAAACTGCCCTTCATTTTTTCTCTTTGAAAAAAGGAATATATTTATCCACTGCCACCCCCATGCTGGACGGCCTTGTCGTCGGAGAAGATTCTGGATCTCTGGTAGTTTTTGAGACATATTGAACACCATATGTGAGAAAGAAACAACAAAGTTTGATAGCATGATTTAATAGGATTCAAACTCGCAAGCTCTAGGTTAGAAATACGATAAATTGTTATTGGGTGAATTCTTCATTCATTTAAAATTTTCACTTCAACTGATATATACCGTGCATAGAAAGAGAGCATCCACACACATTGTGGGTACATGTTGGGTGTCTAGCATACAAAAAGCAATTAAGTGAACCTCCTATTAGAATAAAAAATAATTTGCAAGTGTATATATAAAAGAATGCGATGTCACACGCCCGGTATCTAGTTTTTAATTATAAAATTGTTAGTTATGACTAAAGGGTAATTTTATTTCTATCCGCAAATTTTTGCAGTTTATCCATCCTTGATTTATGCTAAAATTGAAACAAACTTCTCAAAACTTCCTTATAAAAATTGAGAAGTATGTCCATCGATTAATAATCCTTTAAATATATTTACTTTTAAAATTAGTTTCCTAATTAGAAAACTTCCTTAATAATCTATTTTCTTAATTTGTGAAAAGGTTTCTTGATACAAGTACTATATATTCATTATTCATCCAAAATATATAATACTACAAAAATGTGCGGAATTAATTTATATTATTACATCATAACACTAGAATAATTTTTTTCAACAAATGAGTTTACTACTTTCTTCTTTTTTTTCTATACAATGAGGGCTCTAAAAAAATAAAAATAAAGTAGTATTGGAACTTAAGAAACTAATTAAGAATTAGTGGAGGCAATTAACAAACATCATTTCCTTCGATCTCAATCATTTCAAGTCAAAAGAAGAATATTCAATTATGCTACGTTTGACACGCCAGATAAAAGAGCGTGATAGAATAACTTTATCTTATCCCATTTTTTGTGTTCATCGTGATGGATTATTTATCCAATTAAAGCTTCTTATCCTACCGAGAGAAGGATTAAAAAATTTCACCTAAGAGGTAAGATTGTTTTATCCTGTCCGAATATGATTAACTAATCCAATTCGACTCTCTAATCCAGTTTGTCAAACACATCCTTATAATGTAAGTTTTGTTTTTTTGTCTGCCATCTTGAATCTTTAATTAAAGTTATAATTTTAATTTGCTTCTTGATAGGAACTAAATTTTGTAAATGTATTACAAATGTTTCAAACTACATTTACTATTTAATTACTATTCCAAAACTAATGTGAATTATTGTATAATCTCAATTATGAAAACAAATGTGAATTATTGTATAATCTCAATTATGGAGAAAAAAAATGTGAATTATAGACTATAGTATAATCTTATTGTCTATTCTCAAGTCCGAAAAGAAGATATAATTGACAGTAAACTATATATATTAGAAATATCATTTTATTATTGACGGTGGATAGAAGTAAAAGTTTGGTGGATAATTTGCAATTGAATTAAAAAGAATCATTATTTTATAAAAATTATGTCAATATTAATTTTTGTAAATTTATCTAACAACGTGGTTAAACTTAGTGGATAATAGAGATTAACTTAGTAAAATCCAAAAAGAGTGATAGACTGACAAATTTCGTAGATAGAAATCAAATAACCCTTGTTAATTACTAACCAAATTGATTAGGTTGTTTAATTTTTTTTTTATTGTTGAAATTTAAATTTTGAATTATTTGATTTTCTATATTTTAGTAATTGATTAAGTTGTTAGAAGTTATTTGATTGTTTAAATTTGAATTTCGAATTTGATTTTATAGATATTAGTTTTTAGCAAGATTTTAGGAGTTTAGATTAATTTAATAATCAATTAGATGATAGGGACATTATAGGAATAACAATAATATAAATTAGTTTTGTAATTATATTAATTTAATTTTAATTCTTTAACTGCAAAAATTTGTACTTTAAACAAAATTTTAGACCTTAAATTATTGGTATAAAAGTTGTGTCTTTAAATAGATAGAGAAATGAATATTCATCCTTAAAATTAATTGTCCATATTTTTATTTATTTAATTAAAGTAAATGTACTTATTAATGTAGTGGATTTTTTAGTATTAAATCATTAAGAAAATAATATTTATAAAATTAAATCAATAATATTTTTTGACAGTTTATCCACACTCGTGAATTAATTTAATAAGCAATGCGAATTAACTTAATAACACGGATTAACTGCAAGATATCGTGGATAAAAATAAAATTACCCATGACTAAATTGTATTCACAAAAATTATATAATTTTAAATAAACCGAATTGAACTGTCTTTAATAAACAGAAATACAATTCTCATCTAGTTTCTTTAGGGATGTTAAAATTCCCTTAGAAAGGTCAGAAGGCATTGTTTACTTGACTCGATCCCATTTTCTTGTTTATTTATAGAATCTTTATATTGTTGTAGAGATAACTCTACTCAATTCTTCATTAGATGAGCCCTTTAAATATGGTACAAATACAACAGTAAATAGGGTTTACAAGGAAGCCCATTATGGCCCATGATACATAATTTACACAGTAAAATTCCTAATATATATTATATCTAGACGATAGCACACTATGTGTAATTTCCTTAAACACTCCCCCTTGTGCTGAGTCGGAGATAGAATGGTACATGTCTTGTTGCCTCATTAAAATCTTGTCAAGTAACAAAAACCCTGTGAAAAAAATAACCTTAATCAAAGGAAAAAGAGTACAACATTATGACAATCCTGTTAGACTTCCTTCATTGAGTCTATATTCTCATTTGATCCTTACTTCAATCAATAGAGTCTTCACGTATCGTTACCTCGTTAAAAACCTTACCAAGTAACAAAACACAGTGGAAAAAATAAATCTTGGTTTAAGAAAAAGAGTATAACGTAACGTCGTGTGGATGTTAGACTCCCCCTCAAGTCTATACCTCCCCCTGATATTTACATTAATTAAGAAATTTAAAAAGCTTATGCATGTATCGTTGCCTCGTTAAAAACCTTACCAAGTAACAAAACCCAGTGGAAAAAAATAAACCTTGATTTAAGGAAAAGAGTACAACGTATGTGTGAAAATTTCATCATATTTCACACATTCCCTTGATCATTACTTCGATCATGAGAGTTGAAAAAGCCTAAGCACCCTTATATTTTTCACATGCTTTTCAAATATGGCATCAGAAAAAAATTTGGTGAACTAGTTTGTTATATTCTCCTTAGAGCTTTGTGTGGCCAGAGAGATACCCAACATTAACAAAATCAATCAAGATTTTGTTTGGGATTTCAATGTAGGGGGTGGCCATTTTAGCATCATCATTTACTTTAGATGTTACTGTCGTATACACTTTTTCCTCTCTATAGGGAAAGAATAGTTTCAAGCCAATGGTTCTTTTTAGGTGTTCAATTATGATGCGTTGGCGCTAAGCTAAATCTAGCTAACAAGTTCAATGCGAATATTATGTCTAGTCGAGTATTTTGTATTAAGTGCAATAATATGCATATTGCATTTAGGTAGAAAGTTTCATCTCCTATATCCCAACATATTTTCGTTATCTTACTTTGTACGAAATTGATCTTTCCTTTGATCTAAATTTCGACCGACCATGGGAGTGCTAGTAGAATGCGTTTTGTCCAAGTTAAATTGCCTGATTATCTTTTGAACGTACGCAGACTAGTGGATTAGTATTCCACAAGCTCGATATTCTAGATTAAGATCTAAACAAAAATTCGAGCTTTCCCAAGATTCTTTATCTTAAATTTGGATTTCAAGTAACTTGCGGTTTCTCTTATTTCATCAAGAGTACCTATTATGTTTATATCATCGACATATACAGCTACAATTACAAATTCGGAACTTGTTTTCTTTATGAATACGCATGGGCATAATTCATCGTTCTTATATCCCTTCCCAATCAAGTAGTCACTTAGACGGGTATACCACATCCGTCCGAATTGTTTTAATCTGTAAAGTGAGCGTTTCAACCTAATTGCAAACGCACTCCGTGGTTTAGAGTCACTTGACTTGGGTAATGTAAGGCCATCAGGCACTTTCGTATATATCTCTGAATCAAGATCCCCTTAGAGATATGCAGTAACCACATCCATGAGCTGCATTTTCAGTCATTCGAAAACTACCAAACTAACTAGGTAGCGAAATGTTATAATGTTTAAGCAATTCCAAAGCAGCTGTGTGGAACCTTGCGCCACAAGGTGAGCTTTTTACTTCAGAACCTCTTTTTTCTCATTTACGCTTTATGGCAAATAATTATTTATGTCCTACAGGCTTTACACTTGGCGCGGTTAGCACTACCGAACCAAATACCTGTCTTTTTGCCAGAGAATCTTATTCTATCTGGATTGCTTATTTTCATTTAAGCCAATTTTTCCCTTTGTTGACATTTTGCAACAGAACGATGTTTAATATCATCGTGCTCTTTGATTCCTTGAGCAACAGTGTATCATTAATGCATCCATTAATTCATATGCCATCCCTTAACCTATTGAGATTTATTTATTCTCTGGAATCATTATAACTTCGGGGCGTCCCCCAGTATTGATTCATGGACATAAGTATAATCAGAGATAATCTCATAAAAGGGACTTTTACATTAATGATTAATTGATTAATTTGTGCCTTACTCCACCTCTTCTTTGGTGTGAGTGTTTGTCGAACCAAATGGCCTCCTTTTATTCCTTTTAAGGAGCCATGGCCTCAACCACACCTCCACTAAGTGTAGTTGCATCGTCTCTTTCTGCGACACTGTGCCCTTGTTTGGGACTTATAACCTTACAGGCATATTGCAGCTAGTATGTTTGATGTCGTCACTTTTCGATATCAATAAATGTATCAGGCATCGAATCTGTTACATTTTCAAGATCGATTATTCTTTTTCACTTTACTATACATTGTGATGTGCGTGGGGATTAAGATGAGACAGAGTGGGGACCACAACAATTCATGTCGTTCCCTTGAAAATATCTTTTTCTATCTCTCCCTAACGACAGGAAGACTGTCTCATCAAAGTGACAATCCGCAATTCTTAGTGGTACACACATAGTGGTAATGAGATCACCTGCCCACAATAAGCACATATGATTCCTAGTTAAATAACATAAGTTGAATTATCGTGAAGAATTCATATCCAACGTTAATACTTAATTGTTTCAGCGTTCATCAAGTACCCAGTTTGATGTCCCTAATCATGCGATCACTTATGTGGGGACTATGTTCCACAAGCATGGATATGGAGAATCAAGGCACATACCTAGGATCACATAAAATACCAGGCTAATATACTAGTATTACCTTTGGGGAACTGGTTACATAATGTCACATAAGTTGTGACCTAGATATACCAACATGGACATTGAATTTGTCACAAATAAGTGATAAAGCTGCATACAAGAATATTGCAAGAATAAATCAATCGGATTGCATATCATAGATTGCAATACATGTGCTTGTGCATAACAAAAGGAGTTAATGTGTGAAATATCAATTTAAGGTTGTGTCGTTTTTGCCCTATCTTACCATCTATAGGGTCACGAGTTTTTAAAAGGGAATGGAAATTGAGAGACTTAGCAGAGAGTAGAGGGGCTAGGGTACACCAAGCAAGATCTCACGTTCGTTTAGAGGGCGCTAGTAGAGGCGCGTGATCTATGCGTAGACACGCTGATTGACATCAAATCTCGGGTATGTCATATGTCGATTTTATTGAACTGCATAGATCATAGGATTCAATGATTAGTGCGTAAATTAGTGTATGCGATGCATGATTACTGCCCTAATTTCCTAACACTTTTGATGTAAACCCTCCAACTTTATCGAGTCTTATAGACATGGTACAGTAATCAGGGTGGTGAGCCGTTAAGCGTATAATATGTGCTAAGAGGTATGTAAATGCAGCATTTCTTATAGACGATTATTCGACATGTGACCAGAATATCGAATTATCCACTAGATCCATAAAGTACTTTGAATGGTTCCTCACTCTGGATGGATTTATCCACAAATATATTGTAAGAATGGTATATTTTATTTTGTATCTTTAGCATAAGAAGGTCTTGATCTTATTTTATCTAAAGAGCAGACTTTGAAAAATAGAGTGTCGTTCCTTTGACATGGTCAATTAGGCATAATGGGAAGGGGGATATGGCTTTCAATACTTCGAAAATCAAGAATTACTTTTGAGCATTACTAATATCAACACGTTACAATGTGTTGAAGTTTTGTCCCATTTATTTTGTCACTCAAAAGAAGGGATATCCGTGTAAATACTTTAACGCATGGATTATCATGACTAAGGTGCACTAGGCAAACATGCCAAAGCATGTATGAGTTTATGTCCCACGGTACATTATTAGTGACATCATAGGATTTGATAATCCTTATCTTAGTGGGGTACATTCCACTATAATGACTCATAAGTTTCTTTAAAATGTGTTTCTTTACACTTTTGTTTAGAAGTAAAATAAATATATTTTTGTTCCATTCTTACATTTTGTTTTTGTATAATTACTGTTAGTATGAATATCATTAACAAAGTTCGGGTCGCTCTGTGTGCATATAGAGCGTATGTGGCTGTAAACACTATTTTAGTAACAAAATGGTTGAGCAGTTCTTTGCTCTTATGATGATTTAATCATCATAGTCACATATGTATTATAGGTTATTAATTGCCAATTTCATTGTATGGCTATAATGTTTTCACTATTAACCAATTATTAAAGTTATCATCGATTCATTTTTATAGTAATGAAATCGAATATAAATTTCGAACTATGTAGTAATAAAATAAACAAATTCAATTACTTTAGAATAGAATTCGAATAAAACTAACAGTAATCAATCCAGTATCTTGTTTAGAAATCTAATCCATCAAAACAACATAAACTTTAAGACAAAACCATAGTCTAATTAAAAATTAGGCAATATGCATGTTCAACTACTTTTGAAAAAATAAAGTGAATAAAGTAGATCAGTCAAAATTGGGTGCATCCATTGACTGAGCAAAGCCCTTCTTGCCACTAATGTCTGCGATTGTGAAGTTGACATAAGCGTCATTATCTTCTTCGTCGCCAACTCTTTCATTTTTGACCAGAGAATTGTTAGGTGCATTTTTCACCTTCTTTTCTTGACCACTAGGTTCAATATTATCATTTCTTCTCCATACTTTGAAAGAGCCTCCACGACCCGTACCACGTTGTGCCTTGTGCCACTTGGGTAGAGATCAACACGTCTAACCCCCTTGCATTGGGGTTCTTTCCACTGTTCATCTTACCGTAGTTAACCTCAGGAATTTTCTTTGTCCCGACGGGCCTGACATTGTTATTTAAAAGAACCTCATTATGCCTTTCAGCCACTTGCAGTAGGTTGATCAGCTTATTGAATGTTGTGATTCTTTTGTTATCATACTCGAGTCTATACTGGTTTGCTAGTATAAGTGTTGAAGTAAGAAAAGTGAAAAGTGTCTTCTGAATCATATCATCTTCTGTGAGATCCTTTTCACAGAAGTTAAGACGTGCCTTTAGGCACAGCATGTCCTTGTTGAAGTCATTAACCCTTTTATAATCAAGCAAGCGGATTTCATTCCACTGAACGGTTAGTTCTGGGAGCAAAGTGTCATGAATGTTCCCAAAACGTCCCTTAAGGGCATCCCATAGTTCTTTAGGTGTCTTCAACTGAAGGTATTCCCAACGTAAGCTGGGGTCAATATGTTTCCTTAGAAACATTAATGCATTTGCTTTCACCTTATCAGACGGTCCATTGTTTGTGGGGTCTTTGGGGTTAGTAAGTGTAGCCGAGTATTCTTTAGCCACAAAAGCGATTTTTACATCAGAAACTCACCGATGGTACTCAAGTCCTTTTGAGTCCAAAATGTCAAATTCGGGTCGAGTTGGGTCGGCCATCTTAAAAAACATAAAAATAAAAATAAAATATTGCACAGTTATGAGTACATCCATATTAATTATGTTTTAGGAATATGAATTAGATTTCAAAACCAAGATTCATAATGGTCACATTTTCGATACTGTATGAAAATACTTTATCATAGTGATTATAATGCGCATGAATTTTCATTATCATGACAACTGTTGAATTTATGACATACTAAATAAAACATTTAAGAATATAGGTAATATTCTAATTTTCTTAGCATGTTGATTTACCACAACTATAGCAATTATAAATTTAATGAGTCCATCTAAATATATATATAGAATAAAATATCTAATACTATACAAACAAAATGTGCAATACTATGCAAATAAAGTGTCTAAAAAAAATATTTCCCACAAACAACAATTATTTAAACAGAATATCATACAATGAAATTTTAAATTAACAATGCCGGAAAAATTTTAAAACTTCTTTGACAAAGTAATGAAGGCCAGGGAGACACTGAAAAAAAAAAAAAAGATATGTAGCGTGAAGGTTTCCTCTACCGCTCCTCCATATATATACATTATATAAACATACATATATATGCAATCAATCGGCACATAATATTTTAAACCAAAATAAAATAAAACAAAATATGTATAGATATTGAAACAAAGTAGTACTAATTAGTAGCAACAATATTCGAACAAAGCAAATTACACATATATAAGTAGAACTATTTAGCCACATTATAATATTTTAGTCCATAAATACATAATAGTAATCCTTGACTATATAAATAATTTATATATATAAGAAACCAAAACATAATATCACACACATATATATAAAATTAATCGGCAGTTTGTTTTTCTAAAAAAAATCGTGTACACCATGGGGCACTTAATAGTAACCCAAAATCAATCATAAGGAATAGATTGATAATTACATAAACACATATAGGTATTATGCATAAAAACAATCGGTACATATATATATATATATATAATCAAACCCTTATATATGAATATATATTAAACAAGGCAAAATCTTCTGCGACAACTGTGGGCTGTGGCAATGGTAAAAGCTTTATATATATATATAATCGATGGGCAATTAAGACCAAATCTTACTGGGCAAACAAACCACACATATATACTTATACCTTTACACATATGATCTCTCTCTGTCTCACTATATATATTATACTCAGGATTTTAACCAACGGATGAAGAGTTTTAATTCACCAAACATAAGATATATATATATATATATATATCTAAACACAATTAAAAACGGAGAAAGAACAGAATTAAATAAACTGATCCAGCGGCTCTTAATTATTGTATTAATACAAACATATGTTTAAGAATTAATGGCTAATTAAATGGTATAAAGGAAAGGAACCTGGTACGTAGAAAGAAAGAAAACCCAAGCAGGAATTTTTGCAGATGATTCTTCTTCTTGCTTGCTTAGAGTCGAAAGCACTGCGGCGGCTAGAGTTTTATTAGGGTTAGGGTTATTAGCTCTGAGCGTGCTGATAACGTGTTATAGGGATAACTCTACTCAATTCTTCATTAGATGAGCCCTTTAAATAGGGTACAAATACAATAGTAAATAGGGTTTACAAGGAAGCCCATTATGGCCCATGATACATAATTTACACAGTAAAAGCCCTAATACATATTCTATCTAGACGATAGCACACTATGTGTAATTTCCTTAAACATATATAGGAATTAGTTGCATCTTTTAATGAATAACTAGTGGAAACTGGAAAATTGTAATTGAAAATTGTAATTTTACTCCTTTTAGTATCCTGTTTATTTTAGGGAATTCTTAAATAAATCTACACAATTTGTCTTCTTACCCCAATAAGAGAATACTTTTTTTTAACCCCACTTATTTTAAAAAAAAACTTTCAATTCACCCTAATGGTGGGATTAGTTTACTTAATGCACTATTGGGACGTTTATTTTGTCGTTGCTAAAACTAAAACATGAAAATCCTATATAAATCCATAAAAATATTTTTTTATCGAAAACATTCAACCTACTCCATCTTTTTTATGCACACTAACAACATACCACCTCTTTTTTAAAAGTCAAATAATAAATTTATTTTTTATTGCACATCCACAAAATTCATTAATAACCTCACAAAATTCCTAATTAGAGATAGGGTCAAGCCCATAAGTGACAATTTCAAAAACAGTAAAGTGTAAATTTAAAAAATAAAAATAGCAACAACAATAGTTTTAGACTTTTAGGCGACCAACCGTTTAAAATAAAATACCTGATCAAAGTAAAAATTAATTACTTAACACAAGATAATTATCCTGACCGTTTTCACTAGCAAATAATAAAATTTCAATATTCATAATACTACTGTCTCCTATACGGCTGTATCTAATGAATTGTAAAAATAAAATAGTTTTTATAAAAATAAATCATTTATTAAAATATTTTGGAACTAGAGTTGTAGAATTATTTGTTGTAAAGAATGGACCTTTTTAATTTTAAAAAATTTAAATGAGTGAGAAGATAAATTAGTGGCAATTTTTTCAAGTACAGAAATTGGGGTGAGAAGAAAAAATCTTACGCTATTTTTTAGGTTAAGATTGATGTAATACTTACTTTTGTTATGGTGGGAAGACGGATTATGCGGGTGTGTTTAAGAACACCCTTATTTTAAGACCATTATGTAGCTTAGATGTTAAATTTTGTAACTGATTGTATATATATATACTAGCGTGTTAAGCCGTGCGATGCACGGGCGTTTTTTTTTATCAAACATTTAAATGTTTGATAAAAATATTTATAAAGTATATAAATATATTGGGTCTACTTTTGCATATATGAATAAGTTAAATTTCAAGCAAACTAATAATTTATCAATTCAAAATGATTATTATTCTTTTTCCTATGAACGACATAAAATATCATCCTAATTGTAGAAGCTAAGTGAAATATTTACATAATTTTTAAACAACATGTTTGTCTTACATATACAATAAATGGATATATATATATATATATATATATATATATATAAATTTGACCCTACAAAATGCAAGAAAACAAACATGCAAAGAATAAATTATATTGCCTTCAATATTCCTAGTCACACTTTATAAATGAAAATATATATTTTTTAAAATTTAGGTCTATAAAATAATTTTAGTATTTAGTGATTTAGATATATTGTTTTATATATATGAGTACATACAAAACTTTATAAAATGTGAATTTCTAACACAATAAAACATGCATGTACCATATTTATGAACAACGAAAATTATGTATAATTGAAATCATTGTTAAAAAAATCATTGTGAAATAAACATGCATATTAGTTGTGAAAAAATCATGTGAAAAAATGTAACTTATCAACAATGAACATTGTAACAAACGAAAAAAATGAAAAGTGAGAAACAATAAAAGTGTAACTGAAAATGGTAAAGAGAGGCAGCTAGTTTTTAATCCACTCTCTCTGTAAATTCTTGGGGAAAAACATAAGAGAATGCACAGGATGGATCAAAGATATTAAGAAAATATATGTATATATATACTCATATTATATTGTTTAAGGATAATTGAGAGTATGAAACGGTAATATAATTATGGGGTTAATAAAGTAGGAAAATGAAACGGTAACATGCTGAGAATTAGAATTAATGGTTTCTTGAGACACACAATTATTTATATATATTAATTAGATTAAATGGGTTTCAAATGCATTAACTATCTTGAAAGCTCCATCAATGCTCATACTTTCTCGTAATACTATAATAGTATATATAGATGTCCAATTAGATCTTTTTAATTAAAAAAAGAAGTTTTAAAAAGTAGAAATACCAAAAAAGTATAGAATAAAGAATCCAAAAAAAGAAAGACCAAATGGGCGGGAAAATTTTTGGGAGCTGTTTTGATTTAATATAGATATATAGATTAGCGGTAACCCATGTCTATTGTGTATTTTGTACTTGTGAGGTTATGGCGCGCACTATTAAAACCAAATTATTTGTGGCAATGACAATTTTTTAGATTCAGAATTGACATGAGAAGAGTCTCACATTCTTGGCACACCATATTTTGTCAAGTTTATGCATTCAAATTTTACAAAAGTCATATACTGGAAATTGGATATTGAGCTTGAGATTTCTTTGATTTCAGGTCAAGAAGGCAGTAGCATTTGAGGAGGCCGATGTTGACAATCACACACTTGATTTAGTTATATCTTTTGGTGGTGTCTATTGTTGTTTCTTTCAATTTGGTTTAAAATTGTTGACAGAAGGAAGAATTAATTTATGGGCCATTAGTGCTTCTGATTATTTTCTGGTGATAACACACTACACCAAAACTCGATAACTGGCACGGTCCTACTCCGTGCCTGACCAACTTTAGCACGGCTCCGAGCCGTGCCAAATAAGGCCGTACCGATTTATTTAACACGGCTTAACACCGTGCTTAATTCATACATTTTCTTGGTCAAAGGGTACCAATTTCACCAAATTTGATACCACTATAGCACGGATAGTTACCGTGCCAATATTATGACACGTGTCATCTCGATAACTTTCCACGTGTCATCATAGCAATGATATAATGATATCGTTGGTGGCACTGCGTAGGCACCCTTTTGGAACGGTTTAGGCACTACATAGGCACCCTTTTGGAACTATTTTGGCACTGCAAAGGCACCATTTTGCCACAGTTATAGCACTGCCGACAATCTAGACACTAATTAAATATAGAACGGTTTTGGCACGGTTTTTAGCCGTGCCAAAATGACTACTAAATTATGCTGCTACTGCCTGTTTTTTTGGTTTCCAGCTTTTCCCTGTTGTATTTGCTTTTAATTTTTTCCCCCTGTTGGCCTAGTTCAACCATCTAACAAAAAACCATACAAAATACAATTGCTTCACAATAAATACAGTCACACCCAATTAAATTCAAAAAAACCACAATAAATACAAATACATCACAATATAACTAAGCAAGGAAGAATATTATATTAACTTCACAAAACAAAGTCATTTGATGAGATTATGTCTTCCTAAATTACAAGTTTCTACTAGATTGCATAATATTGAGGTTTACATTTGATAGCAAGCTAAGGACCAAAAAAACCCAAACATTAGTTTAAGACAAAAAAACCTCCAAATGTTTTTCCACCATTCGTTAGCAACCTCCCCTTGCTACTTAGTATATGCAAGTAGATATCCCAAAAAATATATATTAGCACCCCCAAACTTTAATTGAAGGCAAAAAGAACCCTAAACTTTTAAGTACTCCAAGCTTCCACCATTAGTTAGCAATCACCCTTTGCTACTTTAATATATATACACCTGTACAAGGTAATATAAAAAAAAACAATATATTAGAATGCTAAAACTACTTTATAAAAAACTAGAATTTTAATGAAAGCAATGTTGAGATAAGTTAAACTAAATTTATATTAAGTAAACATAAATAAATCACAAGAGTTGAGAGCACTTACTAATGCATCTAATCATCAATGCAAGGAAGAAAGTCATCGTGCCAATACATAATCCCACCAACACCTACATCTTCCAATGTGGTAGCACATCCTTGTTGTCCACCCCACAATGAATGGTTAGGCATTACTATTTTATCAAGTACAACTTTAACTTCCCTAAGTTTCAATTTATGGCCATGCACCTCGGTGACGGCCCCAATATTCAATTTCCTACCACGCCCGACAATTTCACCCTTGTAAGAAAGTATGTTGCAATTTATCTCATCGTCTCCAACTTGAGATTGAGTTGTTAAGCGAGTATGAGGGACACTTAAAGGAATTTCAAAAGTAGGAGTTTCGGTTGTACGTGAATTTTCAAAATTGTGTCCAACACTCACAAATTTTCCACTTTTAAAGTCTTCAATAAATTGTGTGAATGCCGACTTCATTCGCTCCACTTCTTCCGTAAGGTTGTCCACTTTCGCCTCGCAACCATTATCTTTCATGCTAACTTCGGCAAGCATTTCATAAAATAGAATTTATGAAAAACTATTACAAATTTAAAAAATATCCATTATGTACTTTGTTTGAAAAAAAAAATAATAATAGAATTATTAAGTTATTGAATATTAGTTATCAAAAGGTTTAATTGTTATGCTTTCAAAAATGAAAATAGTATATTTAAAATATAATATAACATATAAAATTTTCAAAATAATAATTCATAAGAGTCAAAATAGAATTATTTTGAGAAAAATGGGATCTAGGTACAACACATAATTTTCATTCAAATTTCAAAAATCTTCATCAAAAGTAAAAAAATAAAAAATAATTTATTTAATTTCAAAATTTTGTTTTTTAAAAAAATTGGATTGAATTTTAATTTTTTTTCAAAAAGTTTACAAAACTATGGCGGGAAGTTTAAAATAATTCAAAATTCACTTTTCAAATGGGTGGGAGATTTGGTCAAAGGGTTGGAGAGAGAAGATGCAGATAGGTACAGTTTTGCCACTGTAATGAGCAGTACCAAATAAGTACGGCCTTTATCCGTTCCAAAAGCGTTGCAAGGACTACCAAAATTTGGCACGGTAAAAGGCCGTGCCAAATTTGCGTGCCAGTTAGCGAGAAATGGTGTAGTGACATGATTGAATATTGTTACGGAGGCGGAGGGTTTTTAGGACTTAAAGAAGCTAAAACCACTAGAGCTCCCCTCCCGATGCATTTTATCAAAGAAAAGGTAGCCATGTACCATTTGTTGGTAAATGTTCTTGATGAGTGAATTTGTTGCTATTTTGCTGTGTAGTTAGTTTACTTGTCCTTTTTTTTTCCTCTCTTTATTCTCCTTCCATTATGTAGGTGGTTGTTCCGGTTTCTTAACCTTTTCATGGGGTAAGAAACTAGAGAAATTTGGGTTTTGTTGTTCGTTACTTTACTTTTTATGGGTTGTGTCACGATCGAGTATGTATAATCAATGTACAATAGTTCACCATTGTAAATAAGTTTTATTCTTGACCTTTAATTATCCCAAAGTTGGTGTTTCTTTTAAAAAAATGCCAGAGTCAAAAGTGAGACAGCCAGAGAACTAAGGTCAATCTAAGGTTCCATTTCATTTTTATGATTATTGCTCAATTTTTCGATTTATGCTTCTTACAGTCAATATCTTCTTCACGCATGCTATATATCATTTTGAGCCAAGCATACAGAATATTATACTGGGTGATGCAGAGCACGTTTGGCTGTTGTGCTTGCAACATTCAAAAGATATCGCGCTCTTGTACCGTTTTATACTTGGATCTTCCAATCCAAAACTAATTGGCGATGATGCATTTTTATCTTTGATTGGACTTTGAACTTTTGATAGATGCTTTCGTATGTTTGTTCCTGTAGATAATTGCTTCGCAAAGTGATTTTGTTTTAGCCCTTATGCCTTTGGTTTGGTGGAATTTTTATTGGAGATCTAATTTACCACAACTTACATTCTCTCTTATATGGATATAGATTTTCCTCCTGCAATAATTTTGGCTTACTTTTGTTCAGGTTTCAAGTACAAAAGGATTAATTTGGAACTCTGAGGATCGCCAAAAATGTATTGGAGTCAATTGATGGTTTTCTTCTGAAGATTTGAATTCTGAATCTTGATAGATTCGATAAATCATTTTGTGAAAAATGATAATTGAGTTTGTTGAGCTTAGAAACAAATCGAGATTATTGGAATTTGAGATTGGTAAGTTCGTTGTAACAGTTATTTATGCTTATTTCCGTAAAAATGAAATCTGGCATATATTTGGAGGTTGGTTTGAATATTTAAATGTAATAGATTTTTGGATTTTAAGCTTGGATTTGTGACATTTGTGGATGTATATATAAATATATACTTTTAAAATGCGTATATATAAGTTTGGTAGGTATAAACCTCGGGATATAAAGACACCATACAACAACTGTTTGGTTAAAGTCATTGTTTGTTCCTGAAATTCTAATTGGTAATTTCACATTAAATTTTAAACCTTATCAACCTATCAACCTTATAAACCTTATAAAAAATAGATTTTGTTTTAATTGAATCTTATTTACAATTCCCCAAATCGGAATCTTATTTACAAGAGGCCGGAGTTTCGCAAACCGTGTGGAGAAGACCGTTATTGAGTTGTTTCGGCAAGGCCGATAGTCCGAAATTGGAGACTTTAAGATTATTAAATTCGTCAAATCGGAATATTTGTCTTCTCTTCTTTCTCTCTTCATTTTCCTTTTTTTTTAAATACAAATTTCTTTTATAATATTTTTGAGTAAATTACGCAAATGGTCCCTAAACGTTGATATTATCCCACTTTGGCTCCCAACTATTGAAATGACAATTTTGCCCTTAATTTTGTCCAAGTTAACGCCTAAATTGGACGAAATGGCTAATTTGAAACTCGGTAAATAGCTCAAGTATTTAAATGCGACAAATTTTTGTTTGAGGGCTAAAGTGGAACAATGTCAATAGTTTAGGGGCCATTTGCGTAATTTACTCACTATGCTTTAGTAGGAAGCCGAAAATGATGTAAGAAGCAATAAGGCCTCATCTTTTTCCTTAATTTTAACATAAGCTTTCTTAAGTTGACCAACAAGCCAATGTAATTTATTCATGTGGTCCATGAAGTTACCGCTCTCCCCCATCTTCAAGCGAGAATGGTCCTGCTTAAGATTAAGCTTAATTTGTTAGGAGATTTTTGCACATATACATACATACATACATATATATATATATATATATATATATATATATATATATATATCTTCTTTAGTTTATAGCTTCGGCACTGTATCATCATCGATGAAGTTGTTGATGATATTATAACCAATATATTATCGGATCATGCTCAGGCACTTTGACTATATATCCTCCGATCCCAATCATCGTTACTCATCTTCTTTGGCTTGCCACTTGTTCCTTTCAATGCCCTTGCCAATCCTTGTTGGACAAGGAGATCTTTCACTCTTGTTTGCCAAAGAGTGAGTCCCTCCTTTCCATCATATCTATCTGTCACGTACTGAATTACAATACTCCTCGCCATTGTAAAAAGAAATTTTGTTGAAATTGAACAACTCCCATGTTATGGGTAAAAATTCTATGTACAATCTTTTAATCAAACACCTTGTGCGAACCTTGAATGTTTTGATACTAGTTGTTGGGATCTATGCTGATATAACTTCGACATCACAATTTTACCAATTGGAATAATACTGCTACCAAGCCATACCCACTATGAATGCTACGTCTATATGATGGAACAAGTACAAATAACTACTATGAAAGAGATACGAAGAATTATGTGGTATCAGCTAATCGCCGCTAATTTACAGAGAGTTTGATTTCACTATTAATATAATAACGGTACAACATAAGGAATACAAGATATACACTCTTCTACCCTTAGCCCAGTTACACCCAATCTCGCTCTAGGAAATCAAAATTTATAATATAAACTTTCACAAAATAAACTCTCATGAAATAATCTCTCAACACAATCTTTTTAAAGTTTCTTTCTCTCCTCATTATTTTCTTGGCACGTTTAAACTCTCATGCTCTATTTCTATTTGTACATGTTGCATGCACAACTGAAACTGCCTGAAGCATTCATAAAAAAAGCTTGGAGGTTAATGAGTAAAATTGTATGGTAGCTTAATTACAAAGGCAACCCAAAATTTTTCACTTTTCTAACAGCAAGAACTTGTTACAAAGAAACAAGTAGGGCTATTAAAGTTGCATGTAAACGTGTGTGTATGTAACCTCAAATTCGTTCGAAGAGCAAAACATTATAATGACATACTGTTAGCGCGCAAAGAAATCCACTGCAAAAATCAAGATTCAATCTAAACATAAGCAAATATAAGGTTGATTGGTGATGGTTACCTTATTTATGTGGTTTATTACAATTTCTTAATGAAAAAAATTAAAATTTCAATTCAAGCTACCCCTATAGCGGGGAAAAAAATGTACTATTGCTAGCACCCTAGCCCACCGTTTCACAACCCAATGGACATCTCTAATTTTCAAAAGTTCAATACACAGCTCATAACAGTTAGTAAAAGGTATAACCGGAATGAAGTAACCCTAAACTTTGTAAGAAGTGATTAAGGTTAATTTGCGATTGCTTCTAATTAAGGTTTGAATTGGCCAGGATAGTTAATTTGCCTTTTGTTTGGTTGATTGAAATGTGACATAGACTCAATTTAATTCTGTCTGATTAAATCAATTCACTATTGTTTTATTTAATCAAAATTATAAAACTTTTGTGCATGCAATATATTTAGCCATACCAAACAAGTTGTACAATGAAAATTAAAAAAATTGGAGTTCTTTTATCTTTCAAAGGGAAAAATCAACTTTGATTATCTTTTTAAACTACCTAAAATACACATACGAGAGCAAATCAAACGAGTCATTACCTCAAAAAAATAATAATAATAATAATTGAGGTTTTGCACTAATTCAGTCCATCCCATCAAAACAGTCTTGGTCTGTGCCAGCCCAACATCCATCTTTTAAAATCTACAAAAAAAAATAAAAAATACAAGAGAATGAAATTAATCTTTGCGCTAGAGTTAGTTTATTCCTACGAACTAAATCATAAAAGAAATAATTGCAGATTTTAAAACAAAATTTGCATATACATAATCCAGTGAAAGACTTCCCCCCACCCAGACCTGACCCGACCCGAATCGACCTAAATATTTTCATTTTGTATGCAAAAAAGAATAAAGTTGGTATTATAGTACGGTTTAAATTCAGGGATTTACTTTAGATGGAAAAAGGGGAAGAAAAAAAGGGAAGCTTGAAATTTGTAAGCATTACTGGTACCATGAACAATATATATACATATATATTGTCTTTTAGAAAGTTTTTATTCTATTTTATTGCACCGACAAAAAATTGAACACTAATTATGCCAGCCAATGTACCATTGTGATACAAGACCATTTATTTTTTTCTGAAAGTTAATTTGAATTGAAAGCATATAAGACGCATGTGTACCTTCATATGTTACGTGGGACCCAAATACTTGTTGAAACCAACTCTTTGTTGTTGCTGTTTTTGTAAAAAAAGGGAGCATATAATGATGGCAGAGAAGGAAGGCTTGTGGGCTCATAAACTGATAGTTTGACAAATCTCCACCAATGAGTTCTTCCATGTTGTTATGATGATGAGTGTTTGCTTTCATATCTTCTTCTTCTTCACCACCCCATACAAGGTTTATACCAAACTCTTTCACCTCTAAACCCTCACTAGTAATTACCGAAATATCAACTTCATCGCCACTTTCCAAATGATTCCCAAACTTCCAATGGCTTAACCATACAAATTCTTCTTCTTCATTCTCTTCTCCTGGGATTGCTATAGCCACAGGGGTGTATATCCACTTGAGATCCTTGGTCTTATTATAAATCTTTGTAAATAATAGATTAGGATGTCCAATTTCATCAATGTTTGAGAGTGTGTACACACAGTAAACATTCAGTCCTGGAATCCTAAGACCAGAAGGATGTGAAGGTACAACAAAGGATACTAATACTGATGATGAACCCATGTTATTATTTCTATCACAACACCAACTTGGAATATCCTCCCCTCGAACAAATGTGCTGAATATACCAAATTCATATAATCCCTGTACCCACGTAATAATTGATTAATTAATTAATTTTAAGGATTCATTATACAGTCAATATATATATATATGTATGTATGTATATAGAGAGAGACAAAGAGAGATAGTGCACCTGACGTTTGTTTTCCTCAATCCCAACCTCAAGGCTGCTGAAAGTGTTCCAAAATTTTAAGCTGAGCCCCGTTCTAATTAATTCAATACCACGTAAGCCTAAATTATCGAATATTTCTTTATTAACTTTGTCCATCGATTCCAACTTGAACATACCTTGAACCTCTCTTAGTTTTACACAACCAACTGAATAAATGCAAGGTGTAGTTATTAAAGCTACCTGATATGTTACACTTTCCAATGATCTACACCCATCAACTCGCAGAGTTTCTACATTTGGCAGGCCTGAAATTGAATGGAGTTTTTTACATGAACTTAACACGAGTGTTGAAAGCTGACGAAGACTACCAACGCATCGTGGCAGGTTAAGAAAAAGATTGTAGCTTAAATCTAACTCCTTCAACATGGATAGGTTACTAAAATCCAAGGGAAAATCATCATCTGATAAGTTACAATTTTGAAGACTAAGGCTTATTAAAGAGCGTGGCAAAGAAACACATATACATCGTGGGCTTTTCAATATTGGTTTTGACAACCATGGCTGAAACAATGAATGCCATAATTTGACAGGATCTCTGCAAGTAGAGGTCAATGCATTTATGGTTACTCCATTAGCATTAAGCACTTTTAAGGACTCAACACTTGTCAAATCCATTAGAAACTCACGAATATTTGAGCAGCCATCGAGTAATAATGTTTGAAGAGATTTTAGCATGCCAATGTTTGGAAACTTCCTTAGACTTTTGCAATTTTCTAGATTCAGTAAAGCAAGCCTCTTTAGGTTTCCAATGGTATTACAAACCTCGACCAAACTAATACAACCTTCGAGGATCAATCTCTCAAGATTGTGGAGTCCTGTGAAGTTGGGTGTTTTGACAAGCCTTTGACAATGACTAAGATTAAGGATCTTCAATGATAAAAGAACCTGTAATACCAAGAAAAATTCCAAAGTTATTGTTGGTTAAAATAAGGAATGAATATAACCACCATAAGAGAAAAGTATTTGGTTATTACTAAATACCTTCTTTCCGGACCAAACATGTTCTAGTCTGCTGTAACTCATGTCAAGAGACACAAGATTTCCCAAAGGTAATTCAAAAGGTATAGATTTTAAAGGAAACCCATGCCAACACAACCATCTTAAACCTTCAGGGAAATAATCACAACATCCACTCAGTTTTGCGTAGTTGAGTTTCAAAAGTCTCAATTTCTCCATTCTTGAAAATGTATCATAGTTGAAATATACGTCACTTGATTGGTCTGAAGAGAGGATGTTGAAGTAGTGTCTTCTAAATGACTTGCCTTGATTTGATGGCAAGATCCTATTGCAAAATTCATCATATTGGAGTTTCTTCCCATGTCTAACATTAAAAGTGTCATCCTTGTACATTTGCATGTCAAGTACGAGACCTTCAATTATTTCTGTTCCCTAATATAAAAGAACAGATAAAATAAAATAAAGAGAGTATATAATTTATGAGCATGCAAGAGGGAAAAAAAGATGCTTTGTAATATATTAAGAATATTTCTTACCCTTTTTTCTTTCAACACTATAAAGGAATCCTTTGGACGCCACAATCTACTACGCCTCCAAGGCTCCTTAGGTGATTCTTGGTCAACTATCCACCATCCCATCTCTTGAAGCAATTGATGCATCATTATTTTGCCAGACCTTTCTATAGAAATGAGACATCTATCAATGAGGTTTTGAATTCCACACATTGTGAAGAAAGCACACTTATTCAATATTTCAATTATCTCGTCTTTGTTGTGTCCAACAAAGAAACAAGCAATATGCAGGAACAAGTTTTTGTCATGGTCATCATGCAATGAATCAAAGCTTATTTTAAGTACATTTAGAATTTTAAATTCCGGAATTTCTTCCATTTTTTCTAATGTATTTTTCCATACATCTATACTCTTCCCCGATAAAGAAGAAGCCAAAATTTCACAAGCCAAAGGAAGCCCTCCACAATGATATACCGCCCTTTCAGATTGTTCCTTATAACCTTCGTCGGGAAGTTCATTTCCAAAGGCATGCCAACAGAAGAGCTCCAATGATTCATAGAAGCTTAAATTATGGACTGTATGAAGTGTATGAACTTCATGAGTCTTTAGCAACGACTTGTTCCTAGTTGTTATGATGATTTTACTCCCTGGATAAAACTCTCGCGTCCCAAGTAGTGCATCTAATTGTTTCACTTCATCAACATCATCTATAACAACAAGAACCCTTTTACAACATATTACTTCATTGATCTTAATAATACCCTCATCAACATTGTAAATTTCTTCTTTTTTCCCCTTTAGGAGATTTGAAAGAAGTTGTCGTTGTAAGTTAACTAAGCCATTGGAACGCTCAGACTCCTCTTTAACTGAAGCAAGAAAGCTACTTCCCTCGAATCTTTGAAAATTCAAATTATAAACATACTTTGCAATGGTGGTCTTTCCTATCCCACCCATACCACATATTACAAGTATGTCTTCACTTGATGATCTATCGTGCACCCATGAATTAATGTTTTGGGCTCGAGAATGCATTCCAACTAAGTGACGAGCAACGTGTAAGACTCCACGGTTGAGTTTACTTTTGACCTCCTTGACAATTTCTTGGATGAACTTTGCTTCATGCCTAAAATTTTAACAATTAAATTAAAGGATTGTGTCACAATATAATATCTCATAAAGAAAAAAGTAGAATAATGCATATATAACATATGCACCAATTTAGAAATCAACAAAAAAAAAAAAATGGAAATAACATATAATATATCATGAAAATGTTTAGGCCATTGAGGATAAGGTTAAGCCTAATCGAAAATTAGTAAACTATTGATATTTCAAAAAAAATCACGTAAGCCAACATGCTTGACTGTCTTTCTCAAACAGTTAGAACAGAACCAGCAAATTTTACTAAAGGGGAGCAACCTTAGTTCAAAATTTCCTTCTTAATTAAAGGGGCTAAATTGCACTAGTAATATATTTTTTCTTTTCAAACTAAAGGGTGGAAAATAGCTAATAGAAGCATATTTTCTAATTTTGTAAAGATAATTCAATACTAAAACACAAAATTCTATAAATTAAAGGGGGTCAATTTTCCCGTTTATGCCTTACTCCCTCTGTCCCTGTCCAACGAGGAGAATTTTAGCATTTTAATTTTATTTGATCAAAAGTTGATAGCATCTACATATTTATTTACAATTTATTTAGGTAACAAAATTGTATTAATCTCAGTCATTTATGAGCAGCATGTTTGATTTTTTTAAGGGATGCCCTGGATTTGGTCCTACCAAACATGATAAATTAGATACAAGTTTGTCTTGTAACAATTTAAAAAATGTATATTCCTGATTCTAGTTAGCATTTGAGCTAGTGACTTCTTTTTAAAAATATATGTAGAAGACCAAAAATACCTTCCATGACATGTGTCTCTTGACATTTAGGGATGCGTTTGATACTTAAGTTGGAAAATCGAAAATTCAACTAATTTTAAGGGAAGCTGAAAAAGGATACAAGGATTTAGTCGATGTATTATTACTTTTTCGGTTTTTCTAGATCCAATTCTTAGGGAATGGGTGAAGAAAACTTTTCCAAAAAAGTAGGGGGCAGAAGATGGAGAACATCCCAACAAATCATTCTCTCTTCTTCCAACCTCTTATAAACTTAAGCATAAAAGATCAAAAAAATATAATGAACTTTACACATTTTTATAAAATGAGTAACATACTTTTTTTTCGACTATTTTAACAACAAACTTTCAATTTGTTTACATTTTTAGTAATATGTAATGATACCCATTTGTGTCACTTTTACCCATTTTGTCTTCTACTTTTTGGTCTTTTATCCTAAACTTAATTGTTTTTCAATTATTTATTTATTTTTCAACTTTCTTATCAAATAGTCACTTAAAAGAAAATGGGAAAACTAAGAAGACAAAAAGTTAAAAAAAAGGTACATAAAAGAGGAACTTACCCATTAGCTTGGTTACGTAAGACCATTCCTGCTAGGTTTGCAACTTCTCTAAGTGCTACCTTCCAACCTTTCACCTTTTCTATCCCTTCTTTCTTCTTTTCATCATCAATTTCGGCGTTTGTTAGTTCCTCTTCATATCTAGCAAACGCTTCTCTGCAACTTCCTTCTTGATTCCTAACATCGAATGGATCCACGTCATAGAAGACCGGCAAAACTGTATGATTACTGATCCTACTCCACTTGAGAATCATCACAACCTCGTCGAGACACCATTTAGAAAATGCATAGTTCTTTGACAACACAATAATCGAAATCCTTGAATGTTGGATCGCTTTGCGCAATTCCAACTCTAGCCTCTTTCCCCTCTCTATCTCATCATCGTCTCTAAATGTGCGAAGTCCGGCTTGAACGAGAGCAGTATATAGGTGATCGGTGAAAGTTTTGCGAGTATCCTCGCCGTGGAAACTCAAAAACACTTGGTAATTATATCTAACTGTTGACAAGGAGGTTTCTTGGTCTCTCACAATTGCCATTGGATAGAGTTAGCGTTGGGAAATGAATTTATTGAGTAATGTAGAGTCAATCAAAAGGCACAACTTTTGCTCTCCAAGGTGTTAATAGTGTATATAAAATAACCCCCTTTTGTACCCAAAAAATAAAAGTGTATATAAAATAGTAGGACTGATAACTATTACTTGAGTCCAATCACGTCTTCTCAAAATATCAAGGAAAGAAAGGGAAGTGATCGAATGGACAATAATGATTCAAGGGGTTCATGAGAGAAGAGGTGTGCAATAATTTTTTTCTTCTTAAAAATTTGCATTCACATTTCCCTTAACCAAACAAATTAAAAGCGGGTTGGCTTTTCGTATAGTTGCTTCATTGCTTTCGCGGCAATTTTATATCAACAAATAATAATGTGATCAGGTAGTTAAATTCATGGCTATTTTTACCAAAAGAAAAAAAAAAATATTTGTATGTGGCTAAAAATTAACTGGGCCCAATTTGAAGAGAATCATCATAGTAATATTCATTGGCAATTAGAAATTAAAGATAATTAAGATGGATAGTAATAACCAGTAATAACACAGTAGATAGAAAATAGAAGGAAGGCCATATTTGTTTAAGGGAAGATTTGACTTTAATTCTCAGTCCAACAGTATATCCTCTTTGGACGTGTGTGTACAATATATATTGAATTAAAAGCTCAAATGGACAGTACAATTATAGAGAGATTATGGTTTTGGCTAGAGGAAGAAGGAGAATGTGTGGGTGCGAGTGTAGAATGGAGATAATTAATTCATTAACTATAGGATTTTCCTTCATATTTATATATACTAGAGTATGCCCGTACTATTTGATGGGGTATAATGAATACAAGTTATCGGCAATGATTTAAGAGCAGTACACATTAATTATTCCGCAAGCATGGCAATTTACATAAGAAAATTTTGGTTGATTTTCGTGCAGATTATAACAATGCAAATTTAAATATAAAATTTTTGGTGCATTCCATTTACTTACTTACGCGTAGAAGAAATGAATTTCAAATATTTATTTTTTTGGTAATTTTTCATAGAATTTTTGGATGTACCAAATTAAAAGTGGCACATTTTTTTAGATCTTGAATAAAGAGTTACACTCTTCCTATTTCAATTTATATGTTCCGACCTTTCTTTTGATATGTCAAATTAAGTTACAGTCACTTTGTTTCAAATTAAGAGCCACATGCGACTTTGTCTTCCCTCTTTCATAGTGTTGATTCCATTCTCTCTCTCTCTCAATTTTAAAAATTAAAACTAAGATTTTGAATTCTAAAATCAGAATACCAAAAAAGATTTTTTTAACATAAGATTTTGAAACATGCTCATCGAGATTTATAAAATAAGATCGATTCTTACTATTTTTTGAGTTTTTTTTCTTCTAAATTGGTTAAAAAATCTCTAACAAAAATTAAATTTACTTTTCAACCTACTTTGACACTTCACAAAAACTCAATTAAAAAATTCAACACCCAGGCGCTTATTGTGTGGGCTTTTGATGTGGGGAAAAATTAGCATTGACTTTGCTTATCTTACTTCTTACTGAATTCATATTATTTTAATTTTATATTTAAGATGTCTCTAATTAATATTTATATTTTTTTAACACATAATTAAATATATTAAAATTTAAATTAAAAGGTAACTTCTATTTTTACGATCTAAACACTGGTACACAATATATATATATATATATATATAGACACTCTTTTTTATATACACAAATTTTTAGATTAAAATAAAAAATATTTAACAAACACAACTCATCATCAACATTGTCACATTTATTTATTTTTTATTTTTCACAAATACGTCCCATCTCTCATGTTCCTCTCTATGCAGATGGCAAGCACTTATTTACTTTCTATCGTAGATTTTCCTGTCTAAACCTAATACGTACCCATTGTGGCACCACAATAATTAAACCACCTCGTATCTCCACCACGAGTCCACCCATCCCATCCATGGAAAGGACTCTTAATTATCGAAATGGGCGGAATGAAGTGATGGAGGGTAGTTGTGTACTTGTCAGTAGAGAGAGGACACGTTTAGAGAGAGAACTGAGAAAGGAAATTTGTCCTTTCGGAAAGAGCTAGTGGATTATATAGATGTAAAAATGAGAGAACGAACAAGTAAAATGTAAAAGTACGTGTATTAAACCAAAACTTATTTTTTACCATCGGATCTCCTTACACTATTTTCAGCTATACCATCTTTAAATTTAACAGTAAAATTAATGAACAGTAGAATCTTAATTAGTATTATAAATAAAATATAGTTATATTAAAGTTAGTGAGATAAAAAAATTATTATCATAAATAAATTTTAGCACTACTTCAAAATAATAGCTACCCTTAACCTTGTTCATATTTATATAAGTAGTTATTTCCTATTACATATTTTCTAATTTAGCTTTCTCCTGCTGTAGGCCGACCAAAAGAGGTCGGTCATAATTGAGTTTACACACTTTGATCGACTAACTGTGGTTGCCAAATAGTGGTCGGCTTACTCGAGGAAGGTTCGCCTTTATTTATTGAACTTTTCACTCGTTCGCCTTGTTTCTTAACTATATTGATAACTTGATCGGAACTTAGGGAACTTGGCCTCTCGGACAAGGATCCTTGGATTGCAAAATTAAAACAATATCGGATATCATTCTCGGATATCATTCTGCTTACCTTTAACAATAACTACCACCATCGGGGAAGGAAATTTGAGTTTTTGGTGAAACGGGGAAGCCATTGCCTTCATCTCTCCAACCAGTTGTGTCCGAGGATTGCATTATATGGGGAGTTAATATTCATTACAAAAAATTCAAAGTTCGTGATTACTAGGGGTGTTTTTGGTTTCTGTCGGGATAGAGATTGGGGTACCCCAAACCCTCCCCATATTTCATAGTTTGGTTTTGATTTTTTATATTGCTAAAACTTTAGTTAAAAACTGCACTAAAAATTAAAAAACAACACTAATTTTCTTCTAATAGTAATTTGCCTAAACAAATGCTACAAAACAACTAGTACACAATTTTATTCGATCGCCAACTTTAATGAATTTTACGATTTTAACACTGAATCAGACAATGAAAAAAATGTGATTTCTCTTGCTGTTCAGTTTCTGACATTTGTTTCTGGCAAAGAAAAACAACATAAACAAAACAAAGCAATAGAATAATAAACCAAAAAGCAGATGATTCAATTCCTCTACTTCTATTATTTTATGATACAAGTTATTTTTATTTCACAGAATAAATTTATAATTACATGAAAACTCAGAAAGCCCTATTTTATGATACAAGTTCTTTTTATTTCACAGAATAAATTTATAATTACATGAAAACTCAGAAAGGGCTTGTAATAACTAAAAATAAAATTTAGAGATGAAAGGATGTGGTAGAGTAGAATAAACATTTTAATAATTTATATAGTATACATATTCTAATTATATATCTAATAATATGAGATATTATTGATTACTAAGTGTAATTTTTAAATATTTAATCTATATAATATATTCACCGTTCAATTTGGTTCTTTCGAACCAAGCTTAATCAATTTGTTTTGGTATTTATTTTTTCGGTTCAAAAAATTACGGATAGCAACGGGTTGGTTCAATTTGTTTGTTCGATTTTCTGATTTTTAACAATACCCTTAGTGGTTACCTCCTTAATTCTTATTGGAACCTCAATTATTTAGATTGGTCACACATGTTCACCACTAAAGCTATAAATCAGTGCATATATTAATTGGACGCTTTTCCTCGGTTTGAAGCGTCGCAATTGATTGAATGCATTGAGGTACATGACCTCCGATGAAGTTTCGGGATCGATCAATACCCTATTCATATCATAATTGCTAATATTCACCATAAAAAAAAAAGAGCCTTAGTATGGGGAATGTTAACCCCCTCCAAATCATGTTCAGTGAAAGAGAGCTTGTTTTGCCAATTTGGTTATGGAATAAAGCATCCATTACCTTTTGATAGGTAGCTCCAACATTCCTCAGACCAAATGTAAAGGGATTGTAATAGTAGGTCCCCTCATTGGTTACGAATGAGGTATTTTCTTCGTCTTCTAAAGCCATTCTAACCCGATTGTAGCCAGAGCAAGCATCCATGAAGTTTAGCATCTCGTGGCCTATGGTTACGCCCACTAGTTGGTCTATCATGGGTAATGGGAAACTGTCTTTAAGGCAGTCCTTGTTGAGGTTCTTAAAATCCACGCACATTCTCCATTTTTCACTATACTTCTTGACCAGCACCATGTTAAATAACCATTTAGGGTATTAAACTTCTCTAATGAATCCAGCTCGAAAGACCTTTTGTACTTTTTTTCTTGCAGACTAATTCCTTTTAGCTACAAAACTCCTATAGTATGTGGTTCTAATGGTTCTCCCATGGATTTGGTTACATCCCCAAAAAAACTAACTAAGGTGGCTGAAAAAGGGGTCAGTTAATATTATGTGATATCATTGCCTTGAAGGAATTCTCGGGAAGCCTCTCGAAAATTATCAAAAACAACCATTGGTTTACTTTGAGAAATCCCGAACCTAGTCATCGAACTAGGAGAGCTCTAGTTGACCTTGATATTGTTAGGTTTATATTTTTCAGTTGACTTGATTCCGATGTTAAAAGCACTTTTCTCTCATCATCATTTGCGCCTAATCGAAAATTTGAAGATGCAACAATCAATGAAAGCTCGCTAGGGTAAGCAAGTTAAGGTGGTTTGATTCAAATCTAGGTTATGGTTAAGCATTAAAATCAAAATCAAAAGTCTTTTGAGTCAAACTTGTATTTAAAGTGTTTTTACCGAGTTTTATCAAAACACGAGAAGTCCTGTAGACACAAATTGATGCAAAAACTTTTTTTTCTTTATATCTAACATGTTCTAAAGGTTGCTTCTGAAAATTAGGTACAATTGGAGTCCAAATGGATTTAATACGATGAACCACATAAAAGAAAAATAAATACTTTTTGAAAAGATAAAAAGAAGAAAAAAATTAAAGCATCTTTTTCCATTTCATTAATTAATTCATGCATGACATCACGGTGGGACCCAAGCATAAACAGTTTGCCTAATGTCCATGGAATTAAATTTAAAGAAAAGTCGGCGTATGAATAGTGCTGTGATGTATTAAGAAATTTGTATAGTTTAATTTACTATTTTATATATTAAAAAGTATATTACTATTGATTTTATATTTTTAGTATTTTTGAGGTGCTTAAAATTAAATAGAGAAATCTGATTTTTAGATAAACCTTTTTAGCGTTGAGATAGAAAAGTTACAGCAAAAAGAAAGTTGGGAGGGAAAAAAAATAGAGAAACAATATTCAGAGTAAAGAAGTGAAGTAAAGTAATTACATAATGTAGTGCTGGCATTAATGGTCGCAGGCTCGCTGCTGTGGGTATGCACGGTGGAAGCCACGGATCCACTCCCTTTTTATTTTAGGGCTCGTTTGGTCGACGTTTTTGAAAATTTTTGAAATCCTAAATTTCATTTTATGAGAATTATTTTATTTAGTTGGAGTTTTAGCTAGAAATTTAGGATTTTTAGGAATTTTAAATTTCCCCATTTTGCCAAAATATACTCCCTTATAAATTGGGAGGAATCTTGGATTTCCAATTTGAGAAATCCTTTTTTTTGCCCAAAAACTGTTTTTTTTTCCAGAAAATTTTCAAAAATATTTTTTTCCCAGAAAGTGAAATTTATTTTTTCCAAAAAATGAAAAAAAAATTATTTTTTTCCCAGAAAATAAAAAATATTATTTTTTTCCCCAGAAAATGAAAAAAAAATATTTTTTTCACAAAAAATGAAAAAATTTATTTTTCCCCAGAAAATGAAAAAATATATATTTTTCCCAGTAAATGAAAAAAAAAACTCCAAAAAATTAAAAAAAATAAGTTGCCGAGTTCATTCCTAAAACTTCAACCAAACGAGCATTAATGGAATCCAATAAAGGATGCCAGGAATAAAGGTTTCCTGACATCTAGAATACCAATTCCATTCCTAAAACTCGAACCAAACGAGCCCTTAAGCAGCCACCGCAATTCTCTTTTCTTTTCTTTTTTTTCTTCTTCTTCTTTTTCATGTTATTTTAATTTATTTTCTTCTATTTTTGATTTTTGATTACTGTACATTAGGAGAATAGAATATTTTTAGGCAATATTAGCTTAGTTTTACAAGAACCGTAGCGACCTTAGTAGAATTTTATTTATTTTTGGTTGATTTCTTCTTTATTCTCCTCAGCTATTTGGAGCACTATGGATTGTTTTTGGAGTGGATTATTTTATACAATTAGAGCAAAAAATTAGAGCAAAATTTTGTTCTCTTCATCTAATTAATTCGTGGATCTAACTAAGTATTTATTTTTATGTAATTATGTGTTTTATTATAAACATGCACGGATAAAATTATTTTTAGGGTTTGGATGCAGCTACATGCCTAAATTATTGTGTACGCTTATGTGATTCAAATCCCCCCAAAATTTATGAATTTAAATTAAATTAGTGCTTTTCTTATTCATTTGTCCGATTTAATTGATTTATTAGAGTTGGATTCTTGTTGTGTTTTGTTGAATTCACCTTATGATTTGTTGAGAGTGGATATGACGTGTTTGTTTCTAAATGTAGCATTTAGAAATGCAATAAGTTTTCTTTTTTTAAATCATTAAGAGGTTAATTTTTTTTTTTAAATGATTAAGCATTCATGAGCCATAAATGGCATATCCTTAACAATTCGATGAGTTGTGACATTTTGATATTTCTTAACATGAAGGAAAACAAAACCCAAATTTGGCAGCAAAGTGACGAATATCACCCATTAACACCTTAATCTCCGAGGGAGGATCTAAATATGAAGTAGCCAGAGAGATCACTATTTTTGAATCATTACATATGACCGCACCTACAAGGTTATGAGTAGCTCCAACACAGCATACTTCTCTGACTACTAGAGCTTCTGGAACTAAGGCTGAAGAAGCTGTAACTTTCTTAGCCACACCATCACAAAGATTAAGAGATTTGTCAAACAAAATGCAAGTTGAGGCAGCTTTAGGCTGGGAGGCTTCGAAAGCACCATCACACAAGAAAAAGTAACTTGAAGGACCTGAGTTAACTATATTCCTCCGATCTGAAATCTGAAATCTGAAAATCAGGAACTGTCAAATGAGATTGGTTAGGCAAGGATAAATCACTAATCTCTGAGATTAACAACTTTGTCGAGCACACAACCGACCGCTGGGATCACTTCTCCTTTTCAAAAACGAAAGCGTTTCTAGCTTTCCAAAGAGACCAGCTAATAGAAATGACCCAATGCTGACCTCCATTTGATAAATAATCCTTAGCCCATCTGATGGCTGAAAGAACATAGAATAACGAAGGACTAAAGATTCCAGGGAACTCCTTCCAAACAGTCGAAGCAAAACTACACCTGAAGATAATATGTTCAATGGACTCTTTTCTTCAAAGCACCTAGGACACAAAGGATCTAGCCTACACTTTTTTTTTATAAGTTATTCTTAGTCGTAATAGCATTAACACACCCCTTCCTCCAAAAGAACCTGAGCTTTGGAGGAACATTAGCTTTCCAAATTGACTTCCATAACACTTTCGAAGAAGAAAAACACGACGACGCTTAGTTTATCTCTTTAGAACTTGCGGATTTCATAGCTTCTGCATGGGCAGACTTGGCAGTTGGCACTAAACTTACCAAACTTAGAGAAGTGCCAAATCCATTTATCTCTTCCATTCAAAATAGCTACAGAGATACTCTCAATGATGTTGGAAAAATGGTTTTAAAGTAACTTTTTTAGCCATTTTGAGGGTAATTTTACATGGGGTTTCAAACTCAGTTGTGAAAGGAAATTATAGATTCGTGTTCTCCTCCGTGAGTACATCGAGATCGTGTACTTGTTTGCTCAAAACAGATTTGGGGTGAATGAAAAATTGTCACTCAAAATGAGCTATTTGAGATGGAAAATAAAATGGGAAATGTTAGTCCCACATTGGAACTTTGAAAAAATATTTATAAGTTTATAAAGGATAACCTTTCACTAGCTCATAAGTTTCTAAGAAATATAAGGCTCTCTCTCGCGCACCCAAACACAGGGAGTGCAAATCACGGACCGAGTTTGGCTTGACACAGGCTTGGCTTGTGTGTGCTCGCACCTGCTGACACGAATGTCGCTCCGAAAATGGCCAGCCGCGCGAAGTCATGTTTTGCATTTAGAAAGAGTTTTCCAGTTCATTTATTTTCCTTAATGTCACCCATTTTAAAATTTGAATTACCTTTAATTAAGAGATTTCAAAATTTAATTTTGATTAAAAAAAACGTTTGAATTAATTCTTATTAAATTGTAAAAAACGGTTTTGTTTAATTGATGCAGCTAACACAAAACATTTTTTATGATTAATGGGAAATTAATTCTAGAGCTCCTCCCCCTTGTATAAATTGGAGGCTTTGGAGACCTCATTCCACACAACTCAACACACACCTCTCTTCAGAAAATTCTCTCTTGCTCTCTAGAATAGTTTTATTTTAGTGGTGATCAAGTTCATACAAAAAAAATTGTTTTAAGGAGATCCTGTGTTACACGAGACTCGGTTTTATTTATTTTTAAATTGTTAATTTCCACGTTTTTGCTTATAATTCTTGAAACTGTTTTTTTTAAACCATACACAGACTTCACCAATTTACAAACTTTCTTTTCTTGACCAGGAGAGGAAAACCCCTCAGGTTGTTCCATATAGATTTTTTCTTCTAAGTCTCTATTAAGAAAAGTTGTTTTCACGTCCATTTGATGTATTTCAAGATTACGCAAAGCGGCAATTGCAAGTATCAGTCTGATGGAATTTATTCTCGTTACAGGAGAATATGTATCAAAGTAATCAAGACCTTCTTTTTGTCTATAACCTTTGATCACAAGCCTTGCTTTATATTTATCAATTGACCCATCTGCTTTTATTTTTCTTTTTAAATATCCACTTGGAACTTAGAGGTTTACTACCAGGTGGAAGATCTATTAGTTCCCAAGTATGATTTTGCAAAATAGAATCAATTTCACTCTTGATAGCCTCTTTCCATAAAAGTCCATCATTTGAATTCACAGCTTGTTCATAAGTTTGAGGTTCACCTTCTAGCATATACGTCAAAAAATCAGGACCAAAAGATTTTTTCATTCTTGCCCTTTTACTACGTCTAGGCTCTACCTCAACTTCCTTATGAGCATCGAGAATATTTTTATGTATTCGTTTAGAAGAACTCGTTTCTTTTTTCTTACATGGAAACACATTTTCAAAAAATGATGCATTTCTCGACTCCATGATTGTATTCTTGTGTATATCAGGTATATTAGATTCATACACAAGAAATCGATGGGCGTTACTATTTTGTGCATATCCAATGAAAATGCAATCAACCGTTTTTAGTCCTATTTTCACCGCTTTAGGTGGAGGTGCTACCACTTTAGCAAGACATCCCCACACGCATAAATAACTGTAAGATGGCTTCCTCCCTTTCCATAACTCATATGGAGTTTTCTCCTCTCTTTTTTTGGGCACCTTATTTAAAAGGTAATTAGCCGAAAGAAGGGCTTCTCCCCACATGTTGGGTGACAAACCCGAACTAATTAACATTGCATCCATCATTTCTTTCAGTGTCCGATTCTTTCGTCCAGCCACTCCATTTGATTGAGGTGAATAAGGTGCAGTCATTTCATGAATAATTTCATGTTGAGCACAGACCTCAGCAAATGGAAATTCATATTCACCACCTCGGTCACTTCTAAGTACTTTGATTTTCTTATTAAGTTGATTTTTCAACTTCATTTTTATAGAGAACAAATTTCTCTATAGTTTCATCCTTACTTTTGAGTAGATACACATAACAATATTTTGCGCTATCATCTACAAAAGTAATAAAATATTTATTACCACCTCTTGTTTGTGTCATTTTTAAATCACATATATCGCTATGGATTAAATCACTTTTAAGAAATAATGATCTTGTTTGTTTTGCCTCAACACAAGTTTTACATTTGTGTTTTGAATCAATTTGAAAAGAAGGTATATGATTTAAGTTAATTAATTTTCGTAAAGAATCATAATTAACATGACCTAGTCTACCATGCCATAAATTTGAAGACTCAAGCATATAAGCAGAAGAAGTAGCTTTATTATCATTCTTAATGATAGTCATTACATTTATTTTGAATAAACCACCATTCATATACCCTTTCCTCACATACATTCCACCCTTAGACAAAACAAACTTATCCGACTCAAACACTAGTTGAAAACCATGAGTATTTAGCAATGAACCCGACACTAAGTTCTTGCGAACTTCAGGTACGTAGACCACATTGTTCAAAGTTAACTCATTCCCAAACGTCATTTTTGGAACCACTTTTCCTTCCCCTTGATTTCAGAGGTAGCCAAATTTCCCATGTATATTTTCTTCCCATTTTTAATAGGTTGAAACGTAAAGAACAAGTTTCTATCAAAGCACACATGACGAGTAGCACCCGTGTCAATCCACCATTCTTTTGGGTTTGAATCCACCAAGTTCACCTCAGTCACCACTGCCGAAAGATTAATATCATAAACTTCTTTAGCAATGCCTTCGATTATATTTGCTTCCTTATTTCGGTTTCTTTTGGGTAGCCTACAGTCAGAGGATTTGTGACCCAATTTGTCACAGTTGAAACACTTGCATTGAAATTTTGGCTTTTTGGAGATTCCTCTTTTCGGCCCCAACACCTTCCCTTTGCCTTTGTTGTTGTTGTTATTGTTCTTCCTTGAACTTTGACCATGTTCCACCACATTTGCCTTGGCAGCAAACGAAGTGGTATTAGCCCCCCTTTTTTCAGAAACTTTATTATCTTCTTCAATTCGAAGTCTTAATACAAGGTCCTCAACTCCCATTTCCTTTCGTTTGTGCTTTAAGTAGTTCTTAAAGTCTTTTCATACCGGAGGTAGTTTTTCAATAATGCATGTTACTTGAAGGCTCTCGCTCAAAGTCATCCCTTCGGCGTGAATTTCATGCAAAATCAGTTGGAGATCTTGTACTTAGCTAATTACAGTCTTGGAATCAACCATTTTAAAATCAAAAAACCGGCCAACAATAAACTTTTTGGCACCGGCATCCTCGATTTTATATTTATGATCCAACGCCTCCCACAGTTCCTTAGCCGTTTTCTTTTCAATGTACACATTGTATAAAGAATCGACCAAGCCATTCATTATAGTATTTTTAGCCAAGTAATCGGCATGGTTCCAAGCATCCACAGCACTAACGGCTTAGACATCTTGCTCACCCTCCTTGAGCTTAAGCCTCTCCTCGGTTAGAAATCGAGCAAGATTAAGAGTGGTAAGATAAAACATCATTTTTTGTTGCCACCTCTTAAAATCTTGGCCATTAATTTTTTTTGGTTTTTCCCCTTTCACTACATTAGCAGTCACAGGAGTAGAAGTGAGAGCAGTTCTAGAAACAGCAACGGTAGGGTTCAATGGTGCAGTCGCAATAACAGGATCAACGGGATTAGCCTCAGTGGTCATTGTACCTTTAGCACGTACAAACAAAATGTTAAATTCTAGAAATACAAAGTTCCAATATATATATATATATATATATTTTCAAACAGTTTTTACGAAACTGTTTTTCCATAATTTACGAAACTGTTTTTCCATAAACAGTTTTTTTTTCTTTTTTTTGAAACAATTTTTTTTTTCAGAAATGATATTTTAGAACTATTTTTTTCAGAAATTGTTAAAAAAACAGCTTTCCAGAAATTGTAAAACTAGAAAAATTCTTCCTCTGAATTTGTTTAACTAACAAAAACAAAAATTGTTAATTCCGAAGTAAACATAATTGTTTTAAGATTGTAAGCAAAAACTTGGAAATTAACAATTTAAACAAAAAATAAAACCGAGTCTCGTGTAACACACGATCTCTTTAAAACAATTGCGCCGCCTCCCGCGGTGCTTTTGAGGTTTGTTACAGCGTTTGTCTCTCAGGATGAAATGGTAAAGAGTGTCTACCTTTAGCACTTTAGTGTCACTCGCAAGACGAACTTAAATTGTGTATGAACTTGATCACCACCAAAACAAAACTATTCTAGAGAACAAGAGAGAATTTCGTGAAGAGATGTGTGTGTTGAGTTGTGTGGAATGAGGTCTCCAAAGCCTCCAATTTATAGAAGGGGGAGGAGCTCTAGAATTAATTTTCCATTAATCATAAAAAACGTTTTGTGTTAATTGCATCAATTAAACAAAACCGTTTTTTACAATTTAATAAGAATTAATTCAAACGTTTTTTTAATCAAAATTAAATTTTGAAATCTCTTAATTAAAGGTAATTCAAATTTTAAAATGGGTGACATTAAGGAAAATAAACGAATTGAAAAACTCTTTCCAAATGCAAAACATGACCCCGCGCAGCTGGCCATTTTTGGAGCGACATTCGTGTCCACAGGTGCGGGCGCACACAAGTCAAGCCTGTGTCAAGCCAAATTCAGTCCGTGATATGCACCCCCCTAGGCCTGGGTGCGCGAGAGAGATCCTTATATTTCTTAGAATCTTATGAGCTAGTGAAAGGTTATCCTTTATAAACTCATAAATGTTTTTCCAAAGTTCTAATGTGGGACTAACATTTCCCATTTTATTTTCCATCTCAAATAGCTCACTTTGGGTGACAATTTCTCATTCACCCCAAATCCGTTTTGAGTAAACAAATACACGATCTCGATGTACTCACGGAGGAGAACACGAATTTACAATTTTCTTTCACAACCGAGTGTGAAACCCTATTTAAAATTACCCTCAAAATGGCTAAAAAAATTACTTTAAAACCATTTTTCCAACAATTCCCCACATGAATGAAAATTGGTGACCAAAGAAATGATAGACAAGGTGATAAAGTTCGGCGGTTGAAACCTGCATAGTATAGGTAGGTTTTTCCCCTTGAACCTTCCCTTATGAAGATATGTTTACTTTACTAACTCAACAGTGAACGCGATGTCCTTGAACTATTCTGCCATTTGTGTAAACGACGATATATCTCATACAGGAGTCTTCCTAACACATATTAGTTCTCACTACTATGTTCTTTATGGCCATGAATATACGCCTGGTTCTACAAGAGTTCTCTAAGAATTGTGCCCTAAGCAATTCTCTTGAAAGCGGCCCTTTTTCCTTCTTACATTGGTGATTTCTTAATTAAAAGTAACCCGTATTACTCCGTTCGATTTATCGACACATAAGAATTATTAAAAGCTTAGCTTATCATTTTTCTTACGGGTATCACTGTTTTCATCGTAGGAATGGACATGGAAAAAATCCCCACAGTGATCTACCGTAGCCTTTACAATTTAGTTGTCCCTTTTGAACCTAGATCTTGGGATCTCCAGTCACGTAGGTTGGGTATCCATTGTATCGACTTATTTATTCATGGGCTTTAGTCCCATACCCCTTGTTGACTTGTTAACTAACTTTCTATTCAACCCTTTGGTTAACGGATCCGCAATATTATCTTTTGACTTTACAAAGTTGGAGTGAGATAACTCCAGTTGAGAGTAGTTGTCTAATGGTATTATGTCTTCAACGAATATGTCTAGACTTACCATTATACATATTACTTTGTACCCTACCAATAGCTGATTGACTATTAAAGTGTATGCAAATTGGAGGCACGGGTTTTGACCATCTCGGAATATCCTCTAAAAAGTGGCGTAACTATTCAGCCTCTTCCCTACATTTGTCTAATGCAATAAATTCAGATTCCATAGTGGATCTAGCAATCACAGTTTGTTTTGAGGATTTCCACGAAACTGTTCCACCCCATAGCATAAATATATAACCGCTAGTGGATTTGTAGTCCTTATCATTAGATATCCAATTTGCATCACTATATCCTTCAAGTACAGCTGGATATTTAGCATAGTGCGATCCATAATTACGAGTAAATCCTAAATACTTTAGTACTTTAACAATAGCTCGCCAATGCTCGGCTACAGGATTACTCATATATCTACTCAATTTGCTAACTGCATATGCTATATCTGGCCTTGTACAGCTCATTAAGTACATTAAACTACCTATCACTCTCGAGTACCCGTTGATCCTGTTATTCCGACTGCACCATTGAACCCTACCGTTGCTGTTTCTAGAACTGCTCCCACTTCTGGTTCTGTGATTGCTAATGTAGAGAAAGGGGAAAATCGAAAAAATTTAACGGCCAAGATTTTAAGAGGTGGCAACAAAAAATGATGTTTTATCTTACCATTATTAATCTTGCTCGACTTCTAACCGAGAAGAGGCCTAAGCTCAAGGAGGGTGAGTAAGATGTCCAAGCCGTTGGTGCTGTGGATGCTTGAAACCATGCCGATTACTTGGCTAGAAATACTATAATAAATGGCTTGGTCGATTCTTTATACAATGTGTACATTGAAAAGAAAACGGCTAAGTAACTGTGGGAGGCGTTGGATCACAAATATAAAATCGAGGATGCTGGTGCCAAAAAGTTTAATGTTGGCCGGTTTCTTGATTTTAAAATGGTTGATTCCAAGACTATAATTAACCAAGTACAAGATCTCCAACTGATTTTGCATGAAATTCACGCCGAAGGGATGACTTTGAGCGAGAGTTTTCAAGTAGCATGCATAATCGAAAAACTACCTCCGACATGGAAAGACTTTAAAAACAACTTAAAGCACAAACGAAAGGAAATGGGAGTTGAGGACCTTGTATTAGGACTTCGAATTGAAGAAGATAATAAAGGTTCTGAAAAAAGGGGTCCAATACCACTTCGTTTGCTGCCAAGGCAAATGTGGTGGAACATGGTCAAAGTTCAAGGAAGAATAATAATAACAACAACAACAAAAGCAAAGGGAAGGTGTTGGGGCTGAAAGTAGGAATCTTCAAAAAGCCAAAATTTTAAGGCAAGTGTTTCAACTGTGACAAATTGGGTCACAAATCCTTCGACTGTAGGTTACCCAAAAGAAACTGAAATAAGAAAGCAAATATGATCGAAGGCATTGCTAAAGAAGTTTCTAATATTAATCTTTCGGCAGTGGTGACTGGGGTGAACTTGGTGGGTTCAAACCCAAAGGAATGGTGGGTTGACACGGGTGCTACTCGTCATGTGTGCTTTGATAGAAGTTTGTTCTATACGTTTCAAACTATTAAAAATGGGGAGAAAATGTACATGAGAAATTCGGTTACCTCTGTAATCAAGGGAGAAGGAAAAGTGGTTCCAAAGATGACGTCTGGGAAGGAGTTAACTTTGAACAATGTGGTCTACGTACCTGAAGTCCGCAAGAACTTAGTGTCCGGTTCATTGCTAAATACTCATGGTTTTCGACTAGTGTTTGAGTCGTATAAGTTTGTTTTGTCTAAGGGTGGAATGTATGTGGGGAAAGGTTATATGAATGGTGGTTTATTCAAAATGAATGAAATGACTATTATTAAGAATGATAATAAAGCTACTTCTTCTGCTTATATGCTTGAGTCTTCAAATTTTTAGCATGGTAGACTAGGTCATGTTAATTATGATTCTTTACGAAAATTAATTAACTTAAATCATATACCTTCTTTTCAAATTGATTCAAAACACAAATGTGACTCTTATGTTGAGGCAAAACAAACGAGATCATCATTTCCTAATATTGAAAGAAACATTGGACCCCTTGATTTAATCCATAGCGATATATGTGATTTAAAAATGACACAAACAAGAAGTGGTAATAAATATTTTATTACTTTTGTAGATGATAGCACAAAATATTTTTATGTGTATTTACTCAACAGTAAGGATGAAGTTATAGAAAAATTTGTTCTCTATAAAAATGAAGTTGAAAATCAACTTAATAAGAAAATCAAAGTACTTAGAAGTGACCGACATTGGAGACTTTGGAGACCTCATTCCACACATCTCCCCCTTGTATAAATTGGAGGCTTTAAAGACCTCATTCTACACAACTCAACACATACCTCTCTTCACAAAATTCTCTCTTGCTCTCTAGAATAGTTTTGTTTTGGTGGTGATCAAGTTCATACACAATTTAAGTTCGTTTTGCGAGTGACACCAAAGTGCTAAAGGTAGACACTCTTTACCTTTTCATCCTGAGAGACAAACGCCGTAAAACAAACCTCAAAAGCACCGCGGGAGGCGGCGTAATTGTTTTAAAGAGATCGTGTGTTACATGAGACTCGGTTTTATTTTTTGTTTAAATTGTTAATTTCCACGTTTTTGCTTACAAATGACGTTAGCATGGCTTCAACTGAAAAGAATAATTGATGAATTAACTGAACATTCTATATTGAAAAATTGGCTGGGCTCAAACAATTCAAAAACTTTTTCAAATCTACACCTCAGAGGTTTAGGGGTGGAGACAAAAAAAGAGGAGTTTAAAGGCAACCAAGGATCTTCCCATATTCTCACCTTCCTGCCTGTAACGATGTTCCATCGGACACCCTTTTTCAGCAATTCCCTCCCTTCCAATAAGCTTCCCCAAAACCGGGAATGTGTGCATCCTCTCTTAGCCTCCAAAAAAGAAGAATTCAGAAAATATATAGCTTTTATAAATTGAGCCCAATAAGAATTTGGATCACTAAGCAACCTCCATCCTTGTTTAGCAAGCAGCATAACATTAAAACTTTTGAACTCTTTAAAACCAAGCCCACCTGAAAACTTCGGCTTAGAGACTTCACTCCATTTCTTCCAACAAAAGCTCATCTTCTCTGCTGAACTACCCCCACCAGAACGATCTAACCAGGGCATTAAGCTTTTTACATAACGAGATTCGAAGGAAAAAAAGGACATTGCAAAAGAGGGAATGGCTTGAATCACTGCTTTTATGAGAAACTCCTTTCCGCTTACGAAAGGCAATTAGGAGCTGACTTGAATTAAGTTAGGAGCTTAATTGGATGCCACATAAGAAATAGTTTACGTGTTATGTCAAAGGCTAACGGATGTACTAAATGAAAACAAATCGAAAGTTCGATGTCTAAAATTATTTTATACATACAAACTAAACCCCAGGAAAAAAAAAAATCCACCATTGCTTTATAACATTTTATACACACAAATTAAACCAATATACTTTCTCTCTTATTAACTTTCAAAAAATTTAAAATACCATAACTTTAAATTCCAAAATTTGGAATTTAATAAATTTTATATATTTAAAATATACTTATCAAGACCTATACAATAAGATAAGTTGAAACTACAAAATTATGTGTAAACTAAGTATCTTATTGAATTTTATGTATTTGTATATTATTAGTTCTTTTAAGATTTATAGAACAGTTTGCAAAAAATCCAATGATTTACAAAGTGAACAAATATAGAATATATATGTAAAATACACTTTGCACATAAATGAAATACTTTGAATAGCCAAATAAAAGATGCCCAGCGGCCACTTTCTCTTTTTAACCCACGTTTCAACTATTTGACCTAATATCTATTTCACCTTAAGGGCTCGTTTGGTTCGAGTTTTGAAAATGAAATGGACATACTTGATTCCTCAAAAAAAAAATCATGGCATCTAAAATGCCATGCCGATGTTTGGTTCAACCAGGAATATGAATGGAATAAAGTATCAATTACAAAAAATACCCTTGTTTTTATAAGATGAGAAGACATCTCCTACTAATTTTTCAAAAGAGACAATTACTATAATAAATTACAAAAATTACACATGCCTAGCTAATAAATATCCTACAAAAATTATGATTTTCATAATTAAAAAATAAATTACAACAGGAAAAAAGAAAAGAAAAAAGTTTCAAATATTTTTTTTTCATTTTTGTGCAACAGCATAACTAAAAAAAATTCCAAACAATATTTTTATACACGGATGGAAAAAGAATTATTTATTCATAAGGAAGAAAGTTATTTTAGTCCTAACATGAAAAATTAAAAAAGATGTCCATTGGTAATGGTTTATTCCTTATGATTTAAATGGGAGAACTTGGGGGGAAATATTTGTTCCTGGAATCATTTATTCCGGACTTAAAACTTGAACCAAACGCGGGAATCGTTTCGGAATGGAATTTAGCATTTCTGGAATGGTTTAAATCTTGAACCAAACGAGCCATAAAAGATGTCAAATCCACAAGTTACCCAATTCTTTATTTATTTTATCTTTTAATTCAAACTTAAACTTAAAAGTGTAATGATACCAAATGCTCACAATTAAAACTTTGAAAATATTTGAATTGTTAACAATACTTCACTAATTACTCTTTTCATAAGATTTTCGTAAGCAGTGATCTACAATGTATCATTTATGTGGATATGATGGTTCAAAAACCTAAGGATATATATCAATTACTCATTTAGTATTTGCTATTTTTCAGTGTGATTGTTTATATTTACCGTAGTACAAAATGAAAAACAGTTTTATTGATGTATATTTTTTATAGTTGTTTAGACGTTAGATATACTCAATATCAATTTGTTTTTTGTTTCACCTTGCCATCTTGCATTGACAATGCCAAATAAAAAAAAATATAGTTTAAGTAAAGAAACAAAACAAGTTTTTTTAGAAAATAAAATGGCTAAATGCTTTTTATTTTTTGAATTTAATTATAAAGTGATAGTCGTTGAATTTAATTGACGCACCGGATTAGAGAGTTGGATAGGATTATTTAATCCTATCCGGACAAGATAAAACAATCCCACCTCTTAGGTGAGACTCATTAATCCCCTTCTCGGTGGGAGAAAAAGCTTTAGTGGGATAAATAATCTGCCCGAATATCGAATTCTGACGAACACCAAATTATAAACATGGGATATGATAAAATAATCCTATCCCGCCTTCTTATCCTGCACGTCAAACGCAGCCTTAATCTTTGGCTTAAGAAATCTTCTACTTTTATTGGGATGAAACCAATCTCCTGCTTAGAAAATTATTTGGTCACAATTTGTTTCGACGAGAATCAAAGTTTTTCCTTCACTTAAAATACAAATTGTTACGTCTGCCACTGGTTGCCTCCAATACTTTTGCAAGTCAAATTTTGTTTACCTTCATCAAATAATTAATATGACCATTTATTCGGACCGATGAATAATGGGTAAATTATATTTTACCCACTTGAACTATTACCCAAATAGTACTTTGCATACCAAACTATTAATTTTAGCAATTTTCGCTATAAACTATTGATTTTGTTTTACCACAAGTTGCTAACAGTACGTGTTAAAAAAACAAACAGAATTTGAGGGCAAAATTGAAAATTTATAAAGGTAAATGACACTTTGCCCCCTGAACTATTGTTCAAGTAACACTTTGACTATCAAGTAGCAATTTTTACCACCAACTATTTATTTTGTTAAACTTTACCCTAAGTTGTTGACGGGGTTAAGAAAATGGAGAGAAGGGCAAATATGAAAATTTACATTGAATAAACTTCCACCTTTCTCCGGTGATTCCTCTCTTTAAAGAGCACTTTTTCAACGATTCTATCTCTACCATTCACCGTCTCCACCTATCTCACCGGCAACTCTCTCCCATCCATTAATGGAAACCACAGTGTTAAATCAAATATGAACCCATTTCCTCAAATTTTCTTTAATTTCTTGCAACAAATTTAAGCCATTTTTTTCTTAAAAACATCTAAACCTTCAGAGTAAAAACTCTATAAATAAATAAGGTCTGGACCGGCCAATTTTATTAATTAAATAAGGTTTTAATTTATCAATAAATTAATAAATTAATAATATATTAATTTACCGAAAGATTTGTGTTTCCATTATTATTCTCTTAATCTTCTTTAGATTTTATTTTCTATAAATTTAATTAAGTAAATTATATGCTTTTAACCTTGTTAGCATTTCAGATAACTGGTAACAAATTTAGTTGTTTGTAATAAAAATTGCTAAAACCAACAATTTTGTAGGAAAAATGTTACTTGGACAATAGTTCAATGGGTAAAGTGAAATTTAGCCTTTGTAAATTTTCAAATTTGCTCTCAAATTCCATTTGTTTTTTAACCCCGTTAACAATTTGAGGTAAACTACTGATATGCCAAGAAATTGGTATGTTTTATTATGTTAATTTATAATTTGAAGAGCATATATTATTACTAATATTTATATTTTTAATGTTTTCAAGTGTTAGAAAAGAATTGGAAAAGATTGAAAAAACTAGAGAATTTGAAGATTGTGAAGACACCTAAAAGTGCTCAATACTTTTGGACGCATAATTTTTTACTTGGAACTCAAAATAATGCGATTCTTGAGCCTAAATTGAAGATAATTTCGAGAGCTACAACTTTGATATTCAAAACTTTTTCAAATTCAGCCATCTCAAAGTCCGAAATTACGACGCAAAATTCTGCAGTTTAAATGGCGAAAATTCAATTATATTCAAATTAATGGGCCAAGCCTTATTAGTACTCAACCAAGTAAGGAAAGCCCAGCCACCTAATTTAACTAATGAGCAGCCCACTAATCTTTAAAGATCTAAAGCCCAATTGCCCATTAATTAAATAAGCCAAACTCATCTATTACTCCTAGACCCATTAGGATTTTAATATTATAAAAGCACACAATTGTGCAATTCATGGAGCAGCCAACAACAGCAGCAACAGCAAGTAGGGGTGTTCTAAAAACCGACCGAACAAACCGAATTGATCTGTTGTTATCCGAAATTTATCGAATCGAAACCGAAATCGATTGATTCGGGTCGGTATGGGTTTGGGGTTCGGGGTGCCCGAATTGGACAGAAAAAAACCGAATTTTTTTTTAAAAAAAATTCTAACTTAAGGTAATTAATTAAGTTGTCTTACAACATGTTGAAAAAAAAAGGAAGCTATCTTACAATATTTATGTTATAAATGACCCATGCCTATAGACTATTTATATTTATAGATAATTACTTAAGTTAATTATTAAAATAAATATATGTAACATTATATATTTCTTTTGTAGTGCATTTTAAGTGAATATATATTGTTATCATAGAAGTCTTATTAACGAAAGTCAATTTAATTAGCTTCCATATTAGGATGATTAGTATACAGTAGGGAACACAAGTTGTGTAGTGCCTTTTAGTGTCGTTTTTTTATTTTTAGTGCGGTTTTTAACTAAAGTTTCTACAATACAAGAAAAAATCGAATGAGATCGAACCGGACCGAAATCAAATAATTTGGAGAGGGTTTGGGTTCCATTGGTATGAAAATCGAACCCGAACCGAATCGAAACCGAACTATAAAATTCGGGAAGGGTTTATGGTACTCTAATCTTTACCTTGACCAAAACCGAAAACACCCCTAGCAGCAAGCCGTGCATCTTTACTTCTTCTTTTCTTTCTTTTTGTTTTATTTACTCTTTTACTTTCAAGATTAAAGATTGAAGATTTATCTTATTGGTTGATTTAATACTAAGTAAGTTTTCTTTCAATTCTATTTGTTATTTAATTTTTATCAACTACAACAAAACCAATAATTTATAATAAAATTAGCAAAAATTACTAATTTAGTAGGTAAAATACTATTTAAACAATAGTTCAGATGGATTGAATAAAATTTACCCATAAATAATTATTGTGAGTCGCTTTTACTTTAATACATCCACCAGTTATAGTAAATAATCATGTCAACTCTAAGGCCTCATTTGATTCAGGTATTAGGGTCAGTGGAATTAATAATATCAGTATTAATAGTACTGGACTATTAATCCTGGTATTAATTTAATACTAATACCCTGTTTGATTCATGCAGTGTTAATACTGGGATATCCCGTGCTGATATTAATAACATGTTTAGTTCTATAACTCGTATACGAGATTATATTTTGGAATAATAAAAAAATTTATTATTATTATTTTATTATTACTATTATTATTATTATTATTATTATTATTATTATTATTATTATTATTATTATTAGTAGTAGTAGTAGTAGTAGCAGTAGTAGTGATGGTGGTGGGGGTGGGGTGGCATTTTTGAAAATATATGATCCTTTTTTTTTAATTATGAATAAACAATATAACCTCCTCCTGGTATTAAATTATACCACAAAGAGTAGTATTAAGTTATTATTAATATTAATAATTTTAACACATTTATACAAATCAGACAAAATATTATAAAAAAAATCGTATTAATAATTTTATTCTATTTTTTAATACCAAAATTAAACGAATCCTAAATTGATAAAAGTGAACAAAATATATTTGGCCCAGATGCTTTAATGGACCCACCCATTAAAATGAATGGTCATATCAACCTTCAATTCATGAGGTTAAAAATAAATACATTTGGACCCACTTTAATTATTTAAGATGTTTATTTCTTAAAATTTTAAAAACTTAACTTAAAATTAAATTTTCTTTTATACTTCTCATAATTTATTTTATTTTACTATTTTTTTTTAAATTTTTTTTAAAATACTATAACTTTAAATTCAAAAATCAAAATTAGATAAAAAATATATATTTGAAACCTACCCGTTAATATCTATAAAATAAGATCAATTATAATTATTTTTTGAAATTTTTTTATAAAATTTTTTTAGTTAGTTAAAAAAAACTCAAACAAAAAACAAATGTACTTTTTAACATATTTCCAAATTCTACCAAATACCAAATTTTAAAAACTCATCTTAAAAACTCAACTCAAAACATCAACCAAACATCACCTTATTGCACTAATAAGATGGGTGATTTTATTTTCACTCTAATAATATTCGATTTTACTCTCACTTTTCATTTAGTTCTTGGACATCGATTAAGATCATTTTATTCGGTCATTAATGGCCGAATAAGGACTTGTTATTCAATCATTGATGGCCGAATATAAGTCTGAATGTCTTACTCGGTTCTTAAGTATCAAGTAATAAGTTTAAATTCGGTTTTCAAGAATTGAATAACATGCTTTTATTTGATATTTAAAAATCGAATAAGGGTTGAAAATAAAATTAAGCATTATTTAAGATAGAAATAAAATCATCCAATAAGACGTGTATAATTTTCTTAGTTACAAATTTTCTCACTTATTTACGTGCATTATATGGGCTGTAGGTAAGGAAAGTGAGTTTTGTCTGCATGGCCTACTGGTTTACTTGAAAATGTAATGGTCAACGCTGAGCTTCCAAAGCAAATAAGAGCCATAGAACTTCAATTTGGAGCTCTTGGATAACCGATCTTCGATTACTGGGAACTCTGTCAACATTTCAAAGTCTTGCTTGCTTTCACCAAGGTATTTCAGTCCTAAATCCCTGCCGCTTGTTCTTCCTATTGATTTTAATTTTGCTGTATTACTTTCAACATTTGTATGTATTCTTTTCGCAGCAGATCATAGTCATTTTCCCTTACTTTATTTTGCTGTGATTGTGTATTTATGGACAAACGTTGATTTGGGCTTGGAAGTTACTGTTATTGCTATATACCCTCTGAACGGTTGAGCGTTGACTTGATAATTCCTTTTAATTTATGGTCACAAACAATAATTCCTAGGTACGGACCTGGATTTTTACAATTTTATGGTCCGTTTGATAAGAAGATGGAAAATAATAAGAAAAACAATTTATTTGTGTGAGAACATGGAAAATAAATTGATTGATATGGTGAGATGCTCTTGTTTTTGTTTCTTCGCTTTTTTCATGGATTAATAAAAAAATGAAGAGTATCTAACCAAATCTCTCAACTTATTTTCGAACTTATCACAAATTAATTGTTTTTTCTATCATTTTCCATCTTGCTATCAAATGGAGCCTTGGATTTTTTGTATTTTTGTCTATTTTAGAATAATGGTGGTAGTGGTAGTTTGATTTAGGAGATTTTATTGGGGATGAGGGTTTGTTAGGACATTAGTGGATAAGGTAGTGGCAGGGCTTGGTTGCTTGTAAATTTCTATTTAAGTTTTTTTCAGGTAAATAAAATGCAACTATGAATTGCATATATCTTTGTGGAGTGTTATTTCTCTCAATATAAACCACCCTAGGAGGTCTTTGTCCCCTCGAAGCGGGATTATTGCCCCATTCTATCATTTTTTATTTTTTAACAGGTTCATAACATAATGAAATTAATGAGGCTCGAATCGTTGCGTTTGCAAGTGGTGGTAAACCAATGTGGTGGACTAATTTTGTGAAAATTAAATCTGAAGATAGGCCGAGGTGATGGGCTTAATTTTTGTACTTAATACTAATTTATTTTGAAAACTAATTTAACAATAGTTTTCCTAGTTTTTGCCAACAGTTGGGTAAACAGTAAACGTAATAATCAGAGTGGTTAAACTTGATGAATCCTCAGTAATGTGATGGACTAAATGAAAAAAAAACACGGATAGATCCAAAATTACCCTCAAGTACGAGCAATTTGATTATTGACCATGGGCAACAATCTTGGATATCCATGAGTGGTTTGTAGTTTGAAGGCACAGGATGGACTATTAGACGTTAGTATCCATGTATTTAATATTTTTTACTTTTTATTTTTCGAAAATTTCCTACTCATACAAATCTGATAGGTACTTGGTTTATGTCTATTCAAACTAGAACGGGAATCGCACATGGTGCATCTGCGACTCGCTATAGATAATTTAAAATGGGAAACTAAAATGAATTATCAATTCGTTCAGTACGTGGTAACAAATGATTCTGCACCTCGCTTCGAATCTCATTAATTGTATCCTAGTACATTTTCGAGTGATATATGACAAAAGAGTAACTCTAGATCATGTTGTAGCAATGGATCAATAATTAAATCTGGGCTTGGTGTAGCTTTCAAATTTGATTGAAAAAAAAATATGAATGACTCACTCCCCGTGTATAAGAATCGTGACGCAGAAAACCATCTCTCCAGTGTCTAGGTTGTTTATCAGTAGCAGAATTATTTCTTACTCACTTTTCATTTAGTTCTTAGACATCGATTAAGATCATTTTATTCGGTCATTAATGGCCGAATAAGGACTTGTTATTCAGTCACTGATGGCCGAATATAAGTTTGAATATCTTACTCGGCTCTTAAGTATCACGTAATAAATTTAAATTCGGTTTTTAATAATCGAATAACATGCTTTTATTTGATATTTAAAGATCGAATAAGAAGTGAAAGTAAAATTAAGCATTATTTATGATAGAAATAAAATCATTCAATAAGACGTATGTAAGAAAATATTTTTCTTAGTTACAATTTTCATCACTTATTTACGTGCATTATATGGGCTGTAGGTAAGGAAAGTGAGTTTTGTCTGCATTGCCTACTGGTTTACTTGAAAATGTAATGGTCAATGTTGAGCTTCCAAAGCAAATGAGAGCCATAGAACTTCAATTTGGAGCTCTTGGATAACCGATCTTCGATTACTGGGAACTCTGTCAACATTTCAAAGTCTTGCTTGCTTTCACCAAGGTATTTCAGTCCTAAATCCCTGCCGCTTGTTCTTCCTATTGATTTTAATTTTGCTGTATTACTTTCAACATTTGTATGTAATCTTATCGCAGCAGATCATAGTCATTTTCCCATACTTCATATAGCTGTGATTGTGTATTTAGCAAACCTTGATTTGGGCTTGGAAGTTACTGTTACTGCTATATACCCTCTGAACGGTTGAGCATTGACTTGATAATTCCTTTTTAATTTATGGTAATAAACAATAATTCCTAGGTACGGACCTAGATTTTTACAATTTTATGGTCCGTTTGATAAAAAGATGGAAAATAATAAGAAAAACAATTGATTTGGGTGAGAAAATAGAAAATAAATTGATTGATATGGTGAGATGCTCTTGTTTTTGTTTCTTCGCTTTTTTCATGGATTAATAAAAAAAATGAAGAGTATCTCACTAAATCTCTTAACTTATTTTCGAACTTATCACACATTAATTGTTTTTTCTATCATTTTCCATCTTGCTATCAAATGGAGCCTTAGATTTTTTGTATTTTTGTCTATTTTAGAATAATGGTGGTAGTGGTAGATTGATTTAGGAGATTTTATTGGGGATAAGGGTTTGTTAGGACATTAGTGGATAAGGTAGTGGCAGGGCTTGGTTGCTTGTAAATTTCTATTTAAGATTTTTTCAGGTAAATAAAATGCAACTATGAATTGCATATATCTTTGTGGAGTGTTATTTCTCTCAATATAAACCACCCTAGGAGGTCCTTGTCCCCTCGAAGCGGGATTATTGCCCCATTCTATCATTTTTTTTATTTTTTAACAGGTTCTTAACATAATGAAATTAATGAGGCTCGAATCCTTGCGTTTGCAAGTGGTGGTAAACCAATGTGGTGGACTAATTTTTTGAAAATTAAATCTGAAGATAGGCCGAGGTAATGGGCTTAATTTGTGTACTTAATACTAATATATTTTGAAAACTAATTTAACAATATTTTTCCTAGTTTTTGCCAACAGGTGGGTAAACAGTAAACTTAATAACCAAAGTGGTTAAACTTGATGAATCCTCAGTAATGTGATGGACTAACAGAAAAAAAAAACACGGATAGATCCAAAATTACCCTCAAGTACGAGCAATTTGATTATTGAACATGGGCAACAATCTTGGATATCCATGAGTGGTTTGTAGTTTGAAGGCACAGGATGGACTATTATACGTTCATATCCATGTATTTAATATTTTTTACTTTATATTTTTCGAAAATTTCCTACTCATACAAATCTGCTAGGTACTTGGTTTATGTCTATTAAAACTAGAACGGGAACCACATAGGGTGCATCTGCGACTCGCTATAGATAATTTGAAATGGGAAACTAAAATGAATTATCAATTGGTTCATTGGTAACGAATGATTCCATACCTTGCTGCAGATCTCATTAATTGACTCCTAGTAAAGTTTCAACTGAAAAATGACAAAAAAGGAAACTCTAGATTATGTTGTAGCAAATCACCAATAATTAAATCTGGGCTCGGTGTAGCTTTCAAATTTTATCGAAAAAAATATGAATGACTTGTTCCCCGTGTATAAGAATCATGACGCAGAAAACCATCTCTCTAGTATTTAGGTTGTTTATCAGTAGCAGAATTTTACTCTGTTTTGTTTTGGTTTTTCAGTCTCGAATTCATTAGGGGACAAAATATATCCTAATGAAGTGTTAATGAACTTTTAAAGGAAAACTTATTGGATTGATTGTGAGATTAGTGTTCATTGAACTGTCTATTTTAAAACGAATGATCCATATTTGCTGTGTTTACTTTAGAGTTATTTTCATCACTATAGAGGAGCACTACACACTGTTCTTAAAGACAATTTCCGTAATATATCATTGCATCAATTAAAATGGCTCATTGAACAATTGTCAATTTCCGTAATCATTGCAACAATTATAATGGCTCAATGGACATTTGTTTCCCAGGATATAATGATTAGATCATATTGAGATATGGGGTGGGAAAAGCAGAGCCACTAACCGGATGAGTGGAACACATGACCTCTCACTACTTAGGAGTAAAGAGTCATGGTCAACTTGGCTAGGCCAAGTTGAGTAGAATCAGTATCTCTGTTGACTTGGTTATGTGGCTAACGTTTCTTACAAGACTTCACTGCAAAACTTACGAAAAGATATCCTGGGTAAGATATATTTAGTGTTCTCTGCTTTCTCCTTTCCTTGGTCCTTTTTGATTCTTCATAAAATAGAGTTCCCCTTTCGAAACGAAATATTTTATCGTAAGAGAAACCTTTTCCAGAAGAAAAAACACACTTGTTATACACTAGGACATGTCCCTTTCAAGACATAATTCCTAAATCCTAAGAACGTGTCCCTTTGAAAAGACAGTCCCAGTGTCCATTGATAACAGTTGAATACAAAAAAAATCTAAATTAATTTTAACTCGCTTATGATTATCAAGATTTTTTAACATAAAGTTCAAAGATGACTTATCTGCAAGCACCAACATTCTTCTCCGGGAACTATGTACATATTACAGGTCCTATACTCGTTTTAGTTGCACTCCTCTTCTTAAACTTCTCGCTTGATTCAACTATTTCTGTATCCATCTTCTCTCTTTTTTATTTTACACGTGTGGTAGTATTATATTTTCATTGTAGTCTTCAAAGAAGTTACAAGAGTAGTGAAACACATATACAGTCTATGCCTGCATAAAGAGAAGAGAATGACCTTATACAGGTGTAAGCGACACCGGTTAGTGACTGCAAAAGACATCCGGTCACCAAATTAGAATATTTTGGTATAGGTTCCACAACTTTAGAGTAAGTTCATTGGAGGACTTACCATTATCACCAATTCAAGGTCTCGTCAATCACTTTTCACTGTCAAACCTAGAGCGACCATATTGAAAAACCATTTGAAGTGTTGGTAGCTCCATAAAGTGCAGTAAAAATGACCAAACAATGCAATTCTCCCATTTTAACCCATTCCCACTTGACAATGGTTGTCTTAGGCTTATTTGCAGGGCCATGCCACAATATGCTTGTATATATAGAATGGGAAAACTTGTAGTTCATCAAAAGCCAGTTCCAAAGTGTTTTCAAGAAATTTCATTTTTCTTTCTTTTATTTGCAAAATTTCCTTTCTCAGAAGCTTTTCTCTCAAAATCATTTTTTGTTCTCAAATCCTTCCTTCTATCAATAGAACCTATCTTTCCTTCTTTCTTCTTATATTTTGAAACTTGAGAAGTTTCCTCTTGAGCATTAAAAACTTGAGACTCTAATGCAACCTTGTTCAGGTTCCAAGACTCGCTTTTTAATAAAATGCTCACATTTTATAATTATATCCTCCAAGCTTCTTTTAATTGATCCTCTAGCCCAAGTTTAACATTTAAATCGTTTTAAAATTTCTGACTTAAATAATTCAGTTCTTTTTTACATTGCATTTTGTTTTTCACATGTTTAAAATTTCCCAGTTTTTAAAACCAATCATTTTTAAAAAGCTCGGTTTTCTCTTTTCAAGACCTTTCACTTTGCTACTATAGATAGGCTTTATCTGAAACTACTCTTGCTGAAAAATGGGTTATGGATGACGAATCACTTCTCTCAATGATGTACCAGAGGACACAGCTCCTTGGCCTCCTGTTAGTTATCACCTTAGATCAAATAATTAATTATATGGTTTGGTCAAGGTCGTGTTTTATCTTCTGCTCTTTGAGGGAATTGGTGGAGATGCAGGATCAGGTTACTTTGGGAGTCTTTTCCCAATTACTCTAGACATAAAAGAAATACCCAGCAACATCTCAAGGAAGCATGAACTCTTCTAAGAATGAAAAGTTCATGGTTGAGCCCCCGGCTCCTCGAAGGCCCTGTTTTCATGCATTTAGGAAATAGAAGAAGTTTGTAACTTGCTTAATTGCTTTGGCTCTCTCGAACTGAGAGCCAGAGTATATCTTCATATGTAAAACAAGAGCTTCATAATAATGAAATTCAACAAAACACTAAAGGGATGTAACACCAAATAACATAACAAGATGCTAAAATAAATAAATACTATTTTCCAACATAAATGACTAGGCCACCTCGCACATCATCAGTACCTACCCACAACCCCTGAACCCACACATATGCAACTTTTTTCAATGTTCTTATTTGAATTTTTGTGGTACAGGTTCTAAGTTGGGTAATGGCTGAGATAATTGGAGCAGGTGCTGGTGTGCTGTCGGCAATGGTGGCCGTCTACCAACTATTGATGGACAAAATCGAAGCTTCAAAAGATTTGGAGGGGATCTGCAAAAATTTGGATGAGGCTATGCAAATGCTGTGTGCAGCACGGGATGATCGCGAGCACATATTTAAGGCACACCGTTCAAGAAAGGAGCGAACCAAAACATATAGTGCCTGGCTCGGCAGAGTAAGAAAGTTGGAAGGTGAAGTGAACGGAATGAAAGCGAAGTATGACAGGCAAAAAAGAAAGATAAACATGTTAAAACTTTCTCGTTCAAATTTGGGTGGAGAGATGAAAACCAAGAGTTTAGAGGCCCTCAGTCTTTACAAGGAGGTCTTAACAGATATGTTAGTGGAAAGGGATCCCGAACCTGTCCTAAAGATGAAAGCACCAAACATAAAAGAAGTACCTACACATCAAAAGTATTTGGAGTTGATACTACGTCATCTAAAAGACTCTAGAGTTAAAGGTATCAGAGTGCTGGGGCAGTTTGGTGTAGGGAAAACAGTGGTCATGCAGAACTTGAATAACCATGAAGATGTAGCTAAGATGTTTGAATTAGTCATCTGGGTTAAGGTTTCAAATAACAGCAAGAATTTTAGCATCAGGGAAATGCAGGAAGATATTGTTACAAGATTGAAGGTTGATATGGAAGGCAAGTACAATTACACGGAGAGAATAAGAGACGAGTTAGAGGGAAAGAAGTCTTTGTTGCTTCTTGACGGTGTTAATGAAGACCTTGATTTAGAAAAAATTGGAATTCATCCTAATGATGAGAGCGGCAGCAAGATAGTATTGACAACTAGGTTGAATCGTGTTTGTCACTCGATGGTGAACCGGGTGATCGAAATTGAAAGATTAAGTTACGACGAAGCACGAGACATGTTTCAAAAGGTTTTGGGTCACTCAAGAACTTGGCGAGTTATGCGAGAAGTTATTGAATATTGTTACGGTCTTCCATTTTTAATACAAACAGTAGCAAGCGCTTTCAAAAATAGAGATACTGAGGAGAGCTGGGACATAGGGTTGAGTAATTTAAAATATTTTCCTGATAAAGGAGATCCTTCCATTCAGATTGTATATAAATATTTAGAATTTTGTTGTAACGAGTTGAAGGGCGTTCAAAAGGATTGCTTTCTATATAGTGCAATGTTTTCAGAAGAGAGTGACATAAACACACATTGTTTATTGGATTGCTGGGCTGCTGAAGATTTGTGCGGCACTAACCAGGCACGTGCATATGGGCGTCAAATATTAGAAGAGCTTAAGACAATGTCATTACTCGAAGAAGGTCTGTGTGGTCGTGGGGAAAATGTTAGGATGCACAAATTGATCCGAAAAGTTGCATTGGATAAGTTGTTAGCTGATGATAGACGTAAACATCTGGTGAGAACAGGTGCACTATTGCAAGATCCCCCAAAGGTCGAAGACTGGAACCAGAAGGATCGAATCTCTTTGGTTGACAACAACTTAACAGTCATACCAGAATGCCCAGATTCTCCTTTCCTTTTCACACTCTTTCTACAGAAAAATCGAAGTTTGAACCATATTCATACAATTTTCTTTGAGAATATGGGAAATCTTCGAATTCTGAACCTGCAAAATACTGGAATTGCATCACTCCCATCTTCATTATGGAAGCTGAAACTTCTGAAAGTTCTCTATTTAAATGGTTGTACTAGGCTGTTGAAGCTTCCTTTTGAAATAAGAGAACTGGCAAGTCTCGAAGTGCTTGATATACGAGGCACCGGAGTCGAGATTATACACAAGCCTTTTCCCTATTCAAAAATTCAATTTGTTAGTGGGCTCATTCAGAAAGTAGTATTTGGAGAAGCCCATCCTCATCCATGGACGCCCATCCCCAACATTGGGAGTCTGCCTCATTTGAAGCGTTTGTTGGTGTCCTTCAATAGTTTTGGCAATGAAAATGTTTCTCGACATGTTTTACATTTTCATAACGAGATCTCCAATATCCCTCCTGCATTGGAAGAGCTGGTCATTGATGTGAATTCATACAAGAAATTTTGCGACAAGATGATAAATGTTGTGAGAAATAGTGTAGCTGCCATGAAAAATCTGACAACTCTCAAGTTTCTTTTTAAAGATTGTGTTGAAGAAGTCATAAAGGTGGTGGCTGGTACTAAAAGAACCTACTTTCCCGAAGCCGGTGATCTTGCGAGTTTCCTCGAGAAGACGAACAACTTCGACTCAAAATTGTCGTTTGAAGTTTACATTGGCTGCTCTATCTCATCACATCAAATTCCCGAGATTAACCAATATCAGAGGTACCTGAAAATTTGCAACGCGAAGAGCTGTGAACCCACCACCAGCGTTAGTGAGGTGCTTTCTAGATCCGATGCATTTGAATTGGTTAGCCACTGTGAGCTTGAGCATGTATCCCAGCTTGGAACCACAAGCTTCGACGGGGTCAAAGGTTGTCTAGTTGAAGGCTGCAACAAAATTGTAGCAATAGCTGATGGTAACTGCCCCATGGACGGCCCAATGCTACCAAACTTATTAGAATTATACATGAAGAAATTGCCGCGGTTGAAAAGCATATGGAGGGGTGGGCCCTTGAAGGTGGGCAGCCTGTTTAGTCTGAGGACCCTGCTAATTGAGGATTGCTTCGCAATTCAAGAGCTATTCACTGATTCTGGGATCAGAGTCCTCCCAAATCTGAGGAAGCTAATGCTTGTTAATTTGCAAAATTTAACAAGCATTTGCACGAATTTCCCTTCTGATCAGTGGCCAGCCTTAGAAGAACTGAAGATACATGGGTGTCCCCTTTTAACCGGTTTACCCTTTGAAGACAAGAACGCGATGAAGCTGAGGAAGCTAATACTTCTCGATATGAACAATTTAACGATTTGCGCAAATGAGTCTGTGCAGTGGCCGGCCTTAGAGAAGCTGAAGATACATGGCTGTGTCAGTTTGTCTTCATTGCCTTTGAGCAAAGATAGCACAATTAATCTGAGGAAGTTAACACTTCTTGATCTGCCAAACTTAACAACTCTTTGCACAGCTGAGTCACTTGAGTGGTCTGCCTTAGAGAAGCTCAAGATACAAGGGTGTCCAAGTTTGACTGAGTTACCTTTTAAGCAAGGTAAGGCATTGAAGCTAAGGTCAGTTCAAGCATCACAAAAGTGGTGGGAGGCACTGAAAGGGCTAGACTCCGAGGTCAAACAACGTCTTCATCAGGTTTATCGCTCCCTTTAGGTAATGTCTTTTGTTCAGGACTTGGTTTTTCTCCGTTACCCCAATTTCCCTAATCTATTTTGAGGGATGAACAGTTTTTTTTTTCCATGATATTTGGACGGGATGATCTCTACAATGAATAGATCATATCCACAAAATTTCAACAAGAAATTCAAACCAGAATTGGATCTGCTAAAAATTTGATATTTATGTTCATTTTCATCCATTGGAAGTTTAGATGATTATTTCGCCCACTTCTAAATTGAATCTTCTGATGAAATTTATCATAAAATTGGAGGAATGGGGATGAGGTAATGGACAAGAGTTTCAATTATTAATTGCTTCCCAATCAAACTGTTGGCCCAAGTGAAAAAGCGACCAAAACACCTCTGGCCTTTTGACGAGGGTTCCAACGCAGTAGTGCTTTGGTATACTTGAATCCCCAACCCCACCAGCTAAATACCTCCTTCCATTTGTTTTCCAAACAAGTTTAGGTTTTAAATGATTGGCTGCTTTGTTATAGAAATTCTAGAGTTGACAAGATTATTGTATAAATTGGTCTATTTGTAAAATTCCTTTTTGATTTTCCTCAAATCCTACATTTAGCTTAACACCTCACAAGACCATGACCAGAATACACGGGCACATATTAAGAGCATCTCCGATGTAATTATGACTAAAGAAAATTGGGGTGCCATGTAGAATTTACAGGTAGGGGGCTGTGGTGGATTTAGAAATTCATTAAGAGAAGGGGACTTATTAATAGGAATGGACCTATATGGGGCTAAAGAGAGAGGGGGTGTGGGGGTAATGGTGGGATATTTAACCTATATATGATTAGGGGTGTTCAAAAACCGAACCGGACCGACAAACCGAAAAAACCGAACCGGAAAATGGATCGATTTGGACCGGACCATTTGAATTCGGTCCAGTCCGGTCTAAATTTTAAAGGACCGAATCATTTCGGTCCAGTCTTCGGTCTTGCATTTTAACATTACGGTCGGACCGGACCGGACCGGTTATAATATATATATATTTAAATATATATTATTAATATATAATATTAATACTAAAATTAGGACCCTCACACTCACTCTGCAAACACCAAACTCACGCCGCTCTCCTTCCTCTCCCACAAGGCCACACCCGTTCCCTCAAACCCTCACTGAAACAAACGTATCTCTCTCTCTCTCTCCCCATAAACATGGCTTCTCCCGCCGATCCCCCTCACTCTTCTCCCGCCGATCCTGCTGTCACATCTCCCCCGATCCCGTCGATCCCGTCGATCCCACTCTCACTTCACCAAATACCGGTATTTTCCATCTCTTCTCTCGTTTCTTTTCTTGGAGTTGTTTGATGGCTGAATATTTAGTTGTTTAATGGTACTACGAAATGGTTAAATCTTCCATCTCTTCTCTCGTCTCTGTTCTATGATTAAATCTTCAACAAACGAAATGGTACTACGAAAAAAAATTTCCTTTTTTTATTTAGTTTTGCTTAAATTAATTAATTTATCCCCCTTTTTATGCAAGATGTGTTCATTTAGATTTTTTTGATTTTGTCGTGCTTGATGTCTTCATTTCATTCCCTCTTGCTTCCTTTACTTGGCTTTTCTGGTGATGGATGATTGTTTTGTTATTAATTTTCATCCTTTCTATTTATGGATGAGATATTTGCTGGGAATTGGTCCATTTTTAGTATTGATCGGTTTATAGGCATTATAACTGAACCAACCGAAAATTTTTGGAAGCTTTTTATGTTTTAAAATTAAATATTTGGTTCCTCTAGAGTAGTAAAAATTATTATAGAGTAGATTTAGAAAATCTAGACATCTGGCTTAATTTAGACTAGTCTTCAAAAAAAAGTGTATTATTCTAATGAAATTCAAAATCTGAATCGTCAAATTTTAATGTAATGGTTCAGATTTTGCAATGCTACTCTGAAATAATTCTCAAAAGCTGAGAATGAAGATTGTTTGAAGATGGTTTGAGTGTTTGGACTTTGTATTTGGACTTTGTATTTTTGTTTTGGACTTCGTATGTGGACTTTTGTATTTTTATTAAGTTTGGACTTTGTATGTGGACTTTGTATTTTTATTAAGTTTGGATTTTGTATGTGGACTTTGTATTTTTATTAAGTTTGGACTTCGTAATGACTAGTAAGTATGAATTAGTCTAAGTTCATACTATTGCTTCGTATTGTGGACTGTTTTGAATTGATGCGTTTGTGCTTATTTTCATGCTATTTGTGCTTTTTTGTGTGTGGATGCTGTTTTTTTTAAGCTGCCTTTGTGCTGTTTTTTTTGAAGTTGCTGTTTTTTTTAAGCTGCCTTTGTGCTATTTTTTTTGAAGCTGCTGTTTTTTTTTTAGCTGCCTTTATGCTGTTTTTTTTTGAAGCTGCTGTTTTTTTTAAGTTGCCTTTATGCTGTTTTTTTGAAACTGCTGTTTTTTTTAAGCTGCCGCCTTTGTGCTGTTTTTTTCTTTTTGAAGTTGCCTTTATGCAGAAAATGCAAAAAAAAACAATTCATATATTATTGTTGTGCTAATTTTATTTTTCTTTATCATAATACAACTTTTGGGCCCAAAAAAAATTCCCAGACCGACCGGAACTGGACCGAACCGATCTGGTCCGGTCTTTATAGACGTTTCGGTCCGGTCCGGTCTTCTATTTTTTGGGACCGAAATTTTCGGTCCGGTCCGGTCTTTGGCAATTCGGTCCAGTCAAGAGGACCGTGCACACCCCTATATATGATACTAGATTAGTTGCACATATTATATAATTTGGGGAGAATGTTTTAATAATAATGAAAAATGGTTTGTTGGTTGAAGAGGGTGTAAATCGTTATTTTTCCTTAGTTCAAATCAAATGTTACTTCAAGTAAAATTCTTTTAGCCAGTTTTTTAGGTTCATCTAAAAATCTTTGGTATTTTTAATTTTTATCCACTCAATTGAAATTTTGGATCCACCACTGTGCTTATTAACATGTGCGAGATGTGACTATAATTTTATCTAAAGCTAAAATTTCTTACAAGTTAAAATTAACAAGTGTGAAACGTGACTGTAATATTTTATTCAAAGCTAAAATTTCTTAGAAGTTAAAATTAGTAAAAGTGCTAAAATTATAAGGTTAAATAGAAAAAAATGCTAAGAAATTATTTTTTTGTGACTATTAGAGTTTTGGTTACCTTTTAAGGTACAAATTTATTTAATTGGTGCAACCCACTAATGTGCTTGCTTATTGCAGGTGGTAATAAATTGATGGTGGAACGTTACTTATTTCAAAGGTGGGTAATAAATTGATGATGGGTGGATAAGGTAATCAGAGGGTAACAATCAAAGAAAGCATTGCACAAAGATCAGTGTCAGTAATTCTGTCAAGTTTCACTCAGCCTCTGTTGTTGTTTCTTAATTTCTTATTTTTCTCGTGTTTCTTTACCCGCTGATTATGTTTTTCTTTTCTTTTTTTGTTTTTTAGGTGATTGTGTCTTGCTCCTTACTTATAATTTTTTGGGTAATTAGCAAAAATGATTCGTGAAATTTGATCAATGTCTCTCGCTCGTCTTTAAAATTTAATTTTCAGTTGAAGCATTCTTAAAATTTTTAATTTGTCTCTTATTCGTCCAAAACTAGATGCCTCGTCAAAAGCTTGGACGGAAAAAACACATGGATGGACGAGTAAGGGACAAATTTTAAACTTCAGGAGATTATTCTAAGAGGTTTTCGCCAGAAATTGACATCTATAATTAAAAGATCGCAAACTTTTAAAAAAATGCAAGTAAACCTCATCCAAAAAAAATTCTTTGACGAGTAACGGATGCTTGAAGACCCCCAAAAAAATACGTTACCCCATGCATGTTGAGATTCTTTTCAACGTGGCAATGCTTTATTGGCTCCTTTTGACGTGACAATGCTCCATTGTCTCTTTTCGAAGCGGCAATCTTTTATTGTAGGTAATTAATAAAAATAATCCTTAAAGTTTAATCTTAATCTTTTGCTCGTTTTTAAAATTTAATTTTTTGTTAAAGTATTTTTAAATGTTTTAATTTTTTCTTACTCGTTCAAAATTAGATGTTCATTAAAAATATAGATAGAAAATGCACGTAATTTTCACAAGTTATTTTTTTTAGGGACATTTTTAGATATTTTAACAAAAATTAGAAACTTTAAAGATAATTTAACCCAAATTAAAAACTTTAAGAATGTTTAAAGTAAAATTAGAAATTTTAAGGATAGTTCAACAGAAATTAAAAACTTTAAGGATGATTCAACCAAAAATTAAACTTTAAGACAAGCGAAAAATTTTGGTCAAATTTTGAAAATCATTTTTGTTAATTACCCACTTTATTGGCTGCGGTCAGTTAAGTACTTCCACTAATTTTAAGGTTCCTTAAAATATCTTTGTCAATCTATTATTGGATTATTTTTTTTATTTCTAATTTTATCCTTATAATATTTTATTCTTTTATAAAAAAATTGCAGAATCAAATCTTTGATCCCGGCCACATTTAACTACTGGGAAATCTACCGTTACTCTTAAAACTTTTGTTGAAATTATATATATGCGACTCACGCACAAATAATTTATTAATTTAAAATGTTAGCACCTAATTATGAATTATACACATGGCATGCAGAAATAATTGTACAATTGTCTTTTCAAGATGTGTTTAAAATGTTACAAACAAGAATTTAAACATTGACCTAACTTATGACATCGTTTGTTTATTCAGTGTCATGATTGTGTTCGTCACGAATTATGCAATAAGATTTTTTAAAGGGAAATTTTATTTAAATTCATGTTTTAACTAAGTTAACTCACTTTTTATTTGCTTAATTTTTTTGCAAAAATATTCATTTAAATGCTCGGCATCCAATTCAATTTAGCGTGTGTTTGATTGGTAACATTTTTTATGAAAAATGAGCATTTTTCATGGAAAATGAGCATTGTCCACTTGATTTGACAACTTAAGGTGTTTGATTGACTTTTTTTTTTCTACGCAATTCAATTTTCACTTTTGGCTCACACATGTGCATTTTCAAGACAATTGAAGAAAATGTTTTCTTTGGGGGCAGGTGGTTTTTTGTTTTCCATGCTTGGGCACAGTTGACGAGACAATATTTTTACTATTTTCTACATTAAAAATGTCATAACTTAAAATATAAAATTCAAAATAACATAAAAATTTAATATTTAAAATATACTAATCAAGATCAATTAAACAAAAACCATCATGACTATATAATTATGTATAAAAAATACCAATAATTTTTTTTACATTAAAAATGCCATAATACAACCAATATTTTTCAGGTAGAAAATTAAGGCAATCAAACACACTACACTACATTTTTCATGCAACTCAATTCTAGGCAATTCAATTACCGATAACTTATTTCTTTCCATACAAATTCCACACTTGCAATCAAACGCACCCTTAGTGGTTTCTTTTACCATCTGCATTCAATCCAATACGATGTTAATTTTAGAATTTGACATCTAATCCGATCCGACACACTAATCTAATCTGATTTAATAATTAAATGCTGCGGCTTTTTTTTAAAAAGGAGAAATTTGTTATTCTCTTTCTAACAAAAGACAAAAGTTTTTGGAGATTAGTTTTAAGGACATGTTTATTTTAGAGGAAAAAATGGATTACTAATTAAATATCTATTGGGTAATTGTTTTTAACGGAACTACCCTTATTGATAACAAATTGGTAAATATAATTAAATCTCTAAAATTTTACGGATAATCATGCATACAAAAATATAACTGAAAAAATAAAAATCAATAAAAGATAATTGACTATTTGAAATTCAAAAAAATAAAAAAATCAAGATACTAACATTCAAATTTGAACTTATTGGTGTTGATGAATTATCCACAGTATGCCTCCAGTGAGCCTTGCAACAATATATCTGTTGGTGTATGTGATGATTCATCGTTAGGTAACAAACATTTTGAATAATTACTTCCATCGGACATAGATATCAAGTCAACTAAAGAGGCGGAAAAAGGATTAATATATCAATTTATGAACTGTCAAAAAGCACGGGAGAAACAAATATATTTCAAAATGAAAATGCAAACATAACACACAACAACGGGGAGTTTTATTTCAGACCATTAAACAAAACCCATTAGTATTCATTTTTTAATAGACTATCAAACTATATCAAGACAATGTAAATTGTGGGCCTACTTGCCAAAATAAAGAAAAAATAAAGTGAACTGGGTATGTTAAATGTTTATCTGGCTCGACAAGAGAAATCTAATGGAAAAAAAAAATTACTGGAAAAAAAAAATTACTTACACAAATGATAATAATACCCTTCAGCGAAATATAGTGGTGTCTGATGGTAAATAGTTGAATGCAATATGTTGATTAAATCATGTAATGGAAAAATTAGTTGAATGTGAAGATTGAATATGGAGTGAGCATATCGCATGACTTTGACCCCATAGATGTTCAAGAACTGAGAAAAGCCCCAAAATTAATTACTATATGGAAGATTCACACTTATCACAAAGGTTAATTTATGACGGGTATGATATTGGCCCACTAAAAAAAATTAAGGATGTGAATTACTTAACAATAAGGCCCATTATTATAAAAAAAAGGCGCATTTGATAAAACTAAAAATAGGCCAAATAGTTACATAGCCCTTTTTGAAATAACATGTATTTACCAAATAACTCAAATAATAATAATTGATTTACCTAACCCGTGAAAATCGTCCATATACCAACCCCATGTTTCTAAAAAGAACGCTAATAAAGTAAAAAAATTATTGACCATTGACTATTTGGGTTGAAGGTGATAAAATGTCAAACTCATTAATATGAGACGATAGTGTATTGCAAATATATAACATATCTAAGGGACACATTCATAATATGTCCGAATTAATATAATATGTCCAAATTAATAAAAAGTATAATATATTTAAAATAGTAATATTTAATATGTCTGGTTGAAAACAACTAATATAATATGTCTAAAATTATAATGAAAAAATGTTTGTGTCTAACCGTTTGATAAAATGTCTATGTCTAAATCAGATTAAATTTTTTAATATGCCTTAAGTTATCTTTTTTTTTTAATTTATTGTTATATGTATTTGAATTGGTTTGAATTAATTTTTACTGATTTAATTTTAAATTTAATAATATCTTTATTTTCTTGTATTTATTTTTAAGAAGGGTAGTATTAGAATTCAACTTAATTAATTGAAATGATAAAATAATAAATATTTTGTACTTAATTACAAAAGATTGTCCTTTATTACAATTGTTATCCTTTAAACTAAGTTTCTAAAAAAGATGCTCATTTATGTTAAGGACATGCCCATAAATGTTTTTTATAATTATTTTCTATTAAAGTTTGTGAGGCATATCTTGAAAATTTTCTTAACTAATTTTGACAATATAAGATACTATTTGTTACTGGTACCATTATTGGCGTAGAAATTCATTTAACTCTGTTGGAAAAGGAAACAAAAACTAGCAAATTATACTCGAATTCGGCATTTGAAATTGGCTTGAGTCATGAACTAAGTTGATCTCTTTAAGACATTTTGCGGCTCTAACTACCTAAATTTGTGATTGCTTTTTTGAAATTGCCATGCCACTCCCTGGATAAAACAAGACCGGAATTTCCTTCTATCTCAATTTCCTTTGCATAGTACGAAATCGGAATTCTAATATCCTCTTAAATAATAGCTCCGAATCGAATACAATTTCTTGCCGAAGAAAAATATAAGAAGAAATTATTTCTTGAGATGATCTCTGTTTTTGTTATCTTTCTGATTGCACGAAGAATAAGAAATTATATAGCTAAATATATATATATATATATATATATATATATGAACGTTGCTGTATAGGCGAGAAAATCGAGCTTAGTGGGAGATGGAGACTTATCTCTCCAACATGGCGGGCATATACACTTGATTTTGGCCGGGTCAAATTCAAATCTAAAGTTAATTTTAGTTTAAAAAAAAAAAATTCAAAAGTATTTTGTCCAAAAAGAAGCCCAAGCCCAGACCAAGTTGGTCAGCACACGTGTGGTAAACTATTCTTATATAAGTTCTCATCGAATAGCACAAAGTTTTGATATCTTTAGGCTCCGTTTGATAGCAACATGGAAAATGAAAAGAAAAATAACTAATTTAGATGAGAAGATAGAAAATAAGTTGAGGTATGTGGTGAGATTAACTCTTACTTCTTGCTTTTTTCCATGACAAAATTTTCTTTGGTTGATGGTGGAGAAAATTTTTCACAAAATATTAAAGGAGGATGGATGACATATACTCACAAAAATGAGTATGAGATGGAGAATATCTCACCATATACCTCAACTTATTTTCCATCTTCTCACCTAAATTAGTTATTTTTATTTTCATTTTCCATGTTGCTATCAAACGGAGCCTTAGAGTCCAAATCCAAGAGCAAAACTACTAAAATATGAATCCATGTAAGATTCCATATTAATTCTACATGGAACAAAGGAAAACAAAGTCGCTTCGATTTTTGTCAAAATACACTAAAATTACAGATGAAGTGGTGATATATATATGTGTGTGTGTGCTCGTAAATAGGCCACCTCGATTAGTTTTTGTCTCTGATTTACGCGTTACCCCACCTCCACGCTTCTTTCTTTAATTTTAGTTTGCATTAATCCTTAATTTAAGCTGCTTGAGCACATTGCAAAATTATGGTATCAGACAATTTCACAAAGACTATATTGTATGCAAGGGAGAGAGTATATATCATGGCCTAACTCATTACATGTAATCCAGCTTCTTTAGATTTTAAGGATTTATATAATGAGTTGGATTCAACCAACTAACAGATGCACATTATAACCATCTAATTTTACCACATTTACTAAGGGCAAAACGAATAACACACGTTTTTTCTTTTGTTTAGAATAGAGAACGAGAGATAGTTCTTGTGTGTCAGATTGAATTAAAAGATACAAGAGAATACCCTATATATATAGGGTTACACTAGGGTTTACAAGAGATAAAATAAATAAGAAAAATATCAAAGAGATAATCCCTAAATATTTCTAGATATACATACAAGATATATATATACAAATATATTATAATATTCCCCCTCAAACTCAAGGTGGTAAATGTGAAACCATCTTGAGTTTGGAAACAAGACCTTGAAATTAGCTAGGTATATGAACCTTGGTGAATACATTAGCGAATTGATCTTTTTAAAAAGTAGGTAGAATACGAGCGATGTTGCGGATGACATTTTGACAAACAATGTGGAAGACTTTGAGGAAAACCCATTTCCTTAAAAATCCATCAAAGCCATACGAGTTAATGTGTAGTATCTGCAAGAGCATGATATTCTACTTTGGTACTGGATCTGGAGACGATAGACTATTTCTTGCTATACCATGAAATCAATGAGTCCCCTAGAAAGAATCAGTATGCGACTGCCCAATCGGAATCAGAGTAGATGTGGAGAAAAATGAAGTCCAGGAAACATTGTTCCCTTTAGGTTGTGAGGAATCCAAAAAACAATAATATAATGTGTAGATAGAGGGACTGACATAAACAGACTAACTAGATGAACTGCATAAGCAATATCTAGACTGGTCGTTTATATATAGTATCATAAGTGAGAGGACTACTATCATAATGAATAAGCTTGAGATTGTTTCTAAAGGAGTGGGTGCGGTCTTGCAGTAGTTGAGTCATGCTCGAGTGAGAATGTTAGAGGTATATTTTGCTTGAAAGAGATAATAGCCAGTAGAATCGGAGATAATCTTAAGACCCAAAAAGTAATTAAGACGATCAATCAAGATCTTCCCTTTCAAAATGCCGGCTTAGAGATTGTTTGAGATATGATATACCAATAACATCACTTTCAGTAATTACCATATCAGCTATGTACAGAAAAAGAAATGTGGTAACACGGTCTGTTTTTTGAATGAAGAGGCTAGGATCAGGGCACTGGAGTCAAAACAAACTTCCCATTAATAGAGCTAAATTTCACAAACCACGCACAACGAGCCTGCTTGAGCCCTTATAAAGAATAGCGTAGTTTACAAACTTGAGAATGAGAATACCCAAGAAGGGTTTCATGTAGGCTTCTTCTATGAGATCACCATTAAGAGGCATTTTTCACATCCATCTAAAAGAGATCCAATTTTCGAACAACAATAATGGTAATAAGTGTAAGAACAATCGGCATGCGATTTACAAGAGCAAAAGATTTACCACAATCAATGTCATACTCCTGTGTGAAACCATAGGCGACGAGTTGGGATTTTTACGTTCTACCAAACCATCATATCGAGTTCTGATTTTATAAACCCATTTATAACTAATTGCAATTTTCCCAGGTGGAAGAGTAACTAACTCTATTGTTTGAGCTTTTTCTAAGGCCTATAATTCCTCTCATATAACTTACTACCAAAGTGAGTTAGAACTATCTTTTTTATAAGATGAAGGCTCATGGTGTGAAAATATGGTAGAGTAATAGTGATAATCATAAAGGTGATAAAGAAGCTCTCTTACCCAAGTGGACTGACGAATATGCTGAGTGGTTATCTAGTTAAAAAGTTCAAAAGACAAGACATTTTCATTGAAAATAGCTGCAATTGGAAGCTCGATTGAGAATAAGCTATCTCATGGTAACAGGTCAAGTGGGTTATCAGGATTAAAAATAAGTTCAGAATTAACTGGAGTTGGAGTGTCTGGTTTAAGAAAAGTTGATCATGGTGTATCTGGTTCGTTGGTTTGTTTAGAGGAAGATCTGGTGTATTTGGTTCAAAATTATCTGCAGATGGTGTAGCGTTTAGCATGGAGGAAAATTGATATATGGTGGAGCTAGTAAAGAATGGAAAAGGTTGAGTCACAAAGGTGTGGAACTTAGACAGAAAAGAAAATATTTTGTGTTCTCAAAAGATGACATGGCAAGAGATGCAAAGACGATAAGAAATAGGATCCCAATAAATATATTAATTGTGTTCTATCCCATACTCTAAGAAACAATAAAGACTAGATTGAGGTTATAGTTTTGAGTGTCCATGTGACCTAAAAAAAAACACACAATTAAACACCTTTAAAAGACTTTAGTTTGGATAAGTGCTATAAAGTCGTTCATAAGGTGATTGGTTTTAAAAATTTGGCATATGAATACAATTAATAGTGTAGACAGTAATGAGAGTTGATTCTCCCTAAAACATCTTAGGACATGAATTAAAAATAAGAAAAGTTTGCATATATGTCTAAAATATGACGATGTTTATGCTCAGCTTAACTATTTTGTTGAGATGTACTAGGATAAAAATATTAAGAGATAGTGCTGTTGACCTAAAAGTCAATTAATCTTATTTTAAAAATAACAATTATTTAACAAAGTGTTATTTAACTTGTGTGTTCATATGGTGTTAGCTCTTAACAATATCTCTACCGACCGAGTTTGACTTCGAACCGAAAACGTCAATTCATATTCAAGCTCAACACTTGCTTCAACTCACAAGAAATGAATTCAAATGACCTCCATGTGCTATACAAATAATCACAACCAAGAGAGGATCAAGATCAACAAACAAGTAAAGAAACGTACAAGAAAATCAAGCATTTCGAAGACTCGAATTATTAACAAATGGAGTGAGTGCTTAGATTTTATGTAAAATTTATCATTGATCATTTATGTAGCTCTTAAAATGATTTAACCTTGCTAAGATTGATTGAAACTAGTTTTCTCTTTGAAAAAGGCTTTTATCAAAAACTAGTCTTCTTGAAAAATTCACTATAAATTCATATAAATGATTTTTGATACAAAAACTATATTAGAAGTCTTAGAAACCTATTTTTGACATTCCCCAAGCATTAGAATCAATTTTGGAGTCAAAACACAAAAGTTGAAAAATTGCACAAAACCACCCTACTCCAGAGCAATGTAGTCGACTACATTACTATTTAGGGAAGTAGTCGACTCCATGAACTATGTGGGAGTCGACTTCATCAAGGAAATATAGCCGCTGGAGATTTCTTGCTAGACTAGTTTTGTACTACAACCACCTTCAACCACCCCAAACGGCCATATTGTTTCACAAACTATATATATAACTTCTAAAACACTTTTTAGGAACTCTTACTAGCTTTAAACATCATCTATTGCAAAAAATCATCCTTAAGAGTTTTTACTTAAAATATTAAAATCTTCACTTGATCAAATCTTCATCTCTTGAGTTATCATTCTTGATCAAACTTGATAACCTCTAGTGTGAGCTTAATTTGTATTCTTCATACACTTGAGTGTTATTGTACTTTGGTTTGTGTCACCAAAAACTTATTCTTCTAAATTCAAGAGAGGTTTATCTCTTAGAAAAACAAGAAGTTGTTCTTGTATTGAATGTTGTGAGGTAGCAATATTTGTAAGAGTTTGAATACTTGTAGTGGTTTGATCTTCACCCGAAAGAAGATCGGTTATAGTGGAACTTCTCGGAGAACTAACCGAGCGCAGAAATAAGGGCTAACAAGCCGAACCGTGTGGACAAAAAGTCTTCAACTTCGATCGGTTTAATCTTTATATCTCTTGCTCTATTATATTATGCTATTTCTTCTTTGTGATTGGAATTAACTTTGTATCTTGGTTGATTGATTGTTATAGACATCAAATATTTTTAAATCGATTTTAAAAGTCCAATTTAGTTTTAAAAACCCTATTCACCTCCCTCTAGGGTATATTTCGACCTACAAGTGCCTTGTTACTAGAGAGGTTTAAGAAAATTTGTTTCCTTGTATTCCATAACATTATCAGCACCAAAATACTTTGATAGTGTGAGAAAATTAGGTTTAAATTATACTGGCAAATATATAGTAGAACTGAGGTCATTTTAAGAGATTCTTCATAAGATAGATCCAAGAAAAATGGGTATAATCGTCTATGTAAGTAACAAAGTATCGAGAGCCCCTAATTGTAATGTAAGGAGAAAACCCCCAAACATTAGAGTTAATAAGATCAAATAACAGCCCCTTTACATTTATTCAAATAATATAATCTTTTTATTCCCTCTGTGTGTATATATATATATGTCATAATATTTCTAATCAATTTAGGCCAGTGAAGTTGACTATTATGCCTTTTAATTAGTAAGATGTGCCACCTTAAATGAGTTTAAAGTAAATTTGTTGTGGCAAATTAAAATTGTGTATGTATGTGCCTTTTATTTTTTTTCTATACCATGATGTGTACATGCCTTATTTAGTTGGTTAGCGGCATATAGATTAACATACAATAAGAGTATGCTAGGGCCGCTAGGCCGTAAGAGTAGTCTAACATTATTGCTTACAAGGATGTACTCAGGAATTTAATTAAAGGGGTACGAACGTAAGAGTTTTAAAAATGCATAAATAATTTTTTTTCAAGTACTAAAAACCACGACAAGTCAAAATACTATATAGATATAAGTATGAATGTTTTACATACAAAAAAAAGGCAAAAATATAAACGTTCTACATACAAAAAAATCAAAATGATATTTTTTATAATAATCCTATACGAGACTTCATGTTTTGAAAACGCTGAACAATAGCTTCATTGTCAAGTGTCTCAAATATGTCATTCTTAATATATATGATCAAGCAATCACTCAACAAGTCATCTCCCAATCGGTTACGTAGCTGAGTCTTGATTAGTTTCATTGCAGAAAAGACTCTTTCTACGGTTGTAGTTGCAACAGGTAAGAGTAGAGCTAAATGCATGAGCATATATATTAATGGATATGCTTGATGTTTTTTCAATCGAATAATTTTCTTTGCAAGCCCACCAACTCTTATAACTTCAGAAAATTGGTCATTGGAGTGCATATCCAAAATGTAATTATCAAGTTGATGTTCAAGTGTAATTAGCTCTAACGTTGAAAAGTCAAATGGATAAAACTCAGCAAACCGAAGTAATTTTATCTTATCATATTCAGAAAATGAATTGCTTGGATCAAGACAACCCATACAAAGCAATAACTCCATATTCACCTCATTGAACCGGTTATTCAACTCTTGAAGCATCAAATCAATCACTGTATAGAATAATTCTACAAGATAATAGTGAAGATTTGTGTTGTCTTAAGGATTTCGACGCGATCTTCCATGAACTACAAACACGTCTTCCATATTTGGGACGGTGATCTTATGATTGATATAAAACAAAGATACTAAAGTAAGCAAAGATTCCCATCCATCATCTCTCATTCCTTGGAGTTGTTGCTTAGTTATTTTCACAAGAACCATAGCATTTATAATGTCTTGATCTTTTCTTTGTAAAGCTTGTGACAAATGATTTATAATTCCTAGAATAATTTTCATCAAGTGTAGGATAAATGTAAATTCAAAACATTGTATGACGTCTAATAACCTATCTGCTTGACCTACTTGTAGTGAAAATTTCCTATCTTCTCCGATAATCAAAATTTCCTACCTATTTGTAGTCCAATAACCAACGTGTGTCTCCAGCCCTTTGCAACGCTCTTTCTTGATGCAAACCACTTCAAGTCAAACTCTTATTATCATAAATTTCTTAAATAACCTTTTCAAATTGTTTATCTCGAAAGATGTCTCTATGTTTGCACGAGGCTCTGACAACATTTGTTAGAAGTGAAACCATCTCAAAAAATGTAAAAATCTTTGAGTGATTTTGTGCAATTGCTACAAGTGTCAATTAAAGCTAATGAGCAAAACAATGGACATAAAAAGTTGATTGATTCTCCAACATAATCAACCTTTTAAGACCATTGAATTCTCCTCTTATGTCACTAGCTCCGTCGTAACCTTGGCCACGCAAACTTGATATATTTAATCCATGTTTGGAAAAAAGAGTCTCAAGTGCTCCCTTAAATGATAAGGCAGTAATATCACTAACATGTACAATTCCGATAAAGCGCTCAACTACGAACCCTTTTTTGTCAACGAAACGTAAAGCAACTGTCATTTGCTCTTTAACTGATATATCTCGAGCCTCGTCAACTAAGATAAAAAATAAGCTATCACCAACTTCTCTAATGATTGCATTTGCAGACTCCGCAGCAATGGTATTAACGATATCACTTTGAATTCTAGGGGATGTTAATTTGAGATTTTTTTGAGCATTCTTTAATACAACTTTATTGACCTTTTCATTGTGTTCAGCAAGAAACCGCAATAGCTCAAGAAAATTGCCTCGATTTACCTACTCGTTGGATTCATCGTTACCACGAAAAGGTAAGCCTTGTCGAAAAAAATATTTAATGCAATCAATTGATGCAGTCAAACAAGTAAGATAATCAACCTGGGCTTGGTCTGAATACTTGGACAAACAAACTTCAATATGTTGTTGTTGCTTCATTAGGTCTTCACAAGATCTCATACATTTATTATGAAGACTATTATGGTCTCCAACATGTTTGTCAAGATTGCTTCTCTTCCTCTAATTTTTGAACCCCTCACCGACAAATGAATCACCACCCCCTTGGCTCCCAGATAAAACGGGTTTAGAAAGATAGCAATATATGCAAAATGCAACATCTTTTGATATGCTTTACTTTAACCAACCGCCATAATCATCAAACCACGAAGAAATTAATCTACGCTTCTCGGTTCCATAATCTCTCCATGGAAAATTGTGACTCTTAGGCTGATAAGGCCCTTTTTGCAAATATGTTCGTCGAACAATTTCTTTGACTTTAGCATCATAATAAAAGATATTATCTCTCAACCCATGATCTGCAGGAAGCTCTAGATTGGAAGGTACAATAGGAGGAGTGGAACTTACATTTAGAGGAGAAAAATGTACCGTTGGAGGTGTAGGATTTGTATTTCTAGGAGTAGAACCTACATTCTGAGAAAATCCACCTCTCACTTTACTAAAATACTTTTCCATTACTGAATCTAATAAACTATAATAAGATAATCTTAATTATGTATTTTACCTTAAAAAAGTAAATATTAAATCAAAGTGAAATGACTAGTGTGCAATTTGTATTATTAAAGTTCAAAAGTTGAAATTATTAATCATAATCACAAACATATCAATATAATAGAACTAATTTCATAAAAAAAAACTATTTAAATAATTAAAGGCAAAATTTTACTTAAGAGTTAAGTTTGTTTTTCTTTCAAAAAATTCACAATAGTTAATCATTTTTTTCAGAGTTGCTTATGTGAAAATTAAGATTAGTCTTTCAAGTTTGAAATTAAGAGTTAAGTGTGTTTTTTCCCCAAAAACTTCACAATAATTACTATTCTTACTTCTTCTAAATAATGTGAAAAATAGATAATGACTCTTAATATAGAAGATAGAGACAAGCACACAAGACCCCATCCACATAGTTGATAAATGATAACAAAGTCTATATTCATGTATATATATTCATAATACATAAAACTATTTAAAGAATTAAAGGCAAAATTTTAAGTCTATATTCATAAAGCATAAAACTATTTAAAGAATCAAAGGCAAAATTTTACTTACTTTTATAAAATAGAAATAGGGAAGAGAACATAGCAAAATGGACAAAAGAAAGATATTTTCAAAAGGAAGATTTGCTGCTGCTTTTAACCTTTTCAAATCCTTTAAATGCCAAACCACACCCTCTATTTTTAATGCTTATTGCACAAAGGCCCTCTGGAAACTTTCAAAGATTTGTAAATACAATAACAAACCTTGTGCTATTAACTATTATTACAAATAGGTCCACATTTTCAATGAAATCTTTTTTCGGTAACTTTTTTCGAAAATCTCAGGAGCTACGATCATACCCCTTCCGGCCTTTGTGTGCACCTCCCTGGTTGCTTATACTTATATTAGGTATTATCCGTGTCATACAGCACGGTGTAACAAAAAAAATATTAATGTTAAAAATAGTTATATTGCATAATTATTTACAAATTTTATTTATAGCAAAACGAACATGACATTATAGTTATAGAATGCGTTGTTCTAAACTTAAGTTGAAATGAATGATAGTAATTTACAAAAAAATGATTGCATGTGAATTTATTTTGTACCAGTACTTTTTATTTTTCATAAACAATAAAAAAAATGATATTTAGTTAAAATTTTCTTTTAAATTTTGAAATAAAAGTATGACTAAGTCATGTGTGAGTTTGATACATATCAACATTTAACTTAAGCATATGGACCAGGTCAAAAGTGAAAACATGTTGATGAATCAATTTAAATCATGTTTTTAATTACCTTTTTTTTTTATTTTAGTAAACTAATAAAAAAAATTAATAAACATATTTATTCCCAACTAAATTAACCATATTTTAAAAGTTTCAAATTCAAATACTTTGTTGTTTTTGACTATCTAAGATGTAGTTTTTCTTTATTTTTTTACACATAAGTTTACGTCGCAGTGGATCTTAATTTATAAATATAGTTGAGTCGATTTTAAATATAAATTTTAATTACATTTTGACTTATATATTCAGTATTTTAAAGTTTTTTTAAAAGTTTGTGAGAGAAAGTTGATGGAACATTTCAAATTTCAATCCAATTGCTCAAATGCATTTAAACCAATTTGGTGGATCCATGATCATTAGATTGGATAACTTTTATAAGTGTAAAAGTTGAAAAACTCTTATTATACATATATATTAGTGAAATCCCATACCAAAGAGACTAGTGTACATTAATAATTAAGCAAGGGCAGATCCAGAATTCAGAGAGAGAAAAGGGGGGGGGGGGGTGATATTACTAAAGTAGAAAATCATAACTAAATAAAATATATTTTTTCAATTGCAATATTAAGAAATTTTTACATCAAAGCATAGTAAAAAATGAGATTTCTATAAACAACAATGAACAAATGTTATACAGATATTATATATACATATGTGTATATAAAGTATTATAAAACAAGTAAACAACAAATAAAACAAATGTATATATTATATGTATATAAAATATTACTTAACTTAGGTTAGATATAATAATAATAATAATAATAATAATAATAATAATAATAATAATAATAATAATGGGTATGAGTTTGGGTCAAAAGGAATATGAAATGGGTTGAGTTAGGCTAAAAATAATATAAATAAATTTGTATAGTTGCTATGGGTTGGGCTGGGCTAGTGCTTAAATGTTACTATTACTCTAAGTGATTTTTTTTTCGGGGTGGGCTGTAGCCCAGTTGTGCCCCCCCTCCTTACGGCCTTGTGAATAATAATATATATTATGGATCCATTTGGTAATTACAATTTACGGTTTTTACCTTTATTTATAAAAATTGTTAGCAACAGTAAAAATTACAATTCAACTTGATTCATAAAACCTCAAATTATGTAATTTCAAATAAATTATACCATGTATTTCAAATAACACCGAAGAATTTAGATAATGTTTTTATTCTGACATTTGTAATTTCTCATTTAACTCTTCTAATTAGTGTATGAATCAAAATTTAATTATTTAAACATGCACAAATTTATAATTAACAAACTGAAAGTAAACTAATTTTAAAATCAAGTAATTTTCGCAAGCAAACAAAAACTATAAATACATCAATATAAAGTGTATTGTTATTAACATTTCAAAAGACCGAGTACTTTAATACTCCTCTAAATTCTAAACGGTGCGTTTGATGCACAAGATAAAAAAGTCAACTATCATAAGAATATAGGATAGTGCTAGAATTTGATAAGATAAAATTAGTCGGATAACTTTTTATCCGGTATATATTTATGTATTAATACATGTATATTTAATATGTAATGCGTGGCGATATTATCTTTTTGCAATATTGTCCCATTAACATAGGATAAAGGAAAATACTTTTTTTTATTTACAATTCTTACCACATATTCTTACCGAATGTATTAAATGGGTTGCATCCTCATAGTATTTTGTGAATGTACATGCAACTTATGTAATACATGCCAGTTAGAATAGGTGGTAAAAATACCCGGTAAGTGTAGCATTATCCTAGAATAAATTAAGGGTGCTGATAAAAGCACTCTTAAAAAATGTAGCATCACCACCACGTATACTACCATTTAAATATGACATATAACTACCACAATAAATGCATGTAGGGACAAGGATACACTTTGGGGGTGATTTTATTATCACCTTTTAATCTCACCTCTTAGTGAAATTATTTATCCCTCTCTCGATGAGAGGTCTCTCCTAGATTAATAGTTCACCTCAATGTTCAATCATGATTAACATCAAAAGTAGGTTATAATAATTTTATCTTATTCCGCCCCTTATCTTGTACGTGAAACACATATGTCCTAATGTTATATATACATGTTAAGAGAAAATGGCTTTTAAATCCTGAAAATGTATAAGGGATAAATGGTTCAGTGAAAATGATAATGATCTAATGGTTGAATTGCAAGATACTTTTTTAAAAGTGTAAATCAAAAATGAGTTAGTAATACATTTGGCACGAGTTTCAACCAGTACATTTATAATACTCTATGTTTATGTGTGTAAATAAAAATGAGTACACTATGCATACTCTCTCTAAAATATGGTTTGAGTTTCAAACTACCCCTAAACTAAAAATTGCACTTATTAAACCTGTAAATTATCACTTGCTCTTCATTTTGCCTATCCCATCTATTTTGGCCATTAAAATGGTCATGTGCACTATGAATAACGATTATATTTTATTCAACTACTAAGAACGAATATTTTCGACCATGAGAGAAAAAAAAAAGGAAAAAAAATTCTTCTTTTTATTCTAACTATATTGTGCTTTTTCTTCCCTTTTTTTCTCTCTCTTGTCCTTTTTCTTCTTTCTTTATTTTTCTATCTCATGAAAGGAAATATTATTTTTTAATAATTGGACCAAAATATTGGTCATGTTGCACGTAATTATTTCTGTTAAATGCCAAAATGGACGGAAGTGGTAAAATGGAACCCCTATGATAGTTAAAGTATAATGTGGTGTTTATTTGTATCTTTCAAGTTTGAATGCGTCGTTCATTCAGACTTCAAATGTTTCAAAATATGTTTAATAGTTTTAAAAATTTAGATATAAAGTCTTATTTTATTTCTGAAAAATAATAGGCTACCATCCATCTTAAGACTTAGCACTTACTTTTTAAAAAGGTATAATAGCTCTGTTACCTTCGTCATTTTAACCAATTACATAAAAAGATAAGAAGACAAGAATAAATTTTTCCAAACGACATTTATTCTAGAGTAAATACCATCAATGGTCACTGAACTATTGGCAAATTCTACCAGTAGCCACTGAATTTTATTTTGTTACAGTTGGACCATTAAACTTTTAAAACGTACTACCATTGGCCACTCCGTCAAATCCCACCATTAGTTTTTAGTGGGAACCAGTCATGTGCTTGTCACGAGATATTTAAGGGACATTTATGTCATTTTGCTCCTATTTTCCCATCTGTTCACTACAGCTACTAAACTTTTTCGTCGTTTTTTTCTTACACATGATCACAAGACACATAGCATAAAGAGAAAAACTAAGGAGAAATTTTAAGGCTTCGTTTACCTTACGCAATACACAGAGAGAGTACATAATGGATTGGTCGCTCAGTACCTACAGAAAGCCTCACGTATCAGTTGAAGAGATGTACGGTAAGTGTATATTTGCCTCTGTTTTTTGTTTGATTTTAGGGTTTATAACATGTTCATATTTCTTCTTACTCTGTTTGATTCTAGGGTTTTTATATATTCTGGTATATATTTCTTTTTACTATGTTTGATTCTAGGGTTTATTTCGGTGTTTGTTTGATTCTAAATATTTTTTTTACATATCTCGTAGGCATGTTTGTATACATATTTTATGTTTCTTTGTTTTGATGTTAAGGTTTTTGTACATATTTAGTTTGATTTTGTTTATTTCAGCAAAAGGTTCTAATAAATTCATAATGTCAATACATCATAGTGGAAAATTTGATTATGTGGATGATATGTTAGCTTATGTTGGTGGTACTGTGAGTTTTTGTGATAATGTCGATCCTGATTTATTGTCTATATATACATGAAATTTATTTGATTGCTGAAGAGTTAGGGACTTAGAGTGTGAGTAGTTGTTGGTATAAACACCCTGAACTTCCCTTACACTTAGGATTAACTGAACTTACTACTGATAAGGATATCATCCTAATGACTAAATGGGTTCCAATGTATAAGCTTATAAATATATATCTTAACCACATTCAATTTTCAGAGCAGTTGGAACCATTATCCACAGAATACCATGTTTTTATAAGTAGTGAAGAGGAAGTAGAAGATGAAGGTGAGGGTGAGGATGAAGGTGAGGGTGAAAGTGAGGATGAATGTGAGGATGAAGATGAAGAGTCAGAGGATGTGGAGGTGCAATAAGAGAATGACAATGTTACGATTCCTACAAACTTAGGAAAGGGTTTTAGGGCAAATGAGCCATTAGTTGAACCAGAAGAGGCTGAATTGGATGACTCTGATGAGTTAATAAGCCTAGAATCAGATAATGGGAATGAGAGTGAGGATCAGTGTGATAGGGTAAAAAATAAGAATCATGGGTTTGTAGTTGATGTGAGAGACAAACCAATTGTATCTATGTTTGAGGGTATTAAAAATTCATTAATGGATAGGATAAGAAAAAAATAGGGACAAAATGATAAGGCATCCTAACTTGGTTTGCCTAAGAATTGAAGGAAAATTGGTTGAGCTTCAAACACTATCTAATAATTACATATGTAGGCATTTGGGGGGGGGGTGATGAGTTTCAAGTCAGCAGTAATCAACAAGTACAATTTGTTGTCAATTTTAAGGAAAGAAGTTGTGCATGTAGAGTGTGGGAGTTGAGTGGACTGCCGTGTGTGCTATTTTGACCCAAAGAGAGGAAGTCATAAATTATGTCCATCATTATTTCACAAAGGAAAAATACTTAGAGGCTTATGAAAATATCATCCCCCCAATTAATGGCAGTCTATGTGGCCCAAAACATCTCAACCAGGAAGAAAGAAGAAAGCAAGAAATACAAAGAATGATGAACATATGAGACAAGTTGGGGGTAAAATAAACAAAAAGAGAACTATCCTCTCTTGTAGTAAGTGTGGTAACAGTGGACACAATGCAAGAATATGTAAGGGGCAAAGTGAAGCAAGTGGTAGTGGAACATCAAGGCAAAAATGCAAGGTAAAAGTGTATGAACTCTCTGTTTTATTATGCTTATTGTATAATCATATATGATTATTGAATGACAATTTTTTAAATGTAGGTAAGAATATCAATGCAAAAGCAAGTTTCACCAACACAAGCTATTCAATCAGAAGCTCAATCTGCACCACCACAGTCTAGTCAATCTCAGGAACAAAATGCACCAGCAGTTTGGTGATGAACTCTTTTTTTTTTCTTTCCTGGGTATGAATGATGTTTTTTTGGGGTATGAATATTGGTTTTTTTGGGGTTGTGGTAAGTTTAGTTGATGTTTTTTGGGGGTCTGAATGATGTTTTTCTTTCCTGGGGTATGAATATCCGAAGTTTATTTTCATGGATGTGGATGTAATATCTCGTATGTATTGACAATTTGACATTACTCAAGTACTGAAACTTAGAAAATTTCATTACATTTCATAAACATTAAATATTTCATTGCATTGCATTACTATTTCATTACATTTGACAAGAACACTTGCTCTCTATGTTATTTGAGAAAATCCACACAATTACAACACACACCACAACCACCATCCACCATTTCACACAATTTCCTCTCTTGGGTTTTCTCTATCCTTCAGTAATCCACATGTATAAGTCTTCCCAGATCCAAAACCCACAACTAATATGCTCTGGACATTTGAGGAACCTCCTCCTTGGATTTTGGGGGGTTCTTGAGGTGTAAACATCTGCTAACTTACCACAAAAATAGTAGACATGTTGCCTTTCCATGGTCCTCTAATTTTCAAGCTCCAACAGGTACGTATCACATTGAAAATCAATTTTCTTCTACTTTTCTTTTTGCTGCTCTATTTCTTTTTATTTTCCTTCTCTTTCCGCTGCTCTATTTTTTCTCTTTCTCTTTTTGCTCTGGTACGAATGTTTGAGGAGGAATGGTTACAGGAAAATGTTTGAGGGGTAATATAGGGTAGGTTTCGGAGGGAAATATTGGGGGGAATTAATTGGAGGGAATTCTATATTAATTTGTGTTTGACGAAAATACCCTTAATTGGGTTATGTGATACTCACATAATCTGACTTCCGTTACACTTTAACGGTGGGATTTGACGGAGTGTCCAATGGTAGTACGTTTTAAAAGTTTAATGGTCCAACTGTAACAAAATGAAGTTCAGTGGCTACTGGTAGAATTTGCCAATAGTTCAGTGCACATTGATGGTATTTACTCTTTATTCTATATTGAGAAATGATATGCTCAAACAAATAATCCATAACATATAATCCATATTTAAATATGACATTCAAAAAGACAAATAATTTTATTAGATTCAATTTCCAAATTTCATAACCAATATTTAATTTTAAATTTAGCCATTCAAATTCAAGTAAACAAAACTACCCTTACTCAAAACTATTTTTAGTTTAGGGAACTCTGACGATGGGGACATATATATATATATATTTATAAATTATATTTACTAATAAATCACATAAGTTTTGTCAAAAAGATAAGTGGTGGTTATGATTTGTAAATCACATAAGTTTTGTCAAAAAGATAAGTGGTGGTTATGATTTGTCCTCAGCTGTTTATCTTTTGACATAACGGTTTATAAGTGTCGTGGAAAAATAGTAATTTAAAGCATAATTATAACCACTTATATATTATATCAGATTTGAAAATATTTCAAATATATTCAACATTAGTTTATTTCCAACTAAAATCCAATGTAGTACATCTCTATTAACCATCTATTAAAAGAACCTTTAATACTTTCTTAGTTTCCAAAAAATAATTAAATATTTATTTGTACGAAAAATATTTTCTTGAACTAATTTGTATTGCTAAAATATGTCTCAATAACTTAAAAATCGTTTTTCAAAAAAAAGGTAAAATTATATAAAATGCATTAAAATTAAAAATTTCCAATTCTTATTTAGATGGAGTTAAATTAATTTGAAAAAGCTCTCAGAAGTCATTACCTTCATCGAGCCTTCTACACAATTGATATAAATTTTCACTAACACAGTTATCAAGTGGCATTATAAAACAAATATATAGATATATCTAGTTAGCACACATCCAATACTATACATCAAGATGCTAAAACAAATTTAACACTAATTCTTTAAAATAAAGTAATTATTTATATGGTACAAAAACAATTTTAACACCCATTGCCCAATACTGGAATGGTGCTAAAAGAGTTTTAGCACCAATACAAAACAGAGAAAAATGAAATTCAGTAAAACCCTTTTAGCACCAATGAAAAATAGATAACATCGAAATTCAAGGTGCTAAAACAAATTTAGCACCATTTTGTCTAAAATAGAATAATTAAATTAGATGGCGCTAAAACAGTTTTAACATCAAATATCTAATACTAAAATGGTGTTAAAAATGTTTTAGCACCGTATGTGAACACATATAATTAAGCTGAAGGTGCTAAAACAATTTTAACACCCATTCAAACACATCAAAGTGCTAAAACAGATTTAGCACAAATTCTTTGTAGTATAATAACTATTTACATGGTGTTAAAATAAATTTAGCATTAATTGTCTAACACTGAAATGGTGCTAAAATAGTTTTAGCACCAATACAAAATAGAGGACAATGAAATTTTTTCCTTTTTAGCACCAACAGAAAACAGACAACAACGAAATTCAAGGTGCTAAAACAAATTTAACACAATTTTTGTCAAAAATAACTAAATCAGATGGTGCTAAAACAGTTTTAGCACCAAATATCCAACACAAGAATGGTGCTAAAACATTTTTAGTACTACATGTAAACACGTACATATAACTAAACTGAATGTATTAAAATAGTTTTAGCACCCATGTCCACGCAGATAATACATATTTTGAAGGTGCTAAACTGCTTTAGCACCACATGTCAACAAATGTAATAACTAATTTAAGGAAATATAGAACAAAATATATATGTTATGGTGCTAAAAACAAATTAGCACCACTTTTGTCCTCTAACATATCTGTTCAATCTAGTTTTTCAAACAAACCTACATACAAATTTTTGCTAAATCTGTTTGACATACAAATTTGACATAAATGAACATGAGTCATGTAATTTGATAAAATAAAAGATTATAAACTAAAGTGCTAAAACAAAATTAACACCACTTGTCCATATAAGTGACTATAAACTAAAGTGCTAAAAAATCTTTTCAAACTCGACTTAAATTCAACAAAATCGACATACAAATTTAAATCTATGAACACGAAATCTCGTAAAAGAAAGGTTCAAAACACATGAAAAACTCTAACCATATGCAGAAATGTGCTTTGAACTTCAACATCTATGTAAAACCTAAATACAAAATAATTAAATGAACACAAAATATTGAACGAATATTCGATTAAACGCGTGATTACAATTTAATGAATAACGAATAATGAAGAATGAATGAACAATGGAGGCGTAACTTGACTAAAAAATGCAGCGACAATGTAGAACAAATGAGCAATGAACACAGAAGAAAATGAAGAATCAATTGAGATGGTGTATACAAATAGATATCGTGCAAATAAATTATAGAGAAATAAAATTTTGATCGTGGTAATTGTGTACAAGAGAGAGGAAAATTTTCAATCATCCTTTGGGTAGAAAAAGAGCATTGTTTGAAGGAAAATGTTTAAATACGTTTATATTAAGGGCATTTTTGTCCATCAGTATTTATTGTTTTCCTTAAAATAAATGAATATTATGAATATTATCCTTATTGTAAAATTAATTTATAAAATTAGTATCGTTTCCTTTTATTAAACATGACTCTATCCTTAAAGTCATAAAACAGTATAGAGTAAAGCTCTATTACTTCTATCAATGTGACAATTTTCTATATCGTTAATATTTGTCTATCATTAATTGGCAATATATTAAAATACTTTTTGATCTAAATGGATATTAATTAATATAGGAACAATTTTAAATTTCAATATCAATATTGAAACGGTTATAATTAAATATTTTTAAAAATATTTTCAAATTTATTAAAAAATATAAGTAAGTGTAATTATATTTTAAATTACATGCTTCCTATGGTATCAATATCATTTTATAAAAAAATAAACAGTTGAAAATATATCCAAACAAATCCTCACCGTTACCGGTATAAATAAACAAATTTAACAATTTTTTCTGTGTTTCTTAATAGATATATATACAAAATTGTTCCTATGCGGTCCGGTCTGTACTAATCGGGACCGACGGTTTTTCGTTGCAAAAAATATATCCTTGAGTAGCTAAAGGTTCAGTGAGTACGTACTAACGGTATGGGAAATGGACTATATATATATATCAACACCTTGAGTAGAGTAGATATGGCGTGTTGACTTCTATTTCCTCAAAGTCGTCTACCTTCGTTCCCCAATGGCTTCTGTCAGAGCCAAACAGTCCTCTCCTTCAACATCTAGATCTATTGTGTATGATGTGTTTTTGAGTTTCAGAGACGAGGGTACTAGCAGAATCTTTGTAGATCACCTCTATAGAGCTCTTGTTGGAGCCGGATTTAGCATATTCATCGGATACCAAGAGATAGAGAAGGGAGAAAGCCTGGAGTCACAATCGCGAAAAGCAGTACAGCAGTCAAGGATTTCGATAATAGTCTTGTCCAAGAGTTACACGTCTTCTAAATGGTGCCTCGATGAACTTGTGTCGATTCTCGAGTGGAGTAGGAGTAGTGGAAGTGGTCATGAAGTTTTGCCAGTCTTCTATGATGTCAATCCATCCGATGTTAGGAAGCAAATTGGGAGTTTTGGAGAAGCGGAATTAATCGAGTCTGAAATTAATCCGGAACTTATACAAAAGTCGATTCTCGAGTGTAGCAGTAACAAGAGCCAGAGCGGTAGCAGGAGTATTATCCGGAGCCGGAGCCGGAGCCGGATGAGTATCAAGAGCTGGAGCGGGAGCAGGAGGAGTATCAAGAGCGGGAGCAGGAGCAGGAGCGGGAGCAGGGGGAGTATCAGGAGCGGGAGCAGGAGCAGGAGCGGGAGCAGGGGGAGTATCAGGAGCAGGAGCGGGAGCAGGAGGAGTAGCAGGAGCGCGAGCGGGAGTAGGAGTAGCATGAGTGGTAGCGGGAGCGAGTGTGGGAGCAAGTGCGGGAGACGGAGAAGGAGCGGGAGAAGGAGAAGGAGAAGGATAAGGAAAAGAAGTAGGAGTAGGAGTGGGAGTAGTGGTCATGAAGTTTTGTCGGTCTTCTCTGATTATGATGTCCATCCATCTGATGTTAGGAAGCAAATCGGGAGTTTCAGAGAAGTGGGAGAGGGAGCGGGAGAGGGAGAGGGAGAGGGAGAGGGAGCCGGAGTAGGAGTAGGAGTAGGAGGAGGAGGAGGAGAGGGAGCGGGAGAGGGAGCAGGAGAGGGAGAGGGAGCTGGAGTAGGAGTAGGAGTAGGAGGAGGAGGAGGAGAGGGAAAGGGAGAGGGAGAAGTGGTCATGAATCCATCCGATGTTAGGAAGCAAATTGGGAGTTTCGGAGAAGCGGAATTAATCGAGTTTGAAACTGATCTGAAACTTAAACAAAAATGGATGGACAAGGTACAAGGTTGGAGGGACGCAGGTGTAGAAGTTGCAAATCTAGCTGGAATGGTCTTACAGAACCAAGCTAACTCGTATGTTCCTTTCAGATACTTTGGTCTCTTTTTTTTTTTGGAATTGTTTGTAATTTACACTCAGAAAACAATAATAATAGGTATTTGTTATGTTTAAGAAGAAGATGTAGGGTTCTTGACTATCAGCAAAAGCATTAACCAACATTTTTGATTGATTTGCTAGTTGAATAACTTTTCATCTCGGCCACATTATGATTTGGCTTGGGACGAACTACTTCTGGTGTTACGTGCTAACACGTTACTTTTATCACCCGGCTAGAGCGGGGTCAAGCTTAATACTAATGTTATTTTCAATAAATTAAGGTAATTGCTATTCCTAGAGCAATTATTGTGCTTGAAGCATAATGTACACACACACATATATATATATGTACATTGCTTCGGCAATACATATTCTACTTTAGCAATTGCCTAAATTATAGAAGAAAATTTATTGATAAATTATAGAAGTAATTACATAGGTAAATTTGCAATTTTGGAAAATTTAGTGGGGGAGGGCAATTGCCTCCCTTTGTTGGCCTGTGGCTCCGCTCCTGCTCCCCTCCACAACACACAGCCCTTTAGGGCTCAATGTCCCCATGGGCATACTTTTGGACTTTTGGCTAGGTTCACTTTTACTACAGCCCAACCAGGTCTGTCAAATGCTGGTCCCAATAGAATGTTCTCCATGTTGGGCGCAAGCCTTTACAGTTTTCCCAAGAGGCCTCTTATTAAGGACTGATACCATACATATATAGCACATCACTTTTACCACACGCAGGCAATATGGGATGAGCTGCAAATTTGCTGCAGTGTGCACATTATGTTTTGTAGTTCAACACATTACTAGGAATTAGTGACTGATTGCTAATTTTTTTAAAAATTGTGTATTATTTGTTTTTCTTTTGCTTTTTGGAAGAAGATTATTTGATATCCATCAGAATTTCTTCACAACTAGTTACTTGGTTTGCCATTTCTTTAGAACATGCGACAACCTTTAACGTATGCTCATTTTGCTTTATTTTCTATTTTTATTACAATTTTTCAGGTCTGAGCTTAGGTTCATCCAAGAAATTGTTAGAGCAATTGAAGGCAAACTAAAAGTTAAGCTTTTACATGTTCCCAATTATATTATAGGCCGTTCTGCAATTATTCAAGAAATTGAAAATAAACTAAAGATACATCAGTTTCAAGTGGCATCAGAAGCGGAAGTAGGGTTATTGAATCTGGAGGGAGAAGCACCAAATTCGAAAGAAACGGTGGAAAAGCAAAGCTTATTGTTCTTACAACACATCTCTGATTTGACAGATATTCCTTTCTCAGACCTTGAAGGCATGTATGCTGTTGGAGTTCTAGAATTGTTCAATCAGAGCATTGAATCTTTGCCGGAAACAATTTCGAGTTTGGTTAAACTCCATAAATTCGTGTTGAGAGGTGATAAACTATTGATGGAACTACCATCTAAAATCGGAGCCCTTAGGAATCTCAAGGTGCTTGATCTAGAAGGAACTGAGCTCATATGTTTGCCCAAGGAAATTGGAGAGCTACTTCATTTGGAATGCTTGAAGATGTCCTTGTACAGATGTGCAGACATCTACATAGAAAGAAAAGGGATTGAGGCAATAATCCCGCGGGGAGCATTGTCAAAATTATCTCACCTGAAGGAATTATGCATCAATGTGGATCCAGACTGTGAGTGGTGGGATGCAGAGGCAAAAGCTGTCATTGGCGAGTTGTCTGAATTGAGAAACTTGAAATCACTGAAATTGTATTTTCCAACAGATGAGCTATTGCAACAGTTCCTGCGACTCCAAGGGAGTGTATACAAAAGTTTATCAAACTTTAGGTTGATTGTTGGCCGCCATGAACCGGATATAGTATCTTGTCTACCAAAGAACCTTCAGAGCCAGTTTGAGAAATCAGAGAAATGCTTGAAATATGTAAACGGTGAGGGAAACATTGATGGAATTGCCAAGGTACTTGAACATGCCAAGGCTTTGTTCCTTCATCGCCAGTGGACTATTGAGAATTTATCCGTATTCAAGATTTATGAAATGCATCTGCTCATGTTTTGCTTGGTAGTGGAATGCAAAGAGATGAATGCCTTTATCGACGGTGGTGACTTCTATGAAGAAGGAAATGAAGATAACGTTAGAAGACCCATTCTTGAATCGCTACATTACTTGAGCATGCATCGCATGAAGAAGTTACAATGCATTTGGAGAGGGCCAATTGTTAGAGGTTCTCTGTCCAGTCTACAGATCTTGGTGCTTTATACATGCCCCGAGTTGAGTATCATTTTCAACCCACCGTTGCTGCGGAATCTCATAAACTTGAAAGAGCTTATAGTTAAAGATTGTCCCATGGTCAAAAGCCTAGTAACCGTGGAATCTTACCTCTTGGAATCTGATAATGACTTTCTCCCGAGCTTACAAAAGATTTTACTTGTACACCTACCTGAATTGCTCAGCATTTCTAGTGGTGTATTCATCGCGCCAAAGTTAGAAAAGATTATTGTTTATAATTGTCCAAAGCTCAAGCTTGAGAATCTTCCTCCCACAGACATGTACGGTAAATATTTGCATGAGATCAAAGATGAAAGCCAGTGGTCGGAAGCACTGGACTCGAGCAGGAATGAAACAGATTATTTGCATTGTGTCTTCGTCCATTTGATGGATCAACTAACAAATTCTGGAAAATCTCTTTATCAACCCTCTGTACAAAATCAGGTACTTTCCATTTATTCACTAATTTACCATTTGGGTTATGTGCTTCTCAATAAGCAAGCATTTATTTTTAATATGCTGCCTTACAGCAGCACTATGAGTACATATTCTTGAACTAGTTCCCCGGAGTTTGAATAAGCAGGCCCGGTTCCATTTCAGTGGAGGTCACTGTGAGTTGGGCAGGCTGCTGGCTCTGCCTGGTGACTAGATGCCGATAATAGAAGAATTTTTTTAATTTAGCTTATTACCAAAGGAGGTATAGCTTGCGTATTTATATCAATTACTATAGATTACAACTTAGGAAAGAAATAGAAAATATCCATAAGTTATGCCTAAAATCATACAAAGCAAATCCAAAAATCTGCCCAAATATCAAGCCTAAAATCTCTGACTTATAAACCAGGGACTTTGATTTCCAACAGGCTCACTGGTTTTGATATGTAGATCAAAACATGCATTTTTTGTAATTACAGAAATGTACTCCCTCTGTCCCAAAATAAGAGCCTATGTTTGACTTTTACACATTTTTAAGCATGCATGACTTTCCACGCAATCAATGGTTAAGAACAAAACATGTTCTGCATCTTGAGATTTGGTACATACATTATGTCCTCGAAAGGAAAATGGACTTTGATTTTTGGACGGCCCAAAAAGTGATAGTGAACTCGTAATTTGGGATGGAGGGAGTAATAACCATCAAATTCACTTCAATTTTAAAAACAATAAATGCAGCATTTTATAAAGGAATCAGGGCCTATGTGAGTAGGCGCACGGTCTTAAAGTTCGATTCTCTGTTGCGTGAAACCTTTCTTGGACTACTGGGGGTGTCTCCCGGTCGAGCAACCAGAGCCTCATGGGATTAGTGGGGGAGGAGTCCCGATACCCATGGTTATCAAAAAATAAAAAAATAAAAAAATAAAGGAAAAAGAATGTCAGTATGACATAAAGAGAAGGATGTAAATTATCAATGCCGAAAAAGTAATGAATTCAATAAAATTTATTAGTCTTGAGGATGTTGGCTCGCTAAACTAATAAGTTCTCATCATAAGCATTGGCGCACAGCTGGTGGCGTAAGCATGATTAGGGTAGGATGTGCATGAGTAATTGTTCTATGCATGGGCAGTCCCATAGACACAAGAATATCTCATTTTAGGCACAGGTAGTACTGTAGATAGGGTAGCTCACTTGAGGCAAAGGTAGTGTTTTAGGCACGTGTAATTCGTGGTAGGTACATGCTGGTGATTCTTGCAAGGACAAGAATTCGGGAAGGATAATTTTTTGTGTGCATGCATAAAACATATATAGATTTGGTTTATCATTTTAATTGGTGGCCGAGTTTAAAATTTATATTGCTGATTTCAAGATCTAAGATGCTATCGGCCCAAGATATATACTGTAATGTTGCTCAGTCATATCAATTTGGTTTTGGTTTGCTTTCCGACAATATATGCCGATATAATATGTACTTTTGCGCGGTGTTGCTCATCAGCTCATCAGCTAAACAGTTCTTTTTTATTGTTAGGTTACAAGAAATGAAGCCCTTGTCCTTGACAAGGATGTGCCTGAGGAAGATAAGCTTGAAATATTTCCGTCAGAGCTGGAGAAGTCGAAACCTTTGTCAGATAAGATGGAACGAGGTAATTCATCACGTTATGTTTATGGGTCTTGGGTGGAATTTGTAAACCAAGGAAAAATCAAGAATTTTCTCTTGCTCATGCAACAAGCACTTTAGGACAATTAAGACTTGCAGGCTGCAATTTGATTCTGTTCCATGGGACCTAAAGTAGACAGAACTAAATAGGGCAAATATTTCTGTAAAGGTCTAAACACGCTCCATTCCTTCTGGTGGTTGAGAGATAGACCGGCCTTTATATATATGTCCAATGCTTACAACGGTTAAGGTAGTAGTGGGACTAGTGGATCCCCTAGGATCTCGTGTTTCCTAGCAATTTATGTTACATATGTACCGAATATGGTACACTTAAGCTCCAATACACTAAAATTAGCTATCTGCAATATACATTTCTATTTCTTAACTAGGGGTTGTTTTTTATGAGAAGAGAATATAAAAAACATAGATTTCTTCTCAAAAAAGTTTAAGAAAAGGCTAATTTACATCATGGTACCACATAGTTGGTAAAGGCGAGCCTGGGTGCAAGGTTTGTGCCTTCTGTTTGTACTATACTAAGGTGATGCACCTCGGTCCACCATACCCTCCGTCTCTACTTCACTGCTGAACTATATAACTCTCAATACCAAAGCCTCTCATCTATGGAATCTTGTTCTCACATCCTCGAAATTTTTTGATGATTCTGAGCGTTTTTGGTTTAGTTTGGATTGTGCTAGCTTTATGGATGGATATGTGGGTTAGAGTTTAGTTTTTTTGTAACCTTTCCATAGGCAAAGGAATTACTCTCTTTTGTTGCTATTATTTCTGGTGGATGTCTTATGCACTGCTCATTAGCATTGTTTATTTGGTAATTCCTTTGGTTGATCAATAAAATTTTTGTTTTCTGTCACAAAAAAAAAAGGATGAAATTACAACTGATCAATAAAAATTTTGTTTTCTATCAAAAGAAAAAGAAGGAAATTCCAGCTGTCATTGGTTTCATGTTTTAAGTTTCTCATAAGATGTTTGAAAGTGTAAGATTATGAGATATTGTGAGAAGAATTGTGATTGATTATTGAGAAAAGGAGTAAATCAATATATACAAGAGATAGACCCTAAAAATAATGACATTTCCTTATAATAAGGATTTCCTAATTATCTCCTAAATTTACACATTCTATAAGTAACATATATAGAAATTTCAACACTCCCCCTCAAGCTGGATCGCACAAGTTGTATGTTCCAAACTTGTTACAAATGTAATTGACTCGAGGTCCACTAAGAGACTTAGTAAAGATATCAACTAGTTGATTATTCAATTTCACATAACTAGTAGCGATCTCCCTTGAAAGAATTTTTCTCTAACAAAGTGACAATCAATCTTGATATGTTTGGTCCTTTCGTGAAAGACCGGATTAGACGCAATGTGGAGAGCTGATTGGTTATCGCATATCAACTTCATTTGTTGAATCTTCGTGAACTTTAGCTCCTAGAGTAACTGTTTCGTTCATATTAACTCACACGTCATTTTTGCCATAGCCCGATATTTTGCCTCAGTAGTGGATAAGGAAACAACTGATTGTTTCTTGCCCTTCCATGAGACCAGATTTCCTTCAACGAAGATACAATACTCATTGGTCGAATGTCTATCATGTGGGCAGCCTGCCCAATTAGCATCAGAATAGCCAACAATCTCAATGTGGCCTGTACTTTCATACAAAAGGCCTTTGTCCGGTGCCTTCTTTATGTATTTTAAAATACGAACAGTTGCCTCCCAATGACTATTACACGGAACACTTAAGAATTGGCTGAGTACACTCATTGAGAACGCTATGTCAGGACGTGTCACATTGAGGTAGTTGAGTTTCCAAACAAGTCTCCGGCACTTACTAGAGTTTGATAATGGCGCTCCATAATTATGTAGGAGTTTGATGTTTGGATCCATTGGAGTCTTTATGGGTTTGCAATTCGTCATGCTAGTTTCTTCTAAGATATCTAAGGCATACTTCCACTGGGAGATGATGATACAGTGTCGAGATTGAGCAATTTTTATTCCCAAAAAGTATTTGAGTTTTCCTAAATCTTTCGTCTGAAAGTAGTAAAATAGATGCCGCTTGAGTTTCTGCATGCCCTCTTGATCATTTTCCATAATCACAATATAGTCCATATAAACAAACAAGTACTATCTTACTATAAAAAAATAATAAATATATATATGTTATATATAAATAGTAAATATATGTATTATACTAATATTAGAAAATATATGTAATTTACTAATATTTTTTAGTATAATATTATTTTTTATTTTTTTAATTATGACACTATTCGTGTCCCGAATAGGTTACGCTATTACGCTATTTATTTGTGCTGCACAATGTCGGAACCAAAACGCTCTGGGTTACGCTATCACTGTTTAAAACATTGCCCAGATTATTGCAATGAGTATACTTGGGGCGAGTTCGACCTCGCTACCCGCCTTTACCATTCTTTCAACGTGTCACTTGAGAGGCTAAGATAACAGAATCAGTGGAAGTGGTAGAATCGCTTGGGATGCTCAGAGGTGCGGACATACAAATTAACTGCTCAAATATCGTATCCATAGTAGGAACACCAGGATTAGCCATAATTTTAGTACGAACGAAATCGTGTTCAGTAGGCAAGCCTGCTAGTGCAAGAACCATGAAGAATTTTCCACGATCGGCTTCTTGTTGCGTAACATCAGTTGAGAGAGGCATCAACAACAACAACAACAACAACAACAACAAAGCCTTTATCCCACTAGGTGGGGTCGGCTACATGGATCAAACAACGCCATAGTGGCCTGTCATGAATCATATCTGCAGTGAAACCATTTGCCTCTAAATCCTTCTTAATAGTTTCACCTATAGTTTTTCTCGGTCTTCCTCTGCCTCTAACAATTTGGCTTCCCTCAATATGATCAACTCTCCGTACCACGGCATCTACCGGTCTCCTCCCTACATGCCCAAACCATCTAAGTCGATATTCAACCATCTTTTCTGTAATAGGTGCCATCCCAACTCCCTCTCTGATGGTATCATTCCTGATCCTATCTTTCCTATTCTTGCCACTCATCCATCTCAGCATTCTCATCTCAGCTACATTTAGTTTATTCTCGTGTTGGCTTTTGACCGCCCAACACTCAGTCCCATACAACATCGCTGGTCTAACCGCAGTACGATAGAATTTTCCTTTTAACTTTAGTGGTACTTTTTTATCACATAACACACCCGAAGCTTTCCTCCATTTCAACCACCCTGCTTGAATCCGGTGGTTTACATCTCCCTCTATCTCCCCATCTTCTTGTATAATGGATCCAAGATACTTAAACCGAGTGACTTGTGGTATGACATTGTCCCCAACTTTTACCTTTAAGTTAGGAGTGCTCCGCCTTTTACTGAACTTGCATTCCATATATTCTGTCTTACTTCTGCTTAAACGAAAGTCATGCGCTTCTAAAGTTTGTCTCCACGTTTCCACCTTCCCATTTAGCTCTTCTCTTGCATATCATGATCCTGTTTCTTAATCATCTTTATACGAGAGACAACAATATAAAGATGATTTATGTCATTCGAATGAAATTTCTTCACCTTTTATCATACCTCATAGCATGTACGATAAGTTTGGGATTGGCCAATAAGTGTTTGGTCAATAGATTGCCATAGAATATTGCATAAAAAGCCATCAATTTGCTTCCACTGCAACTATTCTTTTTCGGTAACATTAGTAACACGTTTTATTAAATTTCCTTTGTAACCCTAACTCATAAACCATAACTCAACAGAGGCAGACCATGACATATAATTGTTGGGACTCTTTAATTTTTCAGAACATATAATAGGTGTATTCGCAAAGTTGACGAGAAATTTATTAGGGACTACGTTACTTGGAATATCCATTTAGGAAAGAACACAAGTAAACATTTAAGAGAAAGGAAAAGAGTAACATAATGAGGTTAGAAAGTTTTGAAATCGGTGGCAACATGTGAACAATAAGTGTTGAGATTTGTATATATGTTATTTATAGAATGTATATATTTAGGAGCTAATTAGAAAATCCTTATATAAGGAAATATCCTTATTTTTAAGCCCTATCTTATATATATATTGATGTACTCCTTTTCTCAATAATGAACAACAATTCTTCTCACAATCTCTCATATTCTTACATGGTATCAAAGGGATTCGATTCTCACCTAGTAATCAAACCTTGGCTGCTGTGTTTCTATCCCAGCGTGTAAACCCCAGCTGCCGCGTGTAAAAATAAAATAAAATCCGAGTTACTGTTCACGGACACTGTTCATCGTTACTGTTCATTGGCATGTTCACATTTTCAGATCCAGTTTTTTTACAGATCGTCTGTCAAAGATCTGTGTTATAGCATATTTTCAATCTATTCCCAGCATTAGTTTGGTGGTGTTTTGGCTTATACTGCGAGTCTCTAATAGGTACTCCAAGCGAAGAATCAATTCTTACGTTTTTCGTATCTGTCACTAAATATGCTGAGTTCCTACAATTCCAAGAGAACAACCAGTCCATCTACGTTGCTTATGTAAATCAAACTAGTAACCTTATTGCGTGCATTTCTCAATCATCATCTCTTAGACCTTGGGTCCTTGGTTATGATGCTTCTAATCACATGTCTGGTAACAAAAATTTGTTCTCTTCTATTACTTATTATGATTTATTGTCTACTGTTGCCATTGGCGATGGCTCCCAAACTAAAGTTATAAGGAATTGGACAAGCCGAACCCTTGTGTACCTTGTCTTTAAATTCTATTATTTTTGTGCTTGGATGTCTTTTCAATTTGATTTCAGTTATCAAATTAACCTAAATCTTGCCTTATTCCATTACCTTAATTCGGTTCTTGTGTAGGAATGGAGTACTGGGAAGTTAATTGAAGTAGGATTTGAGTACCGTGGTCTATACTACCTCACCCCACCACCAGCCCCTGTTGCATGTGTTGCTAATGGTCCATTTACACTCCTTCACTAGCGTTTAGGCCATCACAACTTACAAAAACTACAAAAGATGGTGCTTAGTCTTTCTCGTGTCTCATCTTTAGAGTGTGAGTCTTGTCAGTAAGGAAAACATGTTCGTAGTTCTTTTCCCAGACTAGTTAATAAACAAGCAGAGTAACCTTTTTTTCTAGTTCATTCTGATGTATGGGGTCTTAGTCGTGTCAAGACAACTTTAGGTTTTCAATATTTTGTCACTTTTGTTGATTTTTCTCGATGACTTAGTTATTTTTAATTAAAAATCGTTCCGAGCTATTCTTTATGTTTCAAATGTTTTGCTCAATTAAAACCTAATTTGCTACAACTATTTGTACTTTCCGCAGTGACAATACACGAGAATATTTGTACTTTTTTGCAGATGATATTGTCCTAGTGGGTGAGTCCAGAGAAGAGCTAAATGGGAAGGTGGAAACTTGGAGACAAAATTTAGAAGCGCATGGCTTTCGTTTAAGCAGAAGTAAGACAGAATACATGGAGTGCAAGTTCAATAAAAGGCGGAGCACTACTAACTTAGAGGTAAAAGTTGGGGATAATGTCATACCACAAGTCACTCGGTTTAAGTATCTTGGATCCATTATACAAGAAGATGGGGAGATAGAGGGAGATGTAAATCACCGGATTCAAGCAGGATGGTTGAAATGGAGGAAAGCTTCGGGTGTGTTATGTGATAAAAAGGTACCACTCAAGTTAAAAGGAAAATTCTATCGTACCGCGGTTAGACCAGCAATGTTGTATGGGACTGAGTGTTGGGCGGTCAAAAGCCAACACGAGAATAAACTAAGTGTAGCTGAGATGAGAATGTTGAGATGGATGAGTGGCAAGACTAGGAAAGATAAGATCAGGAATGTTACCATCAGAGAGGGAGTTGGGGTGGCACCTATTACAGAAAAGATGGTTGAATCTCGACTTAGATGGTTTGGGCATGTATGGAGGAGACCTGCAGATGCCATGGTTAGGAGAGTTGATCATATGGAGGGAAGCCTAGTTGTTAGAGGCAGAGGAAGACCTAGAAAAACTATAGGTGAAACTATTAAGAAGGATTTAGAGGCGAATGGTTTCACTAGAGATATGATTCACGACAGACCACTATGGCGTCGTTTGATCCATGTAGCCGACCCCACCTAGTGGGATAAAGGCTTGTTGTTGTTGTTGTTGTTGTTGTTCCAATCCTTAATGACTTCTCAGGGCATGCTTCACCAATCTTCTTGTGCTCATACTCCTCAACAAAATGGAGTGGCTAAACGAAAAAATAGACACTTGATTAAAACTGCTCATACTCTCCTTATTCACAATCATGTTCTACAATGTTTTTGGGAAAAGGCAGTCCTCACCACTTGCTATTTAATTAATAGGATGCCATCCTTAGTTTTAGAAAATTAGGTACCTCATTCTATGTTATTTCTCACCCAGCCTCTCTATCCCGTTCATCCTTGTGTCTTTGGTTGCACTTGTTTTGTTCATGATCTCACTCCAAGGAAAGATAAGTTACATGCCAAATATCTCAAATGTATCTTTTTGGGGTATTCTTGCTTATAAAATAAAAGCCCCAGACCTTAAACGATATCTTGTTTCCGTAGCCGTTACCTTCTTTGAGACAACTCATTTTTTTCCCTCTTAAGAGAGTGCTGCATGTCGTACTGATATTAGTGAGTCCCCCATATCAGACGTTAATCCTATTCCACAGGTTGTGCGCTATCCTGACCCTCTGGCTTTTATCGCATACTCGCCACCTCCTTTAATCACTTACCATCGCCGACCTCGACCTATATCTGTTGAGAACCCCACCACCGAGCCAACCACTGAGACTATATCCGAGCCTATCACCCCATCACCGGAACCACTGGCCTTATCTCCTACTCCAGTTACACCTACGGTTCTGGCTTTTGACCTGGATCTTCCCATTGCCAAACGCAAATGTATTTGTTTTACTCATAACCCTCATCCCATTTATAATTTTGTGAGTTATCATCGTTTATCTCCACAATATACTGCATTTGTATCGTTTTTGTGTCTTGTTTTTACACCTAAAAATGTAGGAGCCACTCTTTTTAATTCGAGCTGGTGCAAGGCTATGGTTGATGAGATGTCCGCTTCGCATTCGAGTAGCACATGGGATCTCGTGCCTTTTCCTCCTGGTAAATCAATAGTGGGTTGTCGTTGAATTTACCCTATCAAAGTTGGGCCCGATGGAAACGTTGATCGTTTGAAAGCCTGGCTAGTTGCGAAAGGGTATACCCAGATCTATGGGCTTGATTATGGTGATACATTCTCTCCAGTGGCTAAGATGTCCTCTGTTCACCTAATTCTCTATGTGGCGGCCATTTGTCACCGGCCCCTTTTTTAATTGGATATCAAGATTTCTTTTCTTCATGGTGAATTACAGAAAGAGTTATATATGAAGCAACCTTCGGGGTTTATTGATCAGGGGGAGTCTAATTTGGTATGCTGCCTTCGTCGCTCTCTTTGTGGACTAAAGCAGTCCCCACGGGCTTGGTTTGGACGTTTTAGTTCGATTGTTGGTAATTTTGATATCACTCGTAGTGAGGCTGATCACTCCGTCTTTTACTCCCATTCATTTCCTAACAGACACATCTACTTGGTCGTTTATGTGGACGATATTGTAATTACGAAAAATGATCAAGAGGGCATACAGAAATTGAAGCAGTATTTATTTCACCACTTTTAGACAAAAGATTTAAGGAAACTCAAATACTTTCTTGGAATAGAGGTTGCTAAATCTCGACAAGGTATTATTATCTCCCAGCAGAAGTATGCCTTAAATATCTTAGAAGAAACTGGCATGACAAATTGCAAACCTGTAGAGATTCCGATGGATCTAAATGTCAAACTTCTACCTAACCAGGGGGAAATCATTATAAGACCCTAGTAAATATCGGAGACTTGTTGGGAAACTCAACTATCTCACCATGACACGTCCTGACATAGCATTCTCGATGAGTGTACTCAACCAATTCCTAATTGCTCTGCGTGATAGTCATTGGGAGGCAGCTGTTCGTATTTTGAAATACATAAAGAAGGCATCGGGCAAAGGTCTTTTGTATGAAAGTAGAGGCCACACTGAGATTGTTGGCTATTTTGATGCTGATTGGGTAGGCTATCCATATGATAAACATTCGATCAGTGGGTATTTTATCTTCGTTGGAGGAAATCTGGTCCATGTCTACCGCTAAGGCAGAATATCAGGCCATGGCAAAAGCGATGTGTGGGCTCATATGGATGAAACAATTACTCCAGGAGCTGAAGTTCACGAAGATTCAACAAATGAAATTGATATGTGATAACTAAGCAGCTCTCCACACTGTGTCTAATCTGGTCTTTCACGAAATGACCAAACATATCAGGATTGATTGTCAGTTTATTAGAGAAAAAAAATTCTTTCACGGGAGATCGCTACTAGCTACGTGATATCGAATGATCAACTAGCTGATATCTTTACTAAGTCTCTCGGTGGACCTTTAGTCAATTATATTTGTAACAAGCTTGGAACATACAACTTGTATGTTCCAACTTGTGGGGGAGTGTTGAGATTTGTATATATATTATTTATAGAATGTATATCCTTATTTTTAGGGTCTCTCTCTTGTATATATTGATGTACTTCTTTTCTCAATAATGAACAACAATTCTTCTCACAGTCTCTCATAATCTTACAATAAGGATCGCTTAACAGTAAATTACTCATTCAAATAGATGGTATTGGACCATTTTGTGATTCATTAATGGGGAGGTTAGTGCAATTAATAAGGCATTAACTCCTGGGTCAAAAGTAATTAATCGCAATTCAAGCATTATGTTGGTTAAAGTGGACAATATTTTTTCTGCTTTAAGAGAGGACCCGGGGGAGAATGGGCCAATTGGGCTTAATCACCCAGTTAAATTAATGGAGGGCCAAAGTAAAGAATACTGGTTGAAGCCCAAAGGGTTCAAGAGCGGAGAAATAAGGAGTAACATCAGCAACAACCTTCTGGTGTATCTCCGGAAGGAAAACAAAGAAGCTGAGGTTCTGAATTACGAAGAAGAGGCACATGAAACCAGATCTGAAGGTGAGGAGGAGGGGGATACAGATGATAGTGGTGACGATGAGTCAGAAGACGATGCAAAAATAGAGGGTGATGGACAAATAGAAGTAGGGGTGGAAGGAGATGAAATGCAGGGTGATGATGACCTTATGGATGTCTATAACCAGATTACAGGAACAGAAGAAGGCGTGCAGAAAGAAGATGAGGCCACAGAGCAGTACAGCATTGATGTAGAAACTGAACATGGCTACGAGGAGGAAGGCCTAGAGGGAGTGAACATCTTTTATGTTCCTTCCTAAACAGATGACTAAACTTTAACAACGCAACTCTGACGACCCATTCTCTTTTAAAATATATATTTATGTTTACACATGTCTATATATGCGTAAATATATATTGATGATTTTTTTTTGTTTTATTTTTTTTATTTTAAATCTTTGTATAAGAGAAAATATGTCTTTTAGGGGATTAAGTGACATTAGTTAATAGTTTAAATCTTTCTATTAACTGGAATGAACCAGTGAAGCAAAGATTTCTATTAAGAGAAAAAAGAAGAGCTATTAGAAACATGAATTAATTTTTGTTATTCTATAAGACCCTTAAGATTTAGAGGCAGAGGAAGACCGAGAAAAACTATAGGTGAAACTATTAAGAAAGATTTAGAGGCAAATGGTTTCACTATAGATATGATTCACGACAGGCCACTATGGCGTCGTTTGATCCATGTAGCCGACCCCACCTAGTGGGATAAAGGCTTGTTGTTGTTGTTGTTGTTGTTGTATTCTATAAGACCCTTAATTTAAAAGTTACTTGTTTCAATATGTGCCATCTATTTTAAGCCCAGAAGTGTGGATTTGCTCAACTCTACTCTAAAACTAAAATAATTTCCGTCACTCTTAACGAGGCCGATCTGAACTGAACTTTCACTGTCTTAGGTTTTGCTACCAGCCAAGATGAAATGGATGGATCAACTGAAGTAAACATTGTGTCAATATGTGGGATGGAAGGAATCGGGAAGACAACCATTGCCAAGTTTGTGTATAACTGTAACTTTGATAAATTCGAAGGTAGCAGCTTTCTTGCAAATATCAGAGAATATTTGCAACGGCCTGATGGTTTAGTTCGTTTACAAAGACAACTTGTTTCAGATATACTGAAGAACAAAGAGAGCAAGATTGGCAATGTTGACGAAGGAAAAACTCAGATTAAAGATGCCATTAGCCATAAAAGAGTTCTCATTGTTCTTGACGATGTAGATCACATGGACGAATTGGATGCACTACTCGGAATTCGAGATTGGTATTATCGGGGAAGTAAAATTATCATAACGACAAGTCAGAAGCAGTTGCTAAAGGGTTATGAAGTCAATAAAGTGCATGAGGTTGAGAATTTGGATGATAAAGAGTCACTTGAGCTCTTTAGTTTGCATGCCTTTAGACAAGACCATCCCTTAGAAGGTTACGAGGATTACTCCAAAAGATTGGTAGAACACTGTGGTGGGCATCCTTTAGCTCTCGTCGTTTTGGGCTCTCATCTATACGGCAAAAATATCATTTTTTTTGCGTCCCTTATAGATAAAATGAAAGTAATTCCCGACCCTCAAGTTTTACGTGTACTTAAAAAGAGCTTCGATTATTTACAAGATGACCACGACAAAGACTTGTTTCTTCACATCACCTGTTTCTTTGTTGGCAAGGACAAAGACTATGTAACTACAATATTAGAGGGATGTGGTTTCTACCCAAAACTTGGGATTCAGAATTTAGTTGACAGGTATCTCCTGAAAATTGATCAAAATAATAAACTGGGGATGCATCAGTTGCTTCAAAACATGGGAAGAGAAATTGTACGCCTTGAGTCACCTGATAAACCCGAAAAGCGCAGCAGACTGTGGCATCATGAGGATGCATTTTGGGTCTTAAGAAAAAGAAGCGTAAGGCTTATGCTTCTCATGTTTATTTAAATGCAATTATCAGGCTTTCCCTTTTTTTATTTTTCATCTCTAGTCAAGGGCCAGAGCAAAATTTATTAGGAAATGCTAATTGGCTACAAAAATTGGGGTAACCCTCCCCTATAAAATGCCCTTGATGGGGTTTGCATAAATTGTCCCTCAAAAGGATTTTTTTCTAAACCGGCCCTGACGGGGTTTGTACTTGCTCCTTCGAGCATAATGCTTAGGCTTATTATGCTTCCCATGACTATCTTTTATATCAGTGTGCTGTTGAGCTTATATCTATCTAAACTTCCTTTTTTTTATTAGGGTACGGAAGCGATTGAAGGCCTTGTCCTCAACTTTCACGTGCCAAATGAAAACAATTCACCGAAGGAACCCAATCTCGGCCCTCTCTCTTGGCTTCCCGTCACGATTTCTTTTGCAATAAAATCATCTTCAACATCTGATGATAACATCATAGAGACTGGTGCGTTTTCAAGTATGCGCAGATTAAGTTTTCTTCAGCTCAATAATGTACAGCTTACCGGAGGTTACAAAGATTTTCCAAAGAAGTTAAGATGGTTATGTTGGTGGGGGCTCCGTTTCAGATCATTCCCCCCTGATTTCCCTATGGATTTTCTGGTTGCAATTGACTTGCGCTATAGCAGCTTGGAACAAGTTTGGAAGGGAAGGAAGGTAATACAATAACCCTTTAATTCTCTCTCTCTCATTACGTTACTTCCTCTGTCCTCCCAAGTTAATCTCACCATTTGACTTTCACGCTTTCAAAGATAACACTAATTACAATGCATTTCAATAGCCAAGAATGAAACTCGACTCTTTAGTTTATGACTGAGAAACTAATATTTTGGAAAATAATACAAACACTGATAAAAACCATAGATAATCCAGCTCAAAGACATCTTTATACTCTATTTCCATTATAAGGACACTTAAACTTATAAATGGAGGGCTTCCTTTAAAATCTGCTATGGTCAATTCACCATCTCGAACCTTATACAGAGTTTTTCCGGACAAAATCCTTCTACCTGCCAGCAGTTGCAGCACCTAAAGGAGAATATGGTGAACTCTTTTCTTATTATTCATATTTTTGCAGGGAGTTCGAAGAGTATTTTAGTGAAACAAAATCAGTGTCCTTATTTTGTAAAGAAAATGTAACGTGTCCTTATCTTGGATTTAATTTTTAAAGCATCTCTTTTGCCGCAATGCCTCTAAAAATTGAAACTTCTATTTTCACGACAGAGCCTCCCATCTTTGAAGATCCTCAATGTCAGTCACTCCCATGCACTCGCTAGTAGCCCCGACTTCTCAGGACTCCCTAATCTGGAGAGATTGATTCTTAAAGACTGCGTGAGTTTGCTTGAGGTTCATGAATCTGTTGTGGAATTAAAGAGACTCCGATTCTTGAATTTGAAAGGATGCACAAGTCTGAGGAAACTAGCAAGGAATTTCTGCCAGCTTAAATCGCTCGAAAAACTTGTTCTCTCTGGTTGCTCAAGGCTTGAAATGGTGCCGGAAGAGTTGGTAGGGATGGAATCTTTGACAGTTCTCTATCCAGAACATCACTAAAGTAAAATCATGGTCTTCAACAGCAGGAAATGGTGCCGGAAGAGTTGGGGGTGTGTGTTTCAGTTACATGTATATTTTGTGCAATTAGGAGACGTTTGTTGTTTGGACTCAAAATACAACAAATAGCATAAATTCAGACATTCAGTCACTGTGGGCTATGTTTCATTTTTTTTTTTGATTTTTTTCTGAATGCGACCCATGTGTATTGTGTGTTAAAATGTAAAAAAGAAAATATTAAGTTGTGGTTCAATTGTGTAATACCCGCTACCATCCTGTTACTCTTATGTGCTGATTGGTATTTTTGAGTTGGACTTGAGTTTGACACAATAAGGAACAATAAGACACGAATACAAAAAGGAGTCATGTTATTTTTATAAATACAGGCACGGTAGACAAGATTGCAATTTTTAACTCCTAATAAACTCTAACTACTTTTTTGTTTTCAATAATTTAGACACAATATGAAGACACACGATTAACATGATAATTTCAATTCCGCATCAATGACATGATATTGTGGTGTCCATCCATTTTGGTGGTTGTAGTCCACCATTGACGTATAAAAAAAATTATACAAATATTTGTATATATAGTACATATATTATCTATTTGTATATATTATCTACTTAGCACTCATTAATTTTTAATTTCTTATGGATATATATGGTGTCTTCTTTGTCAAGTCTATTAAAAAGTGAGAAATGGACTTATTAAGTTTTTTTTTTTTAAAAAATAATAGTACAAATAATATGCATATTAAACTTAAGATTTAAAAAAGAGTGTCGATTTGCAACATCACATATGTGCTCATTATTCATGGTTCCCATGGGGAGATTTTTTATTTTTTATGCTCATTATCTATGCATTCTATCTATCTCGATCACTTTCCCCCTCTAGACCTCACAAAATTAAAATTCTTAACTTTTTTTTAATTTAGGGTCCGTTTGGTTGTCTTTCAAATTGCGAATTAAATAATTTACAATTAAGTAATTTACAAAATTTTCATTTATTAGTGTTTGGTAGTGTAAATTGAACAATTATAAATATAATAATTCAAGTTGATTCACAAAAACTCAAATTAAGTCATTTCAAGTAAAACTTGAAATTGCCTAATTCTAGAATTAGATAATTCATTTCAACTCTATTTTTCGAGAAGATCTAGTTTCTACCTGTGATGTCGATGCAACTAGACAAAATTTTAAATACCATAGAATAATAGAGAACAAGTTTTTATTCTAACAATCAAAATTTCTTTTTTAAGTTTTTCAAACACTACTTGAATTAGAATTGAATTATTCATAAATGAGCAAATTCCCAATTTTTCAATCTAAAATTAAGTAATTTACGCAACCAAACATGCACTTAATATTTTATATCTTACAATTGTAGTCTTGTAGATATATAAGTTTTATTGATGGTGATTTGATTGGAAGCGTTTTTATTTAAAAGTGCAATAAAAAACTAAGATAGGACCTTAATTTGTGAAGGAAGAAGTAATATTGGGGCATTTCAGGTCTCTCTATCATTAGCATGGCAAGAGATCTTGGTATGCATTTGGACTCAACCATCTCAACATAAGTATTTTCTATTTGGTAAAACTGATATCATTTCCCAGTTGTATTATTGAGTGGTGATTGTGTTAAAGTTAGTCGTTTACTCATAATACTATAGTTAAAGTGATACTATCAATTTAAGACAATTAACTATCTTTTATAGCAATCGTGAATATAAATAACAATTCAAAAAGTATATAAAAAGAGTGATTTAGACTGAGTGTTGTTTGTTCTTGGTAACTAGACTTTGAGTGCTATAGTTTATTAATATTAGTGTTTGAGTGTTATTTTAGATGGAATCCAGTGGTCAAACCGGTCAATCGTTTTATCATTTAATATTTTACACGTACATTCTTCCAATTTTATCCCTCTTTACAATTTACGAACACCCATTAATAAAAAGAAATAAAAATAAGGAGCTGTTAAAATTTAACATTAAACAAATAAAAATTTAACCTGTACAAATTTGCAAACCTACAACCAACGTAAGTCCACAACAAACAAAACTCTACAATAAACACAAAAATCCCAACAAATAGACAAAACAAATATAGTTATGGAACCTTGGTAAGGCAGGATATGTTAATTTTGATACCCAATTTTATGTCTTTTTGGACTTTGACTTCCATTTTGGATGGAATTGTTAGTCAATAGTTAGTGAACCTGCTCAAATGTCAAAAATACCCCTATTGTCAAAAATACCGCTCTTTGAAAAGACTTGAGACTTATTTGGTTGAGATAAAAAAAAAAATGCAAGAATTATTTTTTAGTTACTTTAAAAAATGGAGACCATGCTCTAATAAGATATAAATAGCATACCAACGCACATGTATGAAACTTTCATTAAAATTAAGAAAATTATACTTTTATACATGAATATGTTTAAACTAATAATGTATAAATTATATATGAATTGATGTAGTATGAAATTTTTGTTGAAATTAGAAAATACTTTTAAAATTATTTAATTAATATACTAGGTCATAACTTGTTTCAAATGCACTTTCAATCATTAAAATAATATTTTTAATATTAGCCATAATTTTTTTATTTCTTTATACATTTTAAAGATTCAAAAACCATAGTCTTTTATTATATAAATTTTCTTTTAATTTTAAAATAGTTAACATTTTAAATTAATATTGTATTTTTATTTTTGTGTCATCCAAAAAAATCTTAAGTAATTTTAGTTAAGAGTATTTTTGACGTTTAACAAGGTTGACTAACTGTTGAGTTAAGTGTTGACTAAGCAGTTCCATCTAAAATGGGGCAAAAGTTCAAGAAAATATAAAAGTGGGCATTAGATTTTGTTATGAAAATTATTTGGGGTCCAAAACTCAAATGGCACAATAAATAAATTTTTTATTTCCTCCGCGTTTACGCGGTTCTCGCTTATATAATCTCCTCAAAATCCACCCTTCTCTCATTATTTCTAGGGTTTTTATTATTTGTTGCAATTCAATTACAAGAGAAATTCTTGAAATCTGATAAAGCGTCAAGTGTATAATGTTCATCAGCAATTTACATTGGCAATGAATTAGGTATTACTCTCATTCTCTTTCCTTATTTTTTTAATTATTATTATTATTGTTTGTTGCAATTCAGTTATTCTCATTCTCTTGCTATTGATTATTTTTATTATTATTGATGTTGTTGTTTCTGTAATTACTATTATGCTGATATGATATGATGATAGTGGTGGTGGCATTCGTTGATACGCATTAAGGCTCCATTTGATAGAACAGTGGAAATGATTAAAAAAAATAGAAAAAAAATGAGAATTTGGAAAATAAGCGGTGATACCGTGAGACTCAATCTCATGCTCATTATTTTTATGAGTATATGTCGTTCATCTTTTTTTATTTTGTTTTGGAAGAAATTTTTTCTATGGAAATAACCAAAAAGTAAGAGTTCATCTTACCACATGCCTCAACTTATTTTTCATATTTTTACTAATCAATTGTTTTTTCTATAATTTTTCATTTTGCTGTCAAATGTAGGCCAAGTGCTTTGTTTGTTGACTTTTTGTATTAGGATAAAAACTTGGTTTTTTTGCCTTTAGAGAGAATAAGATGAAACAGAACATACAATATTATGACAAAAAAAAAGGGTATGTGTCTATTTAAATACGTTTAGACATTAGCTAGCCATTAAAAAGAAGGCATTTTTTTCAATCAAACAGGGATTTTTAATTTCCTTTCTAACAGTCAACAGAGTAAAAGGATGGAGACCTTCTGAAATGGGGGCTAAACCTACAATAGGTAAAACTTTGGGCATCAAGCTCAGTTTTGGCATACTTAATGGCGCCAAAGGCAAAATAACACTAAAAAATTTGAGAATTTCATGTATGAAGTTTGAGCTTTAGCAAATGAATAATCATCGCATGGTTCGAACTGTTAACATGATCATGAAGCCTTATGAGGATTTGTGTAAAGCACAAAAGAGCACTAAAAGGGTAGAAGATGTTACCCGCATATTGTTGAGGTGTTCATATAGACCCTACAACTTGGATTTCGTATGTTTAAATTTTAAAAAATTATTTTCCTATGTTCTTAAATATATTGGAAAGTTTTGTCATCACCTTATTTTTGGGGATGCAATTTCATTCTAAGAGCATCTCCGTTGCCAGCTTGAATTAGATCTTTCGTGATCATCGTGTCACTTGCTTCCAACATGGCTATAAAGTTTAAAACAAGGGTTATTTGGACTTAGGTACCTCCATAATGGTTGAATTCAGAGTATGATACTTCTTTTAACAGATTATAATTAAGTATTTCTTTTGTAGTTTTGTAGAATTTGTTGAAAACCAATGGCCATGGGCGTTTCACCTGATTTAAATCCAACTCTGAAATGAAAAACTTTTTAAAAAAAAGGCGAAAAGGGAAAAACCCTCCTCTCTGTCCTTCCCTCCTCACCGCCACCCTGAAACAAACCACAATCACCGCCTGTAACCCGAACCCCTTACAGCCCAAATACCCACCCAAAACTGTCACCCCTCGGTACAACCCCGCAGCCAAACCCCTCCCTCTCTTTTTCTATATACGCATAGATCTCCATTTCTCTCTCTATACATTCAGAAACCAATATTCATACATGTTCATATAGATACATCTATTATATATACATATATTGATATTTACAGTAGCAACGTGCCAACGTGCTTCATAGTCTTCCTTCATGATTGCTTTGGAGAATAGCAATATTCCTTCCAATAATCCAATTCATGGAGTAATTAGTGTTTTGCTGACTGTACAGGCAAGACATCGTCTAAGATTTGTCCCGCATTAGGTTCATGGTCATTAAACATGGTTTTGCTTTGCGTAGCTATTTTTTAGCTCCTTAATTGTCTGTGTATTCTATGCGGCACTTCACTTATTTCCAATTCATGGTCGCAATGAAGGTGCTTCAACTCCTTGCATGAGGGTGCTTTTGATAGTTGATTGGATTTGTGGATTATTACAACTTCTCCAGTTAGGTCTTCCACATATTTGAAATCCTCTTGGAGATAAAAGATTTAATTTCATTGCCCAAAGCTATTATTCCACCAGACTCGTGTAAGTTAGTTTATTGGTTCTTGTGACTTCACTGCATAATATCTTGACTTCCCCTAATATCGTGCTCATAATTATTGTTGTGGATACAGAATATCAAAACAGAATATGTGTGCATAAAATGTCGTGCACCATTCAAAAGCTTGATTAGGATTGCATCTGCTCAGAAAATTTTGTTCTTTTCACAAATTTTTATTGTTAATTGCTGATAAAATTTTCCGTTTTTCATGGTAAGACTTTGTTATATGTAAATTTTTATTGATTCTTTGGACTGCACATGGTTGGTTTATTGATATTTTAATTTTAATTATTGCTTGGCGACAATTCGTTTTGTTACACTTTCATGCATAGAGTGAGGACAAAATCTATGTTGGTTCAGAATTGGCTGCAGCATTATTTTTCAGCATGTGTGTGTGTGTGTGTGCTGGTTCTGAGTGCAAACAGAAAGGCACTTGTTCTATGGTTTAGACTGTCTAGAGGACAGAGTTGATCTGGATAAGTATCATCATACAAAATTTAACAACACAACTAAATGGTAAAGAAAGAAAGCAACTATATTTGGGGACAAGCGGATGTTGGTTGTTATTGATTTATAAAAGTTGGAGGAATAGTTACCGTTTTATTGCTTAGGAACAGTATGCTGTATAAATGTGCTAGTGTGTTATTGAAAGGTTCGAATCAGTTTAGAATCAGGATGTTATCTTGGTAGGAGTGGATATTGTTCCAACTTCCAAAGGTTTATGTAGCAAGAGAACTTGTGGAAGCCTTTTGAAGATATTCAATACAAGTTTTGTCTATTTGGTAATGCTTATTGCTTAACGTTAATTTGATTACTCTTAAGAATGTTGGCCTCTTGCATTTAATATAATGTCTGCTTACAAAATGTGTTTCTGTAGCAGTGATTGAGCATTCGTAACATTTCTTTACAGTTTTTATTAACAAACTGAATCTCGTACCCATAAAACTCAAGACCTTACCTTTTTCATATAATCCTTCAGTCCCAATTAAGAGTTCGCTCGCTATTAATCAATATACCATATCTAATGACAGTAAACAACTAAATAAGTATTATGTTGAACTATGGATTATCTGGAAGTCATTGTTGTATCCTTAAAAATCTAGAAGTCAAACATGGATTCTTAAGTTGCGATGTAGGGAGTATAGAGTAAGAGGTGATAATTTGGCTATCTGCTATTTTTTACGAGCTTTTTTTCTTTTATTTCCCCATCTTGACTTCACCATTTCCATTTTTTGACTTTTTACAGGACACTAGTTATATCTAAAGCCTTCACGTATTGACGTCTTCAACAAATACAGTGCCTTGAGATTCTTGATTCCTCTATCATTCATCTCTTCGTGCTTTCTAAAATGGCTGGTGGGGGTCCCCAAAAGTCCTCATCTTACTCCTTTCCCTTTTTTCTTGGATGTAGCTACCACATCTTCCTGAGCTTTAGACATGAAGACACTGGTAAGACTTTCACCGATCACCTTTATACAGCTTTGGTTAAAGCAGGATTTCACACGTTCCGGGACGACCATAAGATAAAAAGAGACGAAAATATCGAGTTCTCGAGACTGAATCAAATAATCCAAAAGTCAAACAGTTCGGTAATTATCTTCTCAAAAGACTTTGCTTTTTCACGATGGTGCCTTGATGAACTTGAGATGATTCTCAAATGCAAGAGAAACTTCGGACATAGAATTTTACCTGTCTACTATGATGTGGAGCCAACTGACGTTAGGAAGCAGTTGGGAAGAATTGGAGAAGCATTTTCTATGTATGAAGAGAAATTCAAGTACGAAATTGACGAGGAAAGGAAAAGGGAATGGAGGGACAAAGTAAAAGGATGGAGGGATGCACTCAAAGAAGTTGCAGATTTGGCCGGTTTAGTCTTACTGAATGTAAATAATGGGTAAGTTCCTCCCAACTGACTTTTCTATGAACTTATATTGTGCTTGTTTAATGATTTAATGGCGATTTGTAGGCATGAATCCAAGGCTATCAAAAAAATTGTAAAGGTGATGGAAGATAAAGTGAGTCGCGTAGTCTTGAAAGGTCCCCCACCACTTGTTGGAATACATTCTCGAGCCAAGACCGTTGATTTGTGGTTACAACATAGTTAAAACTATAGTTAGCATAGCCTATACATTCACAAATTTGTGACTTTTAGAAAGGAGAAGACAACCATTACCAAAATTCCATTATGATCCAAAGTTTGAAAGACTTGTGGGGCTGCAGTTTCAATGTTTCATTATTAATTATCATCAAGGCTGCGTTTGCTAATGAAACTATTTTCCGATGTAAATAATTTTATGATGCAAATTGATTGTTTTGTGCATGTCTGGTTTGCATAAGGTAAAATGAAAATCAAGTGCGCTACATTTTCTGTGCAGTTGGTTTTCAACGATATATAGAAAATGATATAAAAGTTCAAATATCTAAGAAGGTAGGATATTGTAGGATAATTGTCGGATAGAATATAGATAGGAATTATATGTGAGATATAATAGGATAGGATAAGAAATTGTAAGATAAAAATAGGGAAATATGGGATCCACCCATTAAACTATTCTACTAAACCCAATTTTAAAAAAATTAAAACTTGGCCAGCCAAATTTTCTATTTCCTTTCGATTCACAACCAAATTAAAACTCGGCCAACCAATGACGGGAGAGTATTATGTATTTTACTCCCCCTATTACAAGAGAGTATCTCAAAAATTGGGCTATAACTAAGTAATTACTAAAATTCCAGATGCTTATGTAAGAAGATTAAAAACGAAGATACTCTCCCAATGACGGGAGAGTATTATGCATTTTACTCTCCCTATTACGGGAAAGTTCTCTTAAAAATTAGGCTATAATTAAGTAATTGCTGAAGTTCTAAATACTCAATGTTGAAAGAGTATCTTTGAAGATACTCTCCAATGACGGTAGAATATTATCAATTTTACTCTCCCAATGATGAGAGAGTATGACCTAAAAATGATTAAACAAATCCCTCTTTTTATCAATATCCCAGGAAGAATATCCAGCTTAAAATTAAACACATGAAGATTATTAAAGTAACACAAACTATTATTTCAATTACAATGCAAAGCAATACAAACTACTATTTCAATCACCATGTCAAAAAGCGTATGGGATCATTATGACTGAAGGAAGCCCATATAGTCAGGCACAATAAAGGTAGAAGAGAAGGCTGATTGAGCAATTAGTCATATGGAGGAGGAAAAAGGATAGGAAAAGAATAGATGATCAATTTCATCTTTCTTTATTAGATTAGGAAGACTGACTGAAAGGGCATAACAATACAAACTACTATTTCAAATACCATGTGAAATCAAAAACTAATTAACCATTTAAACCACCAAATGTTAAAGCACAAATATGTCCCAAACAACTATCAAAATATGAAATATCAAAACACTTAAAACATTCACCAAATAAAAAATAAAAGTATCAACTAATTAAACACCTAAACATTCACCAAACTATTTTTTCAACTTCTTTATTAGGGGTTTGCCTTTTGCCGGGGATTTGCGTTTTCCCTGGGTCTTGGATAGAGTTGTTGTAGGGGTGGATAGAGTTTACATTTTAGGGGTGGATGGATTTGCGTTTTCCCCGGGTCTTCATGTTCTTATTCTTTTTCATATTTTTGTTCAATGGCACGATCATCTTCTGGTAATTCGATAATCTCTAAATTCTTTAGATTAGCCCGACTATTCTTACGGCCCTTTGGAACATGCTTTTGTGATTTCCTTCGTCTCTCGGGTGCCGTCATTGGATTATTTTTCGTCATGCCTAAGACAATAAACACAATGTAATAAGTTCTTATTAAACATGAAATTAAGCAAATGCATAGAATAATAAAAATTAGAATTCAGTTATATCATTGTTTACGGATAACATGCATATTTATTAATTGTTAATTACAAATATCATCTAATTAACAATACGAACGAACTAGTAGCATTGAAGTAATATAAATATGCATCAAGAGGATCAATTAAAGCCATTACCTACCTAATTTGTAAAAGCTGGTCCCAGGTGTACCGAACACGCTCGTGGCGCTCAAAACGCGAGTCTCCGATCTAACAACAAAAGAAGAAGCGTAAAAACCTTCACAATGAAACTTAAGTAACATAGATTAGGAATCAAGATGATTCACTTCAAATAAACTTCTTTACACAATAAGATCTAATCAAATTCAGATTATTTAATTCCTATTTAAAAAAAAATTCAAATCACAACATCTTCAATTACAACGATCTAATTTTTATTCTTCTTGTACTCTCTTGAGCTACAACTATCTAAAAGTAAATAAAAACACGACAGATGCACATACACATACACATATATGGCAAAGATTTAACCTTGAAACCTCAAAACAATTTCACCAAATCATATACTCGTTACAATTTATATACAAATCAACTAACATCAATTAAGAAAGGGGTATGTGTATATATACATAGCAATTAAATCCAATCGAAGATATCTGCCTTTTTCTTAATTATCAAAAACTAAGAACTAAAAGCTACCCTATGTCATATTATTAGTTGTTAAGGGGGCACCCAAATAATTGCTGACCAAACAACCTATGTACTACGTTTGACACATGGTGTACACGAGTGTCTAAACTGGAATTACTCACTAAGTATTTCAAACCCTTAAAATCAAATAACCCATATTTGAAAATACCCTAAATTGCAAGTAAGAGTAGAAGAGGGAAGAGATGGACATACCAAATAGAGTTTCGGAGGTGGAAGGATAGTTTTTAGCGGCTGAGGAGAGGAGAGATGGAAAGATTTCAATAGTGGAAATTGAGATAGACAATAGACATGGAGAATGACGAGAGGGAGAACTAGGGCACACGGGAAGGAGAGTGGTTTGAACACCCCTTTTTTTTTTCTTCTTATTTTATGATTTTAATTAATTAAAACTTAATTACTTTAATTATGGTTCTTAATTTAGAGGGTGGTGGGGTAATGTATTTGTGACAAATTTTTGAAAAGTGAGAGGTGTAAAGTAGATAGGGCGTTTGTGACAAAAAATGAGGGTGCATTTATCACCCCTAAGATAATGGCAAGATATCTCATAAATGACATTTCACACCAGCTCAAGTGCTTAATTTAAGATAGTTGCTTTTTAGTTTTCAAGTGAAGTATAGATAGTAATGCTTCGGCCTATTTGTTATTTCTTTCTGAATATTTCCAGTTCTACATTAATTTCATGAGTTCATTTTTCTTTTCTTTTTTTAACATTACAACAAATGTTTGTGCCACATATTATGTTTCCCATTTTTGATTAGGTCTTAATCGTAGAAATTTTGATCACTGAATCAAACTTAAAAGAGGATGCCTTAGTCTTCACTGAAAAGATGATATCCTATGTTTCCATATTTAGGATCAGGTCCAATTACCACATTCTTTGGTAAGTTACTAGGGAATGTTTGATGGAGTTTTTGGGGGATGAATCCTAAATTCATATACTTGTCCGTCGGTTTCAGCAACCTAGCTAGGATCATTGAAGTTTTCATATCTTCCCGGTGTGTATTCCTGTCACTTAATGAACAATGGGCTCTCAATTAATAATTGTTTACCATTACTCCAAAAGTTCTTGTAAAATTTACACATTGTGTAAAATAAAAATAAAAATAGTGGTCTAACAGTAGCGTCAAATGGAGTTTTACAATAGAAATAACATCAAAGTTCGTTCAACACAAACAAACAGAGAATTAGTAGCAAGAACATAGAATTTTGTTTTCTTTTATCGCACAATGTTGATTGTAGAAGTCTGTTAAAATCTCACAACGCAACTAAATAAAGGAAACATGTTCATTTTGAGGCTAATGCTTTATTTGAAAGCTGAAACAGAAACTGAGAAAACCGAAAATACACGCTTCATGCTTCTTTCCATTGCACCCACAACATTCACCTGCACAATGACGAACCCATCAGTAACGGTGGTTCTATAGCAAACTTAAGTATTGACTTTTCTGCCAAAGTTACAACTATCAAAGCATAAAGTATACAAAGCTTCTACATCTGGGAGAAAAGTGCTGCTCCCTCTGTTCCTATTTAGAAATCCATGTTTGAAAAAAGAGAAATAACTATAACAGGACTGCAAATGTAATTGTGTAAGGGGGGGGGGGGGGGGGGGGGGAAGGGGAACAAAAAAGACAAACTTGAAGCAAGTCACAACTATTGAAGCTTACTATCATGAGCCAAAAAAAATAAAAAATTATATGCATTCGATGATCCACCAGGACATCAAATTTAGTTTCTTTCCGGTAGTTTTGATTAATTACACTGGAAATGAAATGCATTAAAAGTTGTTTTACGTAGGAAAAATGTTCCTCACAAAATAAAGACTAAAAGAGAGGAGGATTTTCAGGGTGGATTCAAAAGGAAGAAAATAAATTGTACCGTGGAAACTGGAAATGGAATCCTAGGGAAATATAGGCAATCAAAAAACAACTCAAAACAGAAACATGAAACCTGGCCATTTTCTGTTTGAAATAAAAAAACAATCAGTGAAATCACCAAATTATTCGAACATGACACACAACAGCTTTAGGTTATACTTTCCAATCGAAACTCCCAAAAATGTGTATCCTCTCAGTCTCACATTAGGAGTCCCAATTTCCTATTTGAGATGCCTCCAAATTAAAAGTCCCATCTCTTTTTGGTAGATTATCAATGCACCATATCTTACCATAGAATATAAATTTTATTCTTCACCATTGAATGAGTTGAAATTAGTGTGTTCCAAAAAGAACAAGTCAAAGTTGGACTCTTAATTTGCGAGGGAGGGAGTATAATCTACTCACAAAGGTTCAACAAATACCATATTCATACATAAGATGAAATGCTATTCAATCATTCTCTTGCTATACATAGCTCAGTATACAGCTAGTCAAACAACCTGCTAAGAGGACCATCCTCCCGTGCTAAGGATGTATTTGCTTTCTAGTCTAACTCTAAATCTAAGGTCTAATTGTGAAAAGGTTTCCTTCCTGATGCAACATTTAAATATGTAGAATGCATTTTATTTGGACCATTCTATTCTTGTCTTTTGATTATGAAAAAAACCCTTAGCAAAAAACACAAGGGAAGTTCCCTTATTTTACGTTCTTTGCAGATATCTCTTGAGAGCATTCAGAATCCAAATGCAATATGACCACTAGCCAATTAATATTGTTTCAAAAAGCAAAACCCAACTATTTCAACCCGTGAAATCTAAATGCATTCCGAATCAGACTTCAGAGGTGAGAACAAACGAACAAAACGAACCTAAGTTGCAGATTTGCAACTGAGAGCGAATACATGCACAATACTTTTCTGAATAAATATTGGCATGCATGAGGCACGATTTTCATATATTCTTTTATAGTTTTATTTTCAATGAGGTTTACTTGACTAACAAATCTCTTATCCTTTTCCTATCTTAAACCTAAGGCAGCCTGATATAGAGTTGCCAGTTCATCTGGCCACACATCTTTATTGAAATTCTAGTACAACACCTTGTGAGGAAATTGTTTTGCTAACTGAGCGCCATGTCATACAGCGGCAACTTGTCTCTTAACATGAAACAAGTCCCTCTATACAATTTCCATTTGAGAAAAGAGAAATTCTAAAAAAAAAAAAATGATTTTTTCTTTATCATTTTGTTGAAGAGTATATACATTGTTGGCCTATTTCCTTAATTGGGAGAGATGTTCCTAACAGTATTAAAGCTCAAGTTCTACAAGGTCTCGGGTTCGAATTTGTTTCGCCCTTTGTGTTTGTGCATTAACGTTGTTGTTTGTGCAAATACCTTTGGTTTCGTTGTCTATATGCAAGTGGCTCGCACGTGAAAGGGATTTTTTCATTGTTGGCCCACTACCTATGCAGCTTTTAGGAGAGAGATTCCTAACAACAGAGTTGTGTATGTTTGATCCTCCTGCTTGCCTTTGTTTCCCCCTTTGGTTTATACATGTTGTTGTTTTTAGATTTGGCCGGATTGGCCTTTGGTTTCGTTTGTCCACTGCGTGAGGGGGAGTGTTGAAGAGTAGATATACAGGGCCCACTACTTAACGCTTAAGTATTGGAAAGATGTTTCTAACACATTTAGACTGTGAGGTTCCTGGAGCCCCTGATTGTCAAGCCCACTAACCAAGCATGAGAACTTATGCTAAGTGATGAAAGTAACATTCTCCTTGCAATGTGGGATCATATATTTTCTATGACAACATGAAGAGAGAACTTGTGATTTATACAAAGGTACAGTATGAAACATTTACGACCCAGCTGATGTAGGAACTATGACTTGGAAGAAATTCCAGAACACTAACTTAACAATATTACTATCCAAGTCCACCGAAAAAGCTTTAGCGAGGCATGAGCATCTTACTTATTTATTTTATTTACTATATTATGTTAGATATGTTCACATCGCATGCACTAAATCTTAGTCTACTGGCCCATGAACATAAACTGCCCTATTTCACATTCTTGGGCAATTATTTGATCAGTTATGTACATAAAAATAGTGGTACATGCCTAAGACAAGGGGTCTAATTTACCCCCTTTTTTTTTGGTTTCCCAGGGTGTTGTCGACAGCGGACACTAATCCCCCATTGTGCCTCGAAGGGTGACAGCTGGCCCAGATTTAAGGGCTCCATGCCCAAGGCGGGGATCGAACCCCCGAACTTGGTTAAGGGAGGAGGAGCCCTTACCGCTCCCCCACCCCCCCATTAAGCATCTTTAATATCAACTCTTCAAAAAACATCTTTCGTCTAAGTCCTCCAATGTTTTCTCTTATGCATTCATCTCAACCCTTAAAAGGCAAATTTGGTTTAAGTCCTCTAATCTTTTCTCTTATACATTCATCTCAAACCTTAAAATGGCAAATTTCATCTCATCCCTAAAATCCTAAAATCATATATTATTGGGATTTAAAAACTACTCTCCTTATTATGTAGCATAAATGTCGTAAATCACTTGCAAATGTTCAATCAGAAAAATTAAATATATGAAACTATAGAATAGTAACATAAATACAGGCTGTGCAGCTGCAGTCCAAGTCTACGCATATCCAACTCTGCTACCTAGCACCCACGTTGGAACCAGTAACTTGTGTACCACCATATCAATTACTCCCTCTGTCTCAAATGAAGTGTCCCTCCTTAATTATACCACTTCATTTAAAAAAAAAAAAAAAAAAAAAAAAAAACCCTTCAACTTAATAAATAGTCCAAAGGTAATAATTATTTATCAATCTGGTGCATTGATTATGTCCATGTCCCAACAAACAAATCAGACTCTTCATTTGAGGTGTCCATAAAAAGGAAGGTGGGACTCCTAGTTTGAGAGGGAGGGAGTATCTACTATCAACTATCATGTAATATGTATTAAGCCCCAACAAGAGAAGTGGTTTATTTTGGTAGAGATCTGTTAATTAGGCGAAGAAATGTAAAATCTAGCTACAAAAATAACCACGAAATCTATATGATGACGGATTACACAAAAATAAAAAAGTTCCACTCACGTCTCAACACCGTTTGTTTTTTAATCCTAGTTCAGTAAGTTTGAAATATGCAATGCCAAACTTCGAGAATACGGCCATGTATGAAGAAAATAACATTTGATGATTATACTTCACCATATGATTATGAAACTAAAAAAAATGGAATTTTGAATCATTGAAACACATCTACAAACACTCAACAGAGAGAAACCCTAATCTAACCAGCCAAACCAGTAAATGATTTGTCAAAATAGACCTTCGAAAACACCATTTCTATAAAAATAAACATTAGCACATACAAATATACAATCAAACCCCTAATCATAGAAAAATTAGCACATTATACGTGCGTATACAAACACAAACATGCAGAAACAGAAGCATTTCTCCAAAATCAGTATCATCATCGCATTCAAACCAATCCGAACCCTAATTATAGCCAAATCGTGCAAAAAGACCAAATTTCCAGCAAAACGAAATCGAAATCATACAATAATACAATACAATAAGATATAGAAGAGAGGGAACCTGAACCTGACCTAGGATTATCAGTGAGAATCGGAAGAAGAATGTGAATGAGAAGGAGCGGAGGAGAATTTGTTGTAGGCGGTTTCGCCGATGAGGTAGATGCCGAATGCGACGATGGCGATGCCGAGGCCAGGAGTGGCGTGACGTAGCTGGTTTGAAAGCATAGGGTGCTTCCTCCACTCGTCTCTCCTCCTGAAGAACTCTCCTGTTGGTCCCAATGGCTTCCCCATTCTCTCTCTCTGACTGATTTTCCCCAAATTGAAATGGCAAAGGTAGTAGCAGTAAATCACTAAATCAGTGATAGGGGTTTGGGCTACTACTTAACTTGGGCTTTATTACCCTATATTTTTCTTTCAATGGACTTTATCTTTTTTTTAGTTCTTCACCGAATGTTTGGACCAATTTTCGTTTTCGATAGATTCGTACATCTTGACATCTTGACTAATTCCTGCTCGTAGTTTGGTAGAAAAAACACTGAGAATCAACCTTGGGAGTTTTAATTCGACTTAAAATTATTCCAATGACAGCTTTATACTACTAGACAAGAAGCTTTATCACATAAATTCCACGTATAGTAGTATAAAGTTTGTTATTAAAACAATTTTAATGTCAATTTAGTACTTTTAAAATTAATTTTTGTAATTGTCAAAATAATATCCGGCCAGTGACAATCATGCTCGTGAGGTAAACCCTCAAATCAAAAAAAAAAAAATGCACTTCGAAAATCATTCATTTAACCCACTATAATTACAAAATTGTAGTAAAAAACTTGGGACTCTTTTTACCAAACATGCTCTTAATGTGTGTTTGTTGTGTTTTTCTTTTTCCCTTTTTTATGTAATAAGCTTAGTATTCGTGGAACAAGCTATCTGTATGAATTTACTTATGATTCAATTTATTGATATACTTTTTTAATTAAGAAAATTATTGATATGAATAATAAGACATTTTAGCATGAATTTATGGATTACAACTAACCGAAATCTTTTTTGGGGGTTTTAAATGTAAAACTCACTTCCAATTAAGAGTAACGTTAGGTAAGTTAATTCAAATTTTATTTATGATAATGAGTCTCACTACTAGCCGATGTGAGCCAATGTATCATACTATTTTTCCATTTAACTACAATTTAGAGAATAACAATAACAATTAATAACCCGTTTGGTTGTCCTTCAAATTGTGAATTAGATAATTTACAAAATTTTCATTTATTAGTGTGTGGTTGTGTAAATTGAACAATTGTAAATATGACAATTCAAGTTGATTCACAAAAACTCAAATTAAGTCATTTCAAGTAAATCTTGAAATTGCCTAATTCTAGAATTAGATAATTCATTTTAACTCTATTTTTCGAGAAGATCTAATTTCTATTCGTGGTTTTGATACATCTAGACAAAATTTTAAATAATATAGAATAATGGAAAATATGTTTTTATTTTAACAATCAGAATTTCTCATTTAAATTTTTAAAACACTACTTGAATTAGAATTAAATTATTTATAAATAAATAAATTTACAATTCTTCAATCGAAAATTAACTAATTTTAAAATTAAATAATTTATACAATCAAATTAATTTTAGGCCTCGTTTGATTCAGGGATTAGGATCAGTGGGATTAATAATCAGTATTAATAGTACTGGATTATTAATCCTGGTATTATTAATACCAATACCCTGTTTGATTCATACAGTATTAATACTGGGATATCTCAGCTGATATTAATACCATGTTTAGTTCTGTACTTATATACGAGATTATTTTTGGACTAACTACTTAATGGCATTTTTGAAAATATATGGTTCCTTTTTCTATCCTGGTAAACAATACCACCTCCCCCCTGGTATTAATTATAGCACAAAGAGTGGTATAAGTTAATACCGGTATATAATCCCAGCAATTTGTGCGAATCAAACAAGGTATTATAAAAAAAGTGATATTAATAATCCCATCCCACTTTTTAATACCCGAATCAAACGAGGCCTAAATCTATTAACTTAATGGTATAAAGTTGTAACCGAAACGATATCCGGTAACACCCAAAACATGAAAAAGAAAGGGAGAATAACAGTAACAAACGTGAGCAACAGAAAAGATTTTTGACAAAAGTCTAATTTGGATGGCGTCCAAGGTTTTTAGCCAACAAACGAATTTAAAAAAATAATGTACGAAAGCACCTCGCGAGGCATGCTGCTTTCTCAATGGCTAAAATATTCCCAAAAATAACTCATAAAACAATCACCTAAATTTCTCTCTCTCTCTCTCTTCAAACTACTTCAGCTCTACAGGGAGAAAATAAGAGTTCTAGAGAGAGAGAGAAACAGCAGAGTAATTTTAGAGAGAGATGGCGATTCTTCAAGTCGGCCTTTCTATCTGTTCTCCTTCCCAATTAGCTAGTAATAATCTTCAAATTCCTTGTAAATTTTTTCCATCAATTTCAAATCCAACCAATTTCCGCTCCAAATTCACGCATTCCACAGTTTCAGTCAATTACAGTCCCCAAATTATTTCAGTAAGAAAGGCTGCAACTGTTAATTCAAGAATCAGTTGCTCTGCAAATGGGAGTCTCAGTGAGGTGAGAGAGATCAAACAATACTCCTATTATCTTTTGGTTTAGTTCCTTAGTTGACTAATATTTTCGCGTTTTCATTGAAGCAGAGCTCTGAGACTGTGAAAGAGAAAAGCGTATCTGTGGTTCTTTTAGCTGGAGGAAAAGGAAAAAGAATGGGTGTAAGTCTCTCTCTTTTCAGAATAGCTTCATTCATATGTTTTGTGGTTATTGTGATTTGGTTCCTGCTATATATAGCATCAAACTCATTTTTGCAGCGCTGACATGGTTTTACCTGACTGAATTAAGACATCATAAGGGAATAGGCATTTCAACCGCCATTGAAACTGGGTCAATTGGTTCGAGTTTTTGTTCTTTCATGGAACCCAACATGATAATTTCACGTGGGAAGTTCGAGCTTCATCAACTTATCATTCAATCTCTTGACATTATGTATGAAGTATAGAGACTTCTAGCGAGAATTTACCATTTTATAATTCCAAGAACAAACCAAAACTTGAATCAAATGAGCACTTATAGTTAACCACTGAGGCCATCTATCACTTTTGTTAAACCTTTCTCCTGAAATTGTATGCATGCGAGTAGCACAAGCATCGAGTGATTTAGTTTAGGATTAAATAAAAGGTCACGTTGCGTTTTCTATTGTTAATTAAGATGATGATTCATTATGATTCCACTACTAGATTGTTAACCCATTCGATAGTCGAGGTTGATATGGACCTGTCGACTATCCTTTAAGATGTTACCTATGAAGCATCCAGCCAAATATGGATTGTCCATGGCTCATGGGTGGAGAATGGAGAGGCTCCGCTATCCAAGTTAAGGTGGGAAGGCATATGCTTTTTATGTTTCCATTAGTCGAGCCTAGGAGAAGAAAGATGTGTATCAATATTGTAAAATGAACACATTTGCAACATGGAGACACCTTGCAAGAAGTGTGGGTCCCATTTATTTAGCTTAAAATTGACCAAAATTCATTTCGTAAATCGCACATTTCCAGAAGATATTGCAAACCCCAAATGGGAATGCTAACACGAGAGTGTTTGCTTGGAAAGTTTCCAAGTCCAGAGAGGTATCTTGTGGCTTCAAAGTTCAAACATTCAGTTCTTTTTGGGTTGTTCTTAATTTGAATTAACTTCAGCCACACACTTGCCACAAGTTAGGGATACAATAATTCGTACGTTAGTTTGATTACCATCTTACTACCCCCGGGGTAAGAAAGAAAATAAACTTTTTCTTATACTTACCAGGTTGGTGCAAAATGATTGATTTCCTCTTTGTTTATCAAAGTAGAAAATAAATGGAGCAACTTATTTTTCATGTAATTTTGGTTTTGCTGTCTTGATGTGCCCAGATTTGTGGGTCAGTTGCTATTTGCATATTTTTACCATTCTATGCTATATGCATTGCTGCCTTTATTTCCCACATTCTTTATCTTCTACATATTTTTTTCATCTGCTAGATGATGGATTTATTATATTTTGTGCGAATAGGCAAGCATGCCGAAGCAGTATCTTCCGCTCTTAGGCCAACCAATTGCTTTGTATAGGTAAAATGGAGACTACTCTGGTCAACTCAAAACATTCTTTTCCAACTAATCAGGCTTGTCTTTAAACATATACAGTGGACTTGGTGATTTAAATAATTGGTTATTGCTTAAGGTGACCTAAGATCTCACAATTCTAATCTGGTCAGTTCTTGGTGCAAAGATTCCTTAGGTGGAACCCTCAAAGTCTGGTTTGGTACATTGAAGAACCTTGTTTGATAATAATTAAAAAGCAATTTTTAGTATCTCCAGTCTTTTGTGGCATCTTGTGTTTCTGAGATCATAATATGCTATTTTCTTTGCAGCTTCTACACTTTCTCACTCATGCCTGAAGTGAAGGAAATTATTGTCGTTTGTGATCCTTCTTATGAGGACATCTTTGAAGGTTCGGAGTTATACTTTCGCTCTGCATTTGCCTTCTCTTTACACTCAAGCTTGTTTTTCCTATTTGAAGTTCCATAGAAGATGTGATGTGCCCATCCCCTTGATGTGAGAGATGCTCAAACTTACTATAGCCTTTTCTTATAGACACTAGAGGGAAGATCCAAGTGGACCTGAAATTTGCATTGCCTGGAAAGGAGAGACAAGATTCAGTATACAGTGGACTTCAGGTGCATGGACATTGTTTCCTTGTTATGAGAAGTTGAATTCCTTTTCTATGAAATGCTTTAGATATCCACTTTGCTCACTGTTGCTCACTAGCTCAAGCAATGGATAATTTCATTTTGAAGTTGCGAAGTTATATACTAATATCTGTTTCACAGTTTAACTCCTCAATTAACTTTGTATTGTTTTTGAGTATAATATTGATCTCACCTTAACATGCTTGCTCTAAGTTCTATTAGGAAATTCTAGTAGTGTATTTTTTCTTGGCCTGCAAATACTTCATGCACCTGTTTTGTTCTTCTGTTTTAAAGTTGGGTAACTGAATGATAGAGGTAATTTCCTCTAGTTGATATCATGTGGGGTAAACGCTAATATATGAAGCGGGTGTCAGTGGCTATTGCTAATTTTTCCAACCTATGTTGGTTTTTGTTGATACATGTCTTTTTTTCCTAACAGGCAGTTGATCTAAAGTCTGAACTTGTATGCATCCATGATTCTGCAAGACCTCTGGTATCATCTGAAGATGTAAAAAAGGTTGGGTTCATTGACTTATTTTTCCTGTTGGGTACCTTATGATAACTTGGAATTCGGTTATTATATGTAGAGATTGATGCCAAGACTTCCCATCTTTAGTCATCAACACGGACATTATGATGTATATATATATGCGCATGTGTGTGTTTTGTTTCTCTATCAATGCGATTAAAAGCTTCTATATTTCTCAGTGTAACAGTCAATGAAAACTACAGTAAACCAGTAACAAACTCAATTTACAGAGAAATAGAACAATTAAATCATCCAAACACCTTGAAGGATAAGATGAAGTATTGATACATTGGAGAGTAGTTCTCTCTCTCATTAGCCAAAACCGAGTAAATATTTTACCTTGATTACAGATTTAGGATATTTCTAATTGAATGATGTTGATACATCTATAATGTAGTTTGTCTCTCTACTTTTGCTCTGCATTTGCCTTTTCTTTACTTTTGGTCGTTTCGTGGCAGGTTATGAAGGATGGTTTATCAGTTGGAGCAGCTGTACTTGGTGTCCCTGCTAAAGCTACAATCAAAGAGGTAGATATCGATTATTGCTACTTTTATTGATACTGGTTGAAATTGGAATTTTATCTACTTATTTTGTTTTTACTTTATGAAGGATATGCATCGGGAAACATAATCATGAAAGCTCAAATTGCATAGGATTGACATAGTTCTAGATGGTTCATTAAAAATATATCTATTAGAAGGATGTTGAAATATCTTTTAGAATTTATCTGGGTCCCTTTGCACTATTGAGCAAGTGTAATTAGTCACCCCTTTGCGAAATTTGGTTATATCTACACTTTGGTACCATTTTCTTCACCTAATATATGATAATATGACTGGTCCATAATTGCATTGATGAATATTTTAATCCGTACTAACCCTCCCATAAACTTTATGTAAATGATCTGTATTTTGAATACATATACAAATTTCTGTGCAGGCAAATAGTGAATCTTTTGTGGTGAAAACTCTAGACCGGAAAACACTCTGGGAGATGCAGACTCCACAGGTTTAATATTGGAAACATTTACAATTCCCTGAACTATAAAGAAAATGTTTTTTGCAGAACATATGAATTTAAAGATTTATCAAGATGTGATCAACTGTTTGCTACAGGTTATCAAGCCTGAGTTACTTAAGAAGGGCTTTGAGCTTGTCAATAGGTACTTAGTTATTTATTTTAATTTAACCATCTATTTTAATTTATTTATTTATAACAGTACTCGACTTCTCCAATTTAGTGGAAGTTTATGAAAAATAAAATTGCTAGTAGCAATTATAACCCAATTGATAATCACTTTCCTGTGGATAGTTTACGTTAGAAGGCAATATATCTGGTAGGGTTGATTAGTTTTCTGATATCTAATCTAAAAATCTTGGCTAAGGATCATATTTCAAGCATTTGTATATTTGTACAGAGGTGGTCTTGAAGTCACTGATGATGTGTCCATTGTGGAGCACCTTAAGCATCCTGTTTACATCACCGAAGGGTCTTACACAAACATCAAGGTAATCAATCTTTCTCTGAACCTTTCAAATTTACTTCATGATTTTTGCACTAAAAGGTGGAAGACCAAATAATTAAATCATAATGCTGCAGCTTAGCCTGAAAGTCTAATGTTTCTCAATGTGTTTGGAAGTTTATTCAATGGATAAAAGTGTTAATGACAGTGTGTTAGCGAACTTAATTTCCAGTCTTTAGAATTGGAATTGTATCGAAAATTAACCCTAAAGCTTGGAATTGGAGTTTCCAAACACACCTTAAATGAATTCATTTTAAAGCTCTAATGAATTTCCATTATTCTTATGCTTGCAGGTTACAACCCCTGATGATCTACTACTTGCAGAAAGGATATTGAATACTGCCTCTGCAGTGGCAGCTTAGTAATACTCATCCTCTCTCACCTAAGGTTCAGTTCTTTTATTTTTACCATCACTTGCAATTGTAATTCCTATCTAGGGATTTAGAATCACACTAATAGTCCCACTTTGATTTTGATACCTTCTTAAGAAACCACTAATCTTAACCTAATCAATAGTCAAGATTACAACTTATTTATTACCGTAAAACTTGGTATATTAATTATGTCCGAAAAATGAAATGAATCTCTCAATTTGAGATATCTAGAAATGGAAAGTTGGGATTTTAATTTGAGAGAGAGAGTATTAGTAAGTCCGCTAAATTGTCATTTGTAATGTTTATGCCATTCACCGAAGTAACAGATTAGACTAATTTCAAACAAATTTAATCCCACTACCTGAATAGATTATCATTGTGCTTTGAAAATTGATGAAAGTATAAAACATCTAGTTCATTCGCTGTCTTTGTGATAATGAGTTGCAGTTGCAATGATGCATGCGGAAATATGTCATTAAAAGGTTTACTTATGGCTTCTTCTGTGTTCACAGGAAAGAATGGGAAAAGAGAGAGAATATGCCAATGGAAGCCAATGAAAGCCAATGAACTTAAAATGGTTCACTGTGCCTTATGGAGCTTTAAGAAGTTTTCCTTCTGGAGATGTAGAGCAAAGCATAGAATTTTTATACTGTTGTAATTGGACACAGAGACAAGTGATGATAATGGAGAGTAGTACCTTTTTGTACCAGCAATAATAAGGGCTTAAGCTGATCATTCTGGGTTTAGGTTCCTCAAATGTTCTTTTTACCTTACATTTTTATTGTTGCACCCCTTATGGGTTAGGGTTATTTTTTGGTGGTGGTTGGGGGGGGGGGGAGGATGTTATTATTTGATATTGATAATGAGAATGTGACTGATTGATGGATATGTCAAATGATTTATTAGTACAGATTTTCCTGTTAAAGCTAGGCACTGAAAAAAAATATTGGGTATAACTCTTGTAATGGTGGCCTGTTACAGCAAGATTGAAAAAGAACCGTCAAATAACAAAATCAAAAGTTCAGATTACTTCAATGGTTCCTTCATAATTGTCTTGCCCCGACATGCAAGGCAATTCAACTTCCTTTGCAAGTCCAAGGCGTCATATTAAATTTATTACACCACGCGATCATTACCATTATGAGTGGAATCCTTGCATATTGTGGATCACACAAATAAAAAGAATCATGAAAACTATTTTAAGTGGTTTTAGTGCGTCTACGCATAAGTTGTAAGCCCTAAATCTTGGTATTTGCTGCACTAATATTGGAGGCTAAGTTATCTATTTTAATCAATTCCATGTTCTGCTGATCAGTGGCGGAGCCAAGAATAATTTTCAGGGGGCCCCAAAAAAATTTTAAGCCAAATCAAACTCAATAATTATATTTATAGACCAATTTTTTACTAAAATACTTCTCCATTCTATTTTGATATTTCGAAAAAGTTAAAAATGATACACTAAAATTAATTATATATTTTGAAATATCTTTTGATATATAATCCAAAAAAAAATGAAGGCTGTATTTCCAAAAAAAAAAAAAAAAAGGGTAGTGAAAAACAGCTGCTTGAAGGAAAAAGGGAAGAAAATGAAAATTTAGCATATATTACAAATTTGCGCCTTCAACTTATTACATTAATTGCACAAACCCCCCTGCGCAAACCCCCCTGCAAACGCTGCTGGCTTGACTTATATTGCAGCCCCTGCCCCTAAATTTGTAAGCTAATTACACAATGGCCCCTCAACTTTACCTTCCCACACATAGACCCCTGTACTCTCTGAAAATTTTCAAAAAGTCCAGGTAGGGCCATGGCCCCACCTGGCCCCCATGTGGCTCCGCCCCTGCTGCTGATACCATACATCAATTTCCTCATACTCAAGAAAATCAATTCTTCTCTAAGAATAATATTTGGCTGAAAAATAAAATAAACACCTTCGAGGAAACTAATTATACGGAAACAAATTTCAAGAACAACGAACTTCCAACAAATTGTTTAGTTTGTCTCGCTGTTACAAATATTACAAAAGAGAGAGAACAAATGGTACCATAATTTACCACCAAACTCCTTACACTAATATATTGAGCTCTGAAAGCACTGAAGCTGTGGCAAAATGTCATTGATGAGCCAACTCGCCATCACTTTATATGCCGATTGTGTGAAATGAACTCCGTCCCAGCTGAGGCGTTGACTGGGGTCCTCGCATACCGGGACCCCTAGTCCTCCACAAAACTTCGCAAAATCGAAATTGTAGTCCCCTCCGGTGCCGCAACAACACTTTTGTAATGACTCCATATCAAATCCTGTGAATCTCAAAGAAATAAGTAAGGACTACCTCTGTCCCAAATTAGCAGCATGGTTGACTTTTGCAGTATTTGAAGAATATACTAACGTCAACATAATTAATGGTTAGGAAGAAAATTAGCAAAGTTTTTTGACAATGTCCTACTAAGGAAAGTGGACCCCTAACCGGGACGCCATGAAAAGAAAGTGAACTCTTTAGTTGGGACATAGTGATTTATGGTTGAGACTTACCAAAATATTGAGCATTGCGATAAAGCCATTGAAAGGCATTGTAATAATCGCCGTATAGGATCATTGCATTAGGGTTCTCTTGTTTCAACTCTTTGATGGCTAGCTGAATAAGTTCATTCTGATAAATCGACAAGTTGTTTAATTCCTTCAAGCAATTATGTTGATCATAAGCCGATGAATTGTTCGTCTGGAACAGTGTAAGATACACCGGAAGACAACCTATAGGAAAATTTCCAGGAACAACTACTCGAATCGCGCCATTGTGAACGACTCTCTGCAATCAATTTAAGAAAATTATAATTATTTATGAAGTTGGAGGACATTCCATTCCTAAAATTTCAATAATCGTATTTTCAATCTATATAGGGGTGTTTTATCAAAAAAAAAAAATCAATCTAAAAGTACTGTAATGAAAATTTATATATATGTTCACTTTCGCCATTGAAATTTTTTAATGATCATCTCACCCATATTTAAATTGAATTTGTTGATGAAATTTGGTGGAGATAATCTATCAATTATGGAGATTATCTCTACCAACTTTCATAGAAAAACTCATAGATTTACCCCTTGAAATAGACGATATTTTTTTTTAAAGAGAGGACAATCCTCTTTAGAGCAAGGTTGAATATACATACGTGAAGTTCAAAAGAGAAAATGTATAAGATTTAAGTGAAAACTTACTAGAACAGCATCCTTTATGGCTCGAACAATTACAGGCACCATATTCCGAACGTCCTCGATGGGTTTTCCTTGAGCTAGTGCATAATTTATATCATTACCTCCTATCTCTCCGACCATGAAGAGAGAACCCCGATGCTTTTCAGCACAATCTGATGAAAACATGAAGAAAAAAAATTATTGATAATTAATTATCAATCTTATTAATATTATTCCCATGTTATTAATATTTGAATCCGACTTCTACCTGGATGACAAAGGGAATTGAAATATGTAGACATCCAATCAAGTTGTATATTTAAGGAACTGTTGGTTACAGAAGCTCGAACACTCCAATCTGTAAGAACGTCTACAGGTAAAGCAGTGGCACCAGCAACCGCGAAGTTTACTCCATGTCTAAAGTCTGCATCTACTTTCTTGTATGGATTGAGAAATGGAAGACCGCTTGCAATTGCTGTGGATTTAGGGAAGAAAGAAGGGCAGTTTAGTAGCACGTAAATGTATATAGTAAAAAAGCAGGTGCCGTAATAGTAGATTTAACTGTATAAACTACAAGGAGTGCGCGAGAGCCTATTTTAGACCACTGGTTAAGTGGAGTCCTCACTTATGTGAGAGGCTGAGATATAAAATCTTTCCTGTCACATGGTTATAACAATGAATTTTCTCCCATTTAGAGACGAAAAGCCAAGAGTTACGTAACTAGTGTGTACAATATTACACCAATTTCATGTCGAGTTTCAACATGAGCACAACATCGTGTCAAGTTTCACGTATGAACATAAACCACTGCCCAGACAGCAATTAAATCTACTGGGCACTCTGTATAAATGGCATCAAGCAGTTTCAAATTGACTACCATTTATATTGAAGCATATATAACGGAACAAATTTGGCAGCAGTTAACAAGTTAAATATTATTCAAGAAAATCAAATGTAGTGTTACAATATGAAAGAGGAATTGAATAATTGATGCTTTGATTTACCGATATAGTCAATCATCAGCATCCCATCAGAGCAACGACCAGTAGCATTCCTGAAAAAAGATTCACCATACGGAAGGAAACCGAAGGGAGTAGCAGCTTCTATAGACTCAAGAATTAGATTCCCGGTATCTGATATGGAGTCCCCTAGTTGATATATCTGATCAAATTTACAACTCTTCAACGTACTAAATTTGCGCAGAAGGGGAGGAAAAGAACTTCCCATTTGGGCTCGTATAAGATAAAAGGAACCAATTACAACAACTAGGAACAAGCAAACTCGGGTTGGCGCCATTTCTTAAGCAAAGAAAAGCAAACAAACAATCTATCACATATATAAAAGTTTGTGAATCTGTGGGGCAATTGACTATAAAAGAGAGGAATGGAAGTTGAGGTGTCTCTGTACGCTTCTCAAGACAAAAGAGAGGTCGGTACATTTTCCAAAAGCACGGGAAGATAAGAGTTTTTGCACTTTTTTTCAGTGAAAATGTTTAAAATTCTGTATTTTTCATTTTTCAGTATTGGTTTTTTATTGCACAATTTTCCATGGAATCAATTTACATGGTGAAATATAAATTGGCCTAATTTTTTCGTCTTTTATATAATTCGAATACCAAGACCATGTTTGATGAAGTTTTTTAGTTGAGTTTTTAAGTTTTTTGGTTGGGATCTATAAAAGTAAGTTGAAAAGTTTAATTTGATTTTTGTTAAATTTTTTCAATTAAATCAAAAAATCTCATGAAAAAAACTCAAAATATAGTGACAATGGATCTTATATTATAAATGTTGATGAGTAGGTTGTAAATATATTTATTTTTTTTTATCTAATTTCGGAATTTTTAATTTAAAGTTACAATGTTCTAAAGTTTTATGATAGAAAGTAAAATGAAATAAATTTTGCAAAATATCAAAGTAAAAGTTGATTTTTTAGTAGAAAATTTAAAAAACTAATTTTTTCTAGTTTTTTACCAAACAACGGCCAAGGGTCCTTTAGATTAAAAATTAGAAAAACAATTAAAAACACTATTAAATTTATAAAAATTTAGAAAAAGAGTTTTCAAACATTTTCTAAATTTTTTGTTGAAGGCGCCCTAAAATTTCCTTCACCATGAAAAAATTTTCATCGTAAAACAATTCAATGAAATTTAATTCTTCTCCCGAAAACAAATCTAACCTGAGCTAAGTGCAACGGTTAACCTATTATTTTCAACGTCAGGATTATGTTTATTTTTGCTCTAATTCCTATTTTTAAGGTTGGAAGTCGATTCCACTGACAACTTGAACAAAATATCCAAAAAAGAAGGGTTTAGCCACATGTTTTCCTAAGTTGATAAAGTGGGATCCACCATTGCCCAATTAGGGATTCATATTTTACATCGAAAAATTATAGGAATGTTTGGCCGACGTTTATTTTTTAAAATTTTTAAAATTTTACTTAAAATTAATTCAGATAATGGGTTATAAACCTCATTTCGTAATATTTTATAATTTTAAGGATAAATTCATATTTAATAAAGGGAAGTAGTACTAATTTTATAATTTTGTTTTACAATAAGAACACTTTTCATAATATTAATTTATTTTAAGGAAAATAATAAATGTTGATGGACAAAAATACCCTACTATATTATTTATTCTAATTATACAAAAGACATATTATTCTCTCTTACATACACATAGTTTAGAGAGAGAAAATAAAGAACAAGAGAAAAGAGAAGTTGTTTCACTAATAATATCACCTCTTCCACACCACCACCACCACAACTTGACTCTCCGATCGTATCGCCGAGAGGAGCGCCGTCGTCTATCATCATCATCGTTGTCGTCATCATCTTCTTCTTCTTTTTTCTAGATCTATAATCGTAATATATATATAACTTTTGATCGAACCGTTAGATTTGGATGGTTTTTGGATATGTTGTTCGGAAGACAAAATTATTACAATTATGCGAAACATTAAGACGATCAGATGTCGTTTTGCTATCGAAATCGACTAATTTTGACAGCCCAGCGAGATTTACAAAAAATATAATCGTAACTCTTTTCTTTTTTTTCTTTTACGAACCATATGTCAATCCATATATATACATATAAATAAATTGAATGGATGTTGATCTTATCAATTTTGTTATTCTCTGTTTTGTAATGGTGTTAAAATCATTTTAGCACATTCTGGTTTGTTCTTCAAATTACACACCTTCTGATTGCTTCCTAGGTGGTGCTAAACGCATTTAGCACCTTCTAGTTAGCCTTCTGATTGCTGTTTAGAAGGTGCTAAATGTATTTAGGACCTTCTGGTTAGCTTTCTGGTTGCTACCCAGGGGGTGCTAAATGCAGTTAGCACCTTTTGTTTGCTATCTAGGGGGTGCTAAACGCATTTAACACCTTTTAGATGTTGCCTAGGGGGTGCTAAATACATTTAGCACCTTCTGGATGCTGTTTAGGAAGTGCTAAATGCATTTAGCACCTTCTGGTTGCTGTCTCGGGGTGCTAAATGCATTTTGCAACTCTTCTGGTTGTGGTGCTAATTGCATTTAGCACCCTCTGGTTGCTGTCTAGGAGGTGCTAAATGCATTTAGCACTTTTTGGTTGTGGTGCTAATTTTATTTAGCATATTCTGATTGCTGTTCAGGGGGTGCACCTTCTGATTGTGGTGCTAATTTTATTTAGCATATTCTGATTGCTGTTCAGGGGGTGCTAAATGCATTTATCACCCTCTGGTTGCTATCCAAGGGGTGCTAAATGCATTTAGCACCCTCTGGTTGCTGTCCAAGGGATGCTAAATGTATTTAGTACCTTCTTGTTGCAGAAGGTTATTGTCCAAGGAATGCGTTTAGCACCTTCTGGTAGCAGAAGGTTGCTGCCCAAGGGATGCTAAATACATTTAGCACTTTTTGGTTGCAGAAGGTGCTAAATGCATTTAGCACCCTCTGGTTGCTGTCCAGAAGGTGCTAAATCCTTCTGATTGCTGTTAGCATCATAATAAGACGATATTATAAGGAAGAGGTATTAATGTCTTTTTTGTACTGTGTCCTTAATTTACATGGCTAATTTTTAAGTGTCCTTTATAATTATATTATTATTAGAATAAACCCTTATACCTAATTGCCTCAAATTAATTTTACTTTTATATTTCTTAGAATTTAATTCATTTTATTTTCTCTTTAATTTTTTTTAAAACACTATTACTTTAAATTCAAAAATTAAAATTAGATAAAAAATATATATTTAAAACTTACTTGTCGAGTTTTATAAAATAAGATCTATTGTGAGTACTTTTTGAAATTTTCTTATGAGATTTTATAGTTGGTTGAAAAAAAAAACACTCATACAAAAACCAAATTTACTTTTCAACATTTTTTTCAAATTCTACCAAACACCGAATTTTAAAAACTCGACTCAAAATATCAATCAAACATCACCATAGAATCCAAAGAAATTCTGAGTACCCACAGTCGATAACCGACCGGCCATCCTTCGGTAATACTAGTATTAATATACAGATTATGCATATATCGGTTTTAGTTGACTGATCAACTAAATTTTATTATATACCAAAAAATTTAAAATTTTAATACACAAGAGTAAAAGGTTGTAGGATAAACAGTAAAATAGCTCCTAAGTTAATATTTATATCTCTATAACCCGATAAAATGCCTGAAGTTTAAAAAAAAAATTACCAATTAAAGTTGGTACATTTTTTTAATTTTTTTTTATCTCTACCACATAGACATCCCACGTATAATATATGAAACTAATCCTCTACTTGTTATGGCCGGCCGTTGGGTACCACACCAGCGAAAATCCCACCGGTGGGCGCTCAGTCCGTGTGGCACAATGGGTGATGGTTGGCACAGTGGTTTGGTACATTGAAGAACCTTGTTTGATAGGCACTAAAAAGCGGATTTTAGTATCCCCAGTCTTTTTTGGTGCTTCTGAGATCATAATATGCTATTTTCTTTGCAGCTTCTAAACTTTCTCACTCATGCCTGAAGTGAAGGAAACTATTGTCGTTTGTGATCCTTCTTATGAGGACATCTTTGAAGGTTCCGAGTTATACTTTTGCTTTGCATTTGCCTTCTCTTTACACTTGAGCTTGTTTTTCCTATTTGAAGTATCATAGAAGATGTGATGTCAATGAGCCATGTAAAATATCTGACCCAGGCCCGATGTTGGTTTTACTTTGAGAAACAAACAAAAAAAAAAACACCACTTTAGGGTCAGGGTCAGGTCATTTTGCCCATCCCCCTGATGTGAGAGATGCTCAAACTTACTATGACCTTTTCTTATAGACACTAAAGGGAAGATCCAAGTGGACCTGAAATTTGCATTGCCTGGAAAGGAGAGACAAGATTCAGTATACAGTGGACTTCAGGAGCATGGACATTGTTTCCTTGTTATGAGAAGTTGAATTCCTTTTCGATGAAATGTTTTACATCTCCAATTTGCTCACTGTTGCTCACTAGCTCAAGCAATGGATAATTTCATTTTGAAGTTGCAAAGTTATATCTGTTTCACGGTTTACTAGTATGATGTTGACATCACCTTAACATGCTTGCTTTAAGTTCTATTAGGAAATTCTAGTTAGCGTATTTTTTCTTGGCCTGCAAATACTTCATGCACCTGCTTTGGTCTTGTGTTTTAAAGTTGGGTAACTGAATGATAGAGGTAATTTCCTCTAGTTGATATCATGTGGGTTAAACGCTAAGATATGAAGAGGGTGTCAATGCAGCCTACTTTGGTTTCAACTTTCAAGTGAAATAGATGCTTTATTGATACATGTTATTTTTTCCCGTACAGGCTGTTGATCTAAACTCTGAACTTGTATGCGTCCATGATTCTGCAAGACCCCTGGTATCGTCTGAAGATGTGAAAAAGGTTGGGTTCATTGACTTAATTTTCGTGTTGGGTATCTTATGATAACTAGGAATTCGGTTGTTATACGTAGAGATCTATGCCAAGATTTTCCATCTTTATTCATCAACACGGAGATTATGACGTGTGTATATATATATGCGTGTGTGTATGTTTTGTTTCTCTATCAATGTGACTAGGAACTTGTATATTTCTCAGTGTAACAGTAAATGAAAATTACATTAAACCAGTAACAAAATCAATTTACAGAGAAATAGAACAATTAAATCATGCAACACCTAGAAGGATAAGATGAAGTATTGATACATCGGAGAGTAGTTCTTCTCTCTCATTAGCCAAAACCAAGTAAATATTTTACCTTGATTACAGATTTGGGATATTTCTATTTGAATGATGTTGAAACATCTATAATGTAGTTCGTCTCTCTACTTTCGCTCTGCATTTGCCTTCTCTTTATGTCTTGTTCGTTTCGTGGCAGGTTATGGAGGATGCTTTATCGGTTGGAGCAGCTGTACTTGGTGTCCCTGCTAAAGCTACAATCAAAGAGGTAGATACTGGTTATTGCAACTTTAATTGATACTAGCTGAAATTGGAATTTTATCTAGTTATTTTGTTTTTACTTTATGAAGGATGTGCATTGGGGAACATAATCGTGAAAGCTCAAATTGCATAGGATTGACATAGTTCGAGATGGTTCAATAAAAATATATTCAAGCATATGTTTTGTCTATAGACACTTTTTGACTTTGGTGATTTCCCAAAAACCATTTGATAATACTCACTAATTTTATTTAAACTATGCAAAAATGAGTTCAGCCTGAACATATTGATGCGGGGATCTGCTTGTCCCATACGATGCTTTCCCCTGCTTGGATGAGGTGTTGAAAAGAAAATTGTATACATTTTGTCTATTCTTGTGGTTTGGTTATATCTATTAGAATTTCTCTGGGTCCCTTTGCACTATTGAGCAAGTGTAATTAGCCATCCCTTTGTGAAATATGGTTATATCTATGCTTTAATACCATTTTCTTCACCTAATATATGATAATATGACTAGTCCATAATTGCATCAATGAATATTTTAATCCGTACTACCCCTCTCCGTAAACTTTATGTAAATGATCTGTGTTTTGAATACATGTACAAATTTCTGTCCAGGCAAATAGCGAATCTTTTGTAGTGAAAACTCTGGACCGAAAAACACTCTGGGAGATGCAGACTCCACAGGTTTAATATTGGAAACATTTACAATTCCCTGAACTATAAAGAAAATGTTTTTTGCAGAACATATGAATTTAAAGATTTATCAAGATGTGATCAACTGTTTGCTACAGGTTATCAAGCCTGAGTTACTTACGAAGGGCTTTGAGCTTGTCAATAGGTACTTAGTTATTCATTTTAATTTAACCATCTATTTTTTATTTATTTATAACAGTACTCAACTTCTCCAATTTACTGGAAGTTCATAAAAAAAATTGCTAGTAGCAATTATAACCCAAGTGATAGTCACATTCCTGCGGAGAGTTTATATCAAAAGGCAATATATCTTGTAAGGTTGATTAGTTTTCTGATATATAATCTAAAAATCTTGGCTAAGGATCATATTTCAAGCATTTGTATATTTCTACAGAGGTGGTCTTGAAGTCACTGATGATGTGTCCATTGTGGAGCACCTTAGGCATCCTGTTTACATTACCGAAGGAACTTACACAAACATCAAGGTAATCGATCTCTCTCTGGACCTGTCAAATTTACTTCATGAATTAAAAGGTGGAAGACCAAATAATTAAATCATAATCCTTTTTGTACGGGCATATGCTGCAGCTTAGCCTGAAAGTCTAATGTTTATCAATGTGTTTGGAAGTTGATTCAATGGATAAAGACATTAATAACGGTGTTTCAGTGAACTTAATTTCCAATCTTTAGAATTGGAATTGTATCGAAAATTAAAAATGCCAAAGCTTGGAATTGGAGTCTCCAAAAACACCTTAATTGCATTGATTTTAAGCTCTAATGAATTTCCATTATTCTTATGCTTGCAGGTTACAACCCCTGATGATCTACTACTTGCAGAAAGGATATTGAACACTGCCTCTGCAGTGGCAGCTTAGTAATACTCATCCTCTTTCACCTAAGGTTCAGTTCTTTTATTTTTACCATCACTTGCAATTGTAATTCCTTTCTAGGGATTTAGAATCACACTAATAATCCCACTTTGATTTTGATACCTTCTTAAGAAACCACTAATCTTAACCTAATCACTAGTCAAGATTAAAACTTATTTATTACTGTAAAACTTGTCATATAAATTATGTCCGAAAAAGGAAATGAAACTCTCAATTTGAGATGTCTAGAAATGGAAAGTGGGGATTTTAATTTGAGACTGAGAGTATTAGTAAGTCTGCTAAATTGTCATTTGTAATGTGGCTTGAAAAGTTGGGACATTATAGAACATAGAGAGGGTTTTATGCCATTCACCGAAGTAACAGATTAGAGTAATTTCAAACAAATTTAATCCCACAACCTGAATAGATTATCATTGTGCTTTGAAAATTGATGAAAGTATAAAACATCTTGTTCATTCGGTGTCTTTGTGATAATGAGTTGCAGTTGCAATGATGCATGGGGACATACGTCGTTAAGAGGCTTACTTATGGCTTCTTCAGTGTTCACAGGAAAGAATGGGAAAACAGAGAGAATATGCCAATGGAAGCCAATGAACTTAAAATGGTTCACTGTGCCTTATGGAGCTTTAAGAAGTTTTCCCTCTGGAGATGTAGAGCAAAGCATAGAATTTTTATACTGTTGTAATTGGACACAAAGACAAGTGATGATAATGGAGAGTAGTACCTTTTTGTACCAGCAATAATAAGGGCTTAAGCTGATCAGTCTGGGTTTAGGTTCCTCAAATGTTCTTTTTTCTTTTACATTTTTATTGTTGCATCCCTTATGGGTTAGGGTTCTTTTTTTGATGGTTTGAGAGAAGGGGGGGGGGGGGGGGAGGGGGGTGTGAAGGATGTTATTATTTGATATTGATAATGAGAATGTGACTGATTGATTTGTCAAATGTAAATTTATTAGTACAGATTTGCCTATTAAAGCTAGGCACTGGAAAAAAAAAATTGGGTATAACTTTTGTAATGGTGGCCTGGTACAGCAAGATTGAACAATAACCTTCAAATAACATAATCAAAAGTTTAGATTACTTCAATGGTTCCTTCATAATTGTCTTGCCCCAGCATGCAAGGCAATTCAACTTCTTTTGCAGGTCCAAGGCGTCATATTAAATTTATTACGCCGTGCGATTATTACCATTGTGAGTGTAATCCTTGCATAATGTGGATCACACAAATAAAAAGAACCATGAAAACTATTTTAAGTGGTTTTAGTTCATCTACCCATAAGATGTAAGCCCTAATTCTTGGTAGTTGCTGCACTCATATTGGAGGCTAAGTTATCTATTTTAACCAATTCCATGTTCTGCTTATACCATGCATCAATTTCCTCATACGCAAGAAAATCAATTCTTCTCTAAGAATAATATTTCACAGAAAAATAAAATAAACACCTTTGAGAAAACTAATTATACGGAAACAAATTTCAAGAACAACGAACTTCCAATAAATTGTTTAGTCAGTCTCACTATTACAAATATTACAAAAGAGATAACAAATGGTAACATAATTTACCCCCAAACTACTTACCCTAATATACTGAACTCTGAAAGCACTGAAGCTGCGGTAAAATGTCATTGATTAGCCAACTCGCCATCACTTTATATGCCGCTTGTGTGAAATGAACTCCGTCCCAGCTGAGGCGTTGACTGGGGTCCTCGCAAACTGGGACCCCCGAACGTCCGCAAAACTTCGCAAAATCGAAGTTGTAGTCCCCTCCAGTGCCGCAACAGCACTTTTGTAATGATTCCATATCAAATCCTGTGAATCTCAAAGAAATAAGTGAGGACTACCTCCGTCCCAAATTAGCAGCATGATTGACTTTCGCAGTATTTGAAGAATAATGTCAACATAATTAATGGTTGGGAAAAAAAGTAGCAAACTTTTTTTAACAATGTCTTAGCATGGAAACTGGATTGGGACATTCAGAAAAGAAAGTGAACTCTTTAGTTGGGACATAGTGAATTATGGTTGAAACTTACCAAAATATTGAGCATTGCGATAAAGCCATTGAAAGGCATTGTAATAATTGCCGTATAGGATCATTGTGTTAGGGTTCTTTTGTTTCAACTCTTTGATGGCTAGCTGAAGAAGTTCATTTTGATAAATCGACAAGTTGTTTAGTTCCTTCAAGCAATTATGTTGATCATAAGCCGATGAATTGTTCGTCTGGAATAGTGTAAGATACACCGGAAGACAACCTATAGGAAAATTTCCAGGAACAACTATCCGAATCGCGCCGTTGTGAATGACTTTCTGCAATCAATTTAAGAAAATTATAATTATTTATTAAGTTGGAGGTCATTCCATTGTCCCCAAAACTTCAATAGTCGTATTTTCAATCTTTCTAGGGGTATTTTATCCAAAAAAAAAATCAATCCAGAGGTACGAGTAATATAGATATACATTCGTTCTCGCTGTTAAATTTTTTAATGATCATCTCCCTTTTTAAGGGGAAACAAGGAAAACCCTCCCCATCCCATGTAGGATTCGAACCAAGGACCTCCTGCTTTTTGGATGAGAGCCTTACCACTATGCTACCCACTCCCCTAAAGATTATCTCTACATACTTTCATAGAAAAACTGATAGATTTACCCCTTGAAATAAATGATCTCTCTTTTTCTTAGAGAGAGGACCGTCCTCTTTAGAGCAAGGCTGAATATAGATATGTGAAGTTCCAAAGAGAAAATGTGTAAGATTTCGGTGAAAACTTACTAGAACTGCATCCTTTATGGCTCGAACAATTACAGGCACCATATTCCAAACCTCCTTGATGGGTTTTCCTTGAGCTAGTGCATAATTTATGTCATTACCTCCTATCTCTCCGACCATGAAGAGAGAACTCCGATGCTTTTCAGCGCAATCTGATGAAAACACGAAAGGAAAAAAAATTATTGATAATTAATCATCAATCTTATTAATATTTGAATCTGACTTCTACCTGGATGACAATGAGAATTGAAATATGTAGACATCCAATCGAGTTGTATATTTAAGGAGCTGTTGGTTACAGAAGTTCGAGTATTCCAATTTGCAAGAACGTCTACAGGCAAAGCAGTGGCACCAGCAACTGCAAAGTTTACTCCATGTCTAAAGTCTGCATCCACTTTCTTGTAGGGATTGAGAAACGGAAGACCGCTTGCAATTGCTGTGGATTTAGGGAAGAAAGGAGGGTAGTTTAGTAGCATGTAAATGTACATAATTAATCGTAAAAAAGGAGGTATCTTAATAGTACATTTAACTGTATAAACTACACAGAGTGCGCGAGAGCCTATTTTAGACCACTGGTTAAGGGGAGTCCTCACATACGTGAGAGGCTGAGATATCACAAAACCTTCCACTCATATGGTTATAACCATGAATTTTCTCCCATTTAGAGACAAAAAGCCAAGAGTAACATAACTAGTGAGTACAACATTACACCAATTTCATGTCGAGTTTCAACATAAACACAACACGAAACAGCACAACATCGTGTCAAGTTTCACGTATGAACATAAACCACTGCCCAGACAGCAATTAAATCTACTGGGCACTAGCATGTAGAATAATCTGTATAAATAGCATCAAGCAGCTTCAAATTGACTAGCATTTATATCGAAGCATATTTAACGGAACAAATTTGGCAGCAGTTAACAAGTTAAATATTATTCAAGAAAATCAAATGTAGTGTTACAATATGAAAGAGGAATTGATGCTTTGATTTACCGATATAGTCAATCATCAGCATCCCATCAGAGCAACGACCAGTAGCATTCCTGAAAAAAGATTCACCATACGGAAGGCTACCGAACGGAGTAGCAGCTCCTCTAGGCTCAAGAATTAGATTCCCGGTATCTGATATCGAGTCCCCAAGTTGATATATCTGATCAAAGTTACAACTCTTCAACGTACTAAATGTTCGCAGAAGAGGAGGAAAAGAACTTCCCATTCGGGTTCGTATAAGATAAAAGGAACCAATTACGACAATTAGGAACAAGCAAACCCGGGTTGGCGCCATTTCTGAAGCAGAGATAAGCAAACAAACAATCGATCACATATATAAAAGTTTGTGAATCTGTTGGCAATTGACTATAAAAGAGAGGAATGGAAGTTGAGTTGAGTTCAACTCCTTCCGTCTCTGTATGCTTCTCAAGAAAAAAGAGAGGTCGGTGCATTTTCCAAAAACACGGGAAGATTGAGTTTTTGCAGTTTCTTTCCGTGAAAATGTTTAAAATTCTGTTTTTTTCACTTTTCAGTATTGGTTTTTTATTACACAATTTTCCATGGAATCAATTTACATGGTGAAATATAATTTAGCCTAATTTTCTCATTTTTTATGTAATTCAGATCAAGGGCGGATCCAGGATTCTACCTTAGGTGGGCTCATGATAAAAAGGAATTTTGTAAAAAAAAAAAAAATTAGAGAAAATATTAATAACGATTTTTTCCCTTTTCCAAGCATATGAAATTTTGAAATTAATTTTTTGTTTGGCTAAAAAATGTATAGACTAATTTTTCTCAAAATTTCAGTTTCAAAGCCTTAAGATTAGGTTCCGAAATACAACGAAAAATTAATTAAAATATATATGACGGTTGATTACTAAAACTGAGGCTTTAAAATATAAGCTCTTGGAAAAAAATTAAATATAAGTATTGGTCCAACTGGAAGCAATAATACTCTAATAATCTAAAAAACAAATTGCATATAATATATATTAAATAAACTGAAGTACTGAACAATAAATTAAGAAATGAACAAACAATACTCTAAATCTCTAATAATATAATAAATAATATATATAAATTCAAGCCCCTCTCCTTCTCCCTCCCACTTAAGGCTTGAACATCTGGATCTATCACGCGCAATAATGCATATTAAAAAAAATTAATAATATATGCAATTATTATGGCCGTTTGGTACTCAGGTGTTTTTATGAACTTGGAATAAATTTATTAGTTATATAAATAATATATTATATGTATTAAGTGAACTAAGAGCATCGTTGACTAAAAATAATAATAAAAAAACAATTTGGACTAAAAAAAATAAGAGCATCAGTGGTTAGTTTAGATGGATAGAATAATGACCTAAGTTATTGACAAAAGTCAAGTGGGCCTGGTATTTAATTCATTAATATTCTAACTATTTTTTTTTAATGGGTTGGATTGAGTTGATTTAGGTTAAGTTGGGGCGGGCTGAGCTGGACTGGACTGGGCTACTGTTTAATATTTATGGGTATTATAACCTGGGTTAAGTGCAACGGTTAGCCTATTATTTTTCAACTTCAGAATTATGTTTGTTTTTGCTCTAATTCTTATTTTTAAGGTTGGAAGTCGATTTCACTCACAACTTAAGCAAATATCCAAAAAAGGAAGTAAGCCACATGTTTTCCTTCAAGTTGATAAAGTGGAATCCACCATTGCCCATTTAGGGATTGATTTTTAAAATTTTACAAAAAAATATAATTTTTGTTTTTTTATTCATTTCTTAATGTTTTCTAAAATATAAAAAAAAAATAAAAAAAATAAACAAAACAGATGTGCATCAATATTGTAAAATGAACACATTTGCAACATGGACACGGCTCGTAAGAAGTGCGGGTCCCATTTATTTAGCTTAAAATTGACCAAAATTCATTTCGTAAATTTCACCTTTCAGAAGATAAATTATAATTTTTTTAATTTTTTTTTTGACAGGCAAATTAGAATTGATATGTCAAATGTAAATTTATTAGTACAGATTTTCCTATTAAAGCTAGGCACTGAAAAAATATTGGGTATAACTCTTGTAATGGTGGCTTGGTACAGCGAGATGGAACAATAACCGTCAAATATCAAAATTAAAAGTTCAGATTACATCGATGGTTCCTTCATAATTGTCTTGCCCCAACATGCAAGGGAATTCAACTTGCGTTGCAGCTCCAAGGCGTCATATTAAATTTATTACACCTAACGAGCATTACCATTGTGAGTGGAATCCTTGCATATTGTGGACCAAACAAATAAAAGGAATCATGAAACTATTTTAAGTGGTTTTAGTGCATCTACCCATAAGATGTAAGCCCTAATTCTTTGTATTTTCTGCACTCATATTCGAGGTAATCTATTGAAACCAATTCCATGTTCTGCTGATACCATGCATCAATTTTCTCAGATGCAAGAAAATCAATTCTTAGAGGGAATAATATTTTGCGGAAATATAAAAGAAACGCCTTCAAGGAAACTAATTACACGGAAACAAATTTCAAAACAACAAACTTCCAACAAATTCTTTAGTCTGTCTCACAGTTACAAATATTACATAAGAGAGAAAGAATAAATGTTAACATAATTTACCACCTAACTACTTACACTAATACACTGAACCCTAAACAAATGGTTCCATAATTTACCAGCTAACTACTTACACTAATATACTGAACTCTGAAAGCACTGAAGCTGCGGTAATATGTCATCGATGAGCCAACTTGCCATCACTTTATATGCCGCTTGTGTGAAATGAACTCCGTCCCAGCTGAGGCGTTGACTGGGGTCGTCGCAAACCGGGACCCCTGGACCTCCGCAAAACTTAGCAAGATCAAAGTTGTAGTCCCCTCCAGTGCCGCAACAACCCTTTTGTAATGACTCCATATCAAATCCTGTGAATCTCAAAGAAATAAGTGAGGAGTACCTTCGTCCCAAATTAGCAGCATGATTGACTTTCGCAGTATTTGAAGAATAATGTCAACATAATTAATGGTCGGGAAAAAAAGTAGCAAACTTTTTTTAACAATGTCTTAGTATGGAAACTGGACAGCGACGTCCAGAAAAGAAAGTGAACTCTTTAGTTGGGACGTAGTGAATTATGGTTGAAACTTACCAAAATACTGAGCATTGCGATAAAGCCATTGAAAGGCATTGTAATAATGGCCATATAGGATCATTGTGTTAGGGTTCTCTTGTTTCAACTCTTTGATGGTTAGCTGAAGAAGTTCATTTTGATAAATCGACAAGTTGTTTAGTTCCTTTAAGCAATTATGTTGATCATAAGCCGATGAATTGTTCGTCTGGAATAGTGTAAGACACACCGGGAGACAACCTAGAGGAAAATTTCCAGTAACAACTATCCGAATCGCGCCGTTGTGAATGACTCTCTGCAATCAATTTAAGAAAATTATAATTATTTATGAAGTTGGAGGTCATTCCATTGTCCCTGAAAATTCAATAGTCGTATTTTCAATCTATCTAGGGGTATTTTATAAAAAAATAAATCAATCTAGAGGTACGTGTAATATATATAAATTCATTCTGGTCAATAAATTTTTTAAGGATCAGCTTTTTAACTAGGAATAAGGAAAACCCTTCCAATCCGCATTTCCTAGGGGATTCGAACCCGGGATTTCCCGCTGTCTGGGTGAGAGCCTTACCACTAGTCTACCCACTCCCACAAGAGATTACCTCTACATACTTTCATAGAAAAACTCATAAATTTACCCCTTGAAATAGACAATCTTCTTTTTTTTAAAGAGAGAACTATCCGCTTTGGAGCAAGGCTGAATATAGATACGTGAAGTTCAAAAGAGAAAAGTTGGAGGTCATTCCATTGTCCCTAAAAATTCAATAGTTGTATTTTCAATCTATCTAGGGGTATTTTATCAAAAAATAAAATCAATCTTGAGGTACGTGTAATATATATAGGAATAAGGAAAACCCTTCCCATCTGCATCTCATGGGGGATTCGAACCCAGGACTTCTTGCTATTCGGGTGAGAACCTTACCACTAGGTTACCCACTCCCACAAGAGATTTTATCTACATTCTTTCGTAGAAAAACTGATAGATTTATCCCTTGAAATAGATGATTTTTTTTAAAGAGAGGACTATCCTCTTTAGAGCAAGGCTGAATATAGATACGTGAAGTTCAAAAGAGAAAATGTATAAGATTTCGGTGAAAACTTACTAGAACAGCATCCTTTATGGCTCGAACAATTACAGGCACCATATTTCGAACCTCCTCGATGGGTTTTCCTTGAACTAGTGCATAATTTATATCATTACCTCCTATCTCTCCGACCACGAAGAGAGAACTCCGATGCTTTTCAGCGCAATCTGATGAAAACATGAAGAAAAAAAATTATTGATAATTAATCATCAATCTTATTAATATTTGAATCCGACTTCTACCTGGATGACAAAGGGAATTGAAATATGTAGACATCCAATCGAGTTGTATATTTAAAGAACTGTTGGTTGCAGAAGTTCGAGTATTCCAATTTGCAAGAACGTCTACAGGCAAAGCAGTGGCACCAGCAACCGCAAAGTTTACTCCGTGTCTAAAGTCTGCATCCACTTTCTTGTAGGGATTGAGAAATGGAAGACCGCTTGCAATTGCTGTGGATTTAGGGGAGAAAGGAGGGTAGTTTAGTAGCACGTAAATGTATATAATTAATCGTAAAAAAGCAGGTATCTTAATAGTGGATTTTACTGTATAAACTACACGGAGTGCGCGAGCCTATTCTAGACCACTGGTTAAGGGGAGTCCTCACATATGTGAGAGGCTGAGATATCATAAAACCTTCCTGTCACATGGTTATAACCATGAATTTTCTCCCGTTTAGAGACGAAAAGCCAAGAGTAACATAGCTAGTGAGTAAAATATTACACCAATTTCATGTCGAGTTTCAACATAAACACAACACGAAACAGCACAACATCGTGTCAAGTTTCACGTATGAACATAAACCACTGCCCAGAAAGCAATTAAATCTACTGGGCACTAGCATGTAGAATAATCTGTATAAATAGCATCAAGCAGCTTCAAATTGACTAGCATTTATATCAAAGCATATATAACGGAAAAAAATTGGTAGCAGTTAACAAGTTAAATATTATTCAAGAAAATCAAATGTAGTGTTACAATATGAAAGAGGAATTGATGCTTTGATTTACTGATATAGTCAATCATCAGCATCCCATCAGAGCAACGACCAGTAGCATTCCTGAAAAAGATTCACCATACGGAAGGCTACCGAAGGGAGTAGCAGCTCCTCCAGGCTCAAGAATTAGATTCCCGGTATCTGATATCGAGTCCCCAAGTTGATATATCTGATCAAAGTTACAACTCCTCAACGTACTAAATGTGCGCAGAAGCGGGGGAAAAGAACTTCCCATTGGGGTTTGTATAAGATAAAAGGAACCAATTAAGACAACTAGGAACAAGCAAACCCGGGTTGGCGCCATTTCTGAAGCAAAGAAAAGCAAATAAACAATCGATCACATATATAAAAGTTTGTGAATCTGTTGGGCAATGTCTCTAAAAGAGAGGAATATAATGGAAGTTGAGTTGAGTTCAACTCCTTCTGTCTATGTATGCTTCTCAAGACAAAAGAGAGGTCGGTGCATTTTCCAAAAACACGGGAAGATTGAGTTTTTGCACTTTCTTTCCGTGAAAATGTTTAAAATTCTGTATTTTTCACTTTTTAGTATTGGTTTTTTACTGCACAATTTTCCATGGAATCAATTTACATGGTGAAATATAATTTGGCCTAATTTTCTCATTTTCAATGTAATTCAGATACCATTATACCAAAGGTCCTTCCGATTAAAAAAGTAAAAATTAATTAAAAATACTACTAAATTTAAAAAAAGAGTTTTCAAACACTTCCCCAATGTTTTATTAAAAGCACCCTAAAATTTTGTTTTCCTTGAAAAAATTTCCATTGTAAAATAATTCAATGTAATTTAATTCTTCTCCAGTAAACAAATATAACCAGAGCTAAGAATGGTTAACCTATTATTTTTCAACGTCAGAATCATGTTTATTTTTGCTCTAATTCTTATTTTTATGGTTGGAAGTCGATTTCACTCACAACTTAAACAGAATATCCAAAAAAAAAGCTAGCCACATGTTTGTTGACAAATGAAAAGAAATGTAAAGAAGATGGTTTATTATCTTGTGTCTTAAAAGCTCTATACAAGGTCCCTTTTATAGGGATGAAAGCTGATCTAGCCTGCTTGATTCATGCCTTAAATCTAGGGATGGAAGAAGAAAAACAAATAACATATCTATGCTCAAATTTTTGACCTAGACTATGTATATGAAATTTACCTAACCTTTGAAATACAACCCATGTGATCTTTGACAATATACATGTGATCTTTGACAATATACATTACAAGTAGATATTCTAATACTCCCCCTCAAGTTGGCACACATATGTCAAACATGCCCAACTTGCTAACCATTTTTGCGAATATTTTCCTTGTCACGGGTTTGGTGAGTATATCAGCCAATTGATCTTCAGAGCGCACATGAGGAACATAAATAACTTTCTCTTCTAACTTCTCTTTGATGAAGAACCTATCCACTTCAACATGCTTTGTTCGGTCATGTTGAACTGGATTATGTGCGATATCACATGCTGCCTTGTTGTCACAATATTACATCATGGGTTCAGTCGGAGGAAAACCGAGATCTGTCAGTAGCAGTTTTAACCATAATAACTCTTGAATACCAACTGCCATTCCTCGATATTCTGCTTCTGCGCTTGATCGAGATACTACATTTTGTTTTTTACTCCTCCAAGTGACCAAATTTCCCCTATAAATGTGAAGCACCCTGATGTAGACCTTCTGTCACATATATTTCCAGCCCAGTCAGCATCAGTGTATCCTTCAATTTTTAAAAAATCCTCATTTTTCTGAAACAAGATTCCCTTTCCCGGAGTTGTTTTGAGATAACTGATAATCCTCATAACTGCCTGCATATGCTTTTCCCCTGGATTATGTAGGAATTGACTGACAATGCTCAATGCATATGATATATCGGGCCTTGTATGTGCTAGATACATCAATCTTCCTACCAATCTCTGATAGCGTCCTTCATCGATTGGTACTTGATCTGTTTCGAGCTCTAACTTTAATCCTTCCTCCATTGGAGTCTTTGACGGTTGATAAGCTGACATTCCAGTTTCACTTAGTAAGTCTAAAGCATACTTTCTCTGAGAAAGAAAAATGCCTTTTGATGATCTCGACACCTCGATTCCTAAAAAATACTTCAAATTCCCGAGATCTTTCATCTCAAACTCCTGAGATAAGAGTTTTTTCAATGCCTATTGTTCTTGAGGGTCGTTTCCTGTGAGCACCATATCATCTACATAAACGATAAGTACTGTAATCTTCTTATGACTTTTCTTCAAAAATAAGGTATGATCAGAATTACTCTGACTGTACCCAAACTTTCGCATCGACCTCGCGAATCTCCCAAACCAGGCTCTGGGGATTGTTTTAATCCATACAAAGACTTTTTCAACTTGCAGACTTTATCCGTATGCTTTACCGGGATCTTATATCCAGGTGGGAACTCCATATATACCTCCTCTTCTAACTCCCCATGTAGGAAGGCATTTTTTACATCGAACTGTTGTAGAGACCAGCCCAAGTTTGCAGCTAATGAGAGTAACACTCGCACCGTATTGATTTTTGCTACTGGCGCAAATGTCTCCAGATAATCAATCCCATGTGTTTGTGTGTAACCTTTTGCAACTAGTCTCGCCTTGAATCTTTCGATCGTACCATCTGCTTTATATTTCACAGTGTACACCCACTTACAACCCACCTTCTTCTTTCCAGAAGGAGGTGGAGGTGGAGATGGAGATGGCACAACTTCATTTGGACAGGTATCTGAAATTTCTTCATCAGGGGATGACGGAATTTCAGTTGTCTCTGCTGCTGGTGGGAATTCGGAATTCAACGTTGGAACTACCTTTATTGAGCTTATCTCTTCCTCAGTGATATTTTTAAATAACTGAACTTCTTTATAATGCTCCCCCTGAAGTTCAGTTTGGTGAAAGTACATATTTTCTTCATGAAATGTCACATCCATGGTGACATACACTTTTTGTGTAGGAGGATGATAACATCAGTACCCTTTCTGAGAAGATGCATACCCGAGCTCGAGGTTCAAGCTTGTTCCGCTGTTCCTTTGGTAAGTGGACAAATGTGACACATCCAAACACTCGGGGAGGAAGATTTAACACAGTAGGGGCTGAGACAAGCTTAGATAAGACTTCGAAGGGTGTCCGAAAATCAAGTACAGCTAAGGGGATGCAGTTTACTATATAGACAGCCGAGGAGAGTGCTTCACCCCAATACGAGGTTGGTGTATTTGCGCTTATTAAGGATGCCCGAACTATTTCCAATAAATGTCGATTTTTTCGCTCGACAACCCCATTCTGTTGAGGAGTATAAGCACATGTTGTCTGATGAAGAATTCCATGGAGTTTGAAGTATTCTTGTAACTCGGTACTCATATATTCACCACCATTATCACTTCGAAGAACTTGAATAGTAGCATTATACTGTGTACTGATTTGTTTATGGAATCCCTTAAACAAACTACTAACCTCACTTTTGGATTTCATGGGACAAACCCACGTCATCCGAGTACAATCATCAATAAATGTGACAAACCACCGTGTACCACTTAAAGAAGAAATGTGAGATGGGCCCCATACATCAGAATGAACAATCATAAATGGAACTGAACTTATACTCAATGAAGGTTTAAATGAAGTACGATGGCTTTTAGACAATTCACAAGTCTCACAATGAAAAACAGAAGGATCAGTTTTATTGACTAAATGGGGAAATAGTTTCTTTAAGTAACCAAACGATGTGTGTCCTAACCGGCGGTGCCATAACCAAAGTTCATCTGCAATTTTCTTGTCAGAGGTACTAGTGTGCAAGGCCTTGTGCAAGCGATCTGTGTTTTTCACCTCCAGGTCCAAGTAGTACAATTTTCCCCTCCTAACGCCATAACCAATCGTCTTCTTCGTCTGAATATCCTTAAAAATATAATGGGAAGGCCAAAAGGTGACAACACAGTGTAAGGCATTAGTTATTTGAGCAACAGATAATAAATTATAGTCTAAGGATGGTACTACTAAGACAGAGCTTAGGTTTAAGGTGTCTGATAGATTGACTGACCCTTTTCCTACCACAGGAACTGGGGCACCATTAGCTGTGGAAACAAAGGTCTGAGTTGATGGGTTTAGTGGAGTAACCATTTTGGAATTAGATGTCATATGATCAGTGGCGCCCGAATCAATTACCCATGTATTATTCAAAACAGAGACAGAATGTAAAGCCGTACCTGATGTACCTTGGTGGTAAGTAAGCTTGAGGCTTGTTTGTTACCTCCTTCTGTGGTTTGATTTGTTCGACGACTTTAAGAATCCTTCCACCAATCCGGGTAGCCAATGATTTCATAGCAACCCTTTTTTGAGTGTCCCGTAAGCCCACAAACAGAGCATGGAGGGTACTTAGAGGTCGAACCCCGAGGATCATTTGGCCGGTTACCAGAGCTGGATCGTTTATCTGAATTACGCCAATTTGAATTGGAGGGGGCTTGATTACGGACTACCATAGCCGCAGTTTCCGTCGTGATGTTCATTGTTTGTCGTCGAAGAGCCTCTCGACGAACCAGGGCATATACCGATTTTAGTTCTGGAACCTGATCCTTTCTCAAAATCTCCCCTCGAATCTGTTCAAGCTCATTATCCAACCCGGCAAGAAAAATGTGGACTCGCAAGCATTGAATCGATTTCCTATAAGACTCCACATCATTAGGGTTTTCCATAACGATCTTATCACGGTGGTCTAACTCGCTGAATATTTCTGTCAGCTCCCCATAAAACTCAGATATTGATCGCCCCCCTGTTTGGCAGAGAAGGCCCGTTGGTTCAAAGAGAACACTTGTAATTCATCTGCCCCGTCATGAAACGCTGTAGACAATGATTTCCAGATCTCACGTGCTGTAGGAATGCGAATGTAGCGTTTCATGATTTCTGGTTTCATGGACATTAAGAGCCAGCGTTTGACTCGTTGATTATCGGGGTACCATTTATCGAACTCCGGTGTTCCTTCTTTCGGAATTGAGACTGAACTTTGAATAAAGGAGAATTTCTGTTTCTCCGCGATGTGCATTTCCATGAGTTGAGACCATATATCATAATTGGTCTCATCTAGTAAGAGGCCGATATTGAATGATGAGCCTTCAGTTTGAATAATGAGAGGAGAATCTTTTACGGATGATCCGGTCAGGGTTATGGAATCGTTAGCCATTGAAAAAAATGTGATACTCAATAATCTAGATCGAATTTGAAATTTCTGAGGTCGCGGTTGTCTTCAGAAGGTTGAAAAATGTCAGGAACAACTTCTGGGAAAAAAAAATTCAATCCTCAGAAATACAGGGGCCAAAATAGAAATACCAGAAATTTCAGGGGTCAATTTGTAAATAATATTGACGGATTTATGAATATTCCGTTACACACTAACGGCGTCAAGAATATTCCGTTAAATACTAACGGCGTCAAGAATATTCCGTTAAAGTTAACGGTAAACCAACAGCGCAACAGTGACACGTGGCAGACACGTGGCAGTTAGGGCTGACGTGGCTTGCCACGTGTTCATCTTCTTCCTTGGTTGGCGCGTGAGAATGACGGACTGGAGGTTGGATTCTTTGATTGGCGCGTGAGGGCGCGTGATGTAGCCAAATCTGGATTTTTGAACACGGTTAGGATCGTAATGTTGAGTAGATTATGATGGTATATGAGTTTGGTTGTTTAGAGATTTTTACGGGATGAACGAAGCTTTTGAAACTTTGTGTGTTGATGGTATGTGTTCTGTTTTAATGGTGGAGCTTCTGTGGGTATGGTGTGTGTTCTGTGGAGGTGTTGTAGGCCGTGTGGTTGTGTTTATTGTGTCAACAAAGGCTCTGATACCATGTTGACAAATGAAAAGAAATGTAGAGAAAATGGTTTATTATCTTGTGTCTTAAAAGCTCTATGCAAGGTCCCTTTTATAGGGATGAAAGCTGATCTAGCCTGCTTGATTCATGCCTTAAATCTAGGGATGGAAGAAGAAAAACAAATAACATATCTATGCTCAAATCTTTGACCTAGACTATGTATATGAAATCTACCTAACCTTTGAAATACAACCCATGTGATCTTTGACAATATACATTACAAGTAGATATTCTAATAATGTTTTCCTTCAAGTTGATAAAGTGGGATCCCCCATTGCCCATTTAGGGATTGATTTTTTTTTCATCGAAAATGGATAGAATCCAAGGAATTTCTGGGTAGCCATAGTCGGTTACCGACCGACCATATATCCTTCGGTAATACCGGTATTAATATACAGATTATGTACATATTCGGTTTTAGTTGACCGATCAACTAAATTTTATTATATACCAAAACACTTAAAATTTTATTATACAAGTGTAAAATTAGTAACTAAAAGTCGTAGGGTAAACAGTAAAACAACTCATAAGTTAATATTTACATTTCTATAAATCGACAAAAAGCCAGAAATTTAATTTTTGTTTTTTTAAAAAAAGGAAGTTCCCTCTCTACCCCCACAAACACTAAAGACACCTTGCCATCCATCATCTCTCACTGTTCTCACAGTAAGTTGTTAAATTTCTCTAATTTTCTATTGAACTTGTTCTATAATCATGATTTAGTCATTTGGTTCTGATTGGTTGGAGTTTTAAATATCTTATTTAAAATTTATTTTTAAATGTAGTTCTTTAAAACTGTTTTTCAATTCGATTTATATACGATATACTATTTTTTAAATTTTACATAAAATATTTTTTTTTTATTTATTCATTTCTTAACGTTTTCTAAAATATATATATAAAAAAAACAAATAAAAAAAATAGATGTGTATCAATAGGTTATTGCTTAAAGTGACTTAAGATTTCACAGTTCTAATTTGGTCAGTTCTTGGTGCAAAGATTCCTTTGGTGGAACCTCCAATGTTTGGTTTGGTACAATTTTTATTTTTTTTTAGTCTCTACCACATAGGTATCCTACACACAATGTATGGGACTAATCCTCTACTTGCTATGGCCGGCCACTATGTACCACACAAGCGAAAACCCCACCGGCGGGCGCTCAGTCCTTATGGCACAATGGGTGAAAGTTGGCACAATAGTTTGGTACATTGAAGAACCTTGTTTGATAGGCACTACAAAGCGGTTTTTAGTATCCCCAGTCTTTTTTGGTGCTTCTGAGATCATAATATGCTATTTCTTTGCAGCTTCTACACTTTTTCAATCATGCCTGAAGTGAAAGAAATTATTGTCGTTTGTGATCCTTCTTATGAGGACATCTTTGAAGGTTCCGAGTTATACTTTCGCTCTGCATTTGCCTTCTCTTTACACTTGAGCTTGTTTTTCCTATTTGAAGTTTCATAGAAGATGTGATGTCAATGAGCCATGTAAAATATCTGACCCAGGCCCGTTGTTGGTTTTACTTTGAGAAACAAACAAACAAAAAAAAAAACACCCCTTTAGGGTCAGGGTCAGGTCATTTTGCCCATCCCCCTGATGTGAGAGATGCTCAAACTTACTATGACCTTTTCTTATAGACACTAAAGGGAAGATCCAAGTGGACCTGAAATTTGCATTGCCTGGAAAGGAGAGACAAGATTCAGTATACATTGGACTTCAGGAGAATGGACATTGTTTCTTTGTTATGAGAAGTTGAATTCCTTTTCGATGAAATGTTTTACATATCTAATTTGCTCACTGTTGCTCACTAGCTCAAGCAATGGATAATTTCATTTTGAAGTTTCAAAGTTATATCTGTTTCACGCTTTAACTCCTCAATTAACTTTGTCTTGTTTTTTAGTATGATATTGACATCACCTTAACATGCTTGCTTTAAGTTCTATTAGGAAATTCTAGTTAGCGTATTTTTTCTTGGCCTGTAAATACTTCATGCACCTGCTTTGGTCTTGTGTTTTAAAGTTGGGTAACTGAATGATAGAGGTAATTTCCTCTAGTTGATATCATGTGGGTTAAACGCTAATATATGAAGAGGGTGTGATTAGGAACTTGTATATTTCTCAGTGTAACCGTAAATGAAAATTACATTAAACCAGTAACAAAATCAATTTACAGAGAAATAGAACAATTAAATCATGCAACACCTAGAAGGATAAGATGAAGTATTGATACATCGGAGAGTAGTTCTTCTCTCTCATTAGCCAAAACCGAGTAAATATTTTACCCTGATTACAGATTTGGAATATTTCTATTTGAATGATGTTGAAACATCTATAATGTAGTTCGTCTCTCTACTTTCGCTCTGCATTTGCCTTCTCTTTACGTCTTGGTCATTTCGTGGCAGGTTATGAAGGATGATTTATCGGTTGGAGCAGCTGTACTTGGTGTCCCTGCTAAAGCTACAATCAAAGAGGTAGATATTGGTTATTGCAACTTTAATTGATACTAGTTGAAATTAGAATTTTATCTAGTTATTTTGTTTTTACTTTATGAAGGATGTGCACTGGGAAACATAAGCATGAAAGCTCAAATTGCGTACGATTGACATAGTTCGAGATGGTTCATTAAAAAATATTCAAGCATATGTTTTATCTATAGACACTTTTTGACTTTGGTGATTTCCCATAAACCATTTGATAATACTCACTAATTTTATTTAAACTATGCAAAAATGAGTTCAGCCTGAACATATTGATGCGGGGATCTGGTTGTCCCATACGATGCTTTCCCCTGCTTGGATGAGGTGTTGAAAAGAAAATTGTATACATTGTATCTATTCTTGTGGTTTGGTTATATCTATTAGAATTTCTCTGGGTCCCTTTGCACTATTGAGCAAGTGTAATTAGCCATCCCTTTGTGAAATATGGCTATATCTATGCTTCAATACCATTTTCTTCACCTAATATATGATAATATGACTAGTACATAATTGCATCAATGAATATTTTAATCCGTACTACCCCTCTCTGTAAACTTTATGTAAATGATCTGTGTTTTGAATACCTGTACAAATTTCTGTGCAGGCAAATAGCGAATCTTTTGCAGTGAAAACTCTGGACCGAAAAACACTCTGGGAGATGCAGACTCCACAGGTTTAATATTGGAAACATTTACAATTCCCTGAACTGTAAAGAAAATGTTTTTCGCAGAACATATGAATTTAAAGATTTATCAAGATGTGATCAACTGTTTGCTACAGGTTATCAAGCCTGAGTTACTTAAGAAGGGCTTTGAGCTTGTCAATAGGTACTTAGTTATTCATTTTAATTTAACCCTCTATTTTTTATTTATTTATAACAGTACTCAACTTCTCCAATTTACTGAAAGCTTATTAAAAAAAATTGCTAGTAGCAATTATAACCCAAGTGATAATCACATTCCTGCGGAGAGTTTATATCAAAAGGCAATATATCTTGTAGGGTTGATTAGTTTTCTGATATATAATCTAAAATTCTTGGCTAAGGATCATATTTCAAGCATTTGTATATTTCTACAGAGGTGGTCTTGAAGTCACTGATGATGTGTCCATTGTGGAGCACCTTAAGCATCCTGTTTACATTACCGAAGGATCTTACACAAACATCAAGGTAATCGATCTCTCTCTGCACCTGTCAAATTTGCTTCATGAATTAAAAGGTGGAAGACCAAATAATTAAATCATAATCCTTTTTGTATGGGCATATGCTGCAGCTTAGCCTGAAAGTCTAATGTTTCTCAATGTGTTTGGAAGTTGATTCAATGGATAAAGACGTTAATAACGGAGTTTCAGTGAACTTAATTTCCAGTCTTTAGAATCGGAATTGTATCGAAAATTAAAAATCCCAAAGCTTGGAATTGGACTCTCCAAACACACCTTAATTGTATTGATTTTAAGCTCTAATGAATTTCCATTATTCTTATGCTTGCAGGTTACAACCCCTGATGATCTACTACTTGCAGAAAGGATATTGAACACTGGCTCTGCATTGGCAGCTTAGTAATACTCATCCTCTTTCACCTAAGGTTCGGTTCTTTTATTTTTACCATCACTTGCAATTGTAATTCCTTTCTAGGGATTTAGAATCACACTAATAATCCCACTTTGATTTTGATACCTTCTTAAGAAACCACTAATCTTAACCTAATCACTAGTCAAGATTAAAACTTATTTATTACTGTAAAACTTGGTATATAAATTATGTCCGAAAAAGGAAATGAAACTCTCAATTTGAGATGTCTAGAAATGGAAAGTGGGGATTTTAATTTGAGACAGTGAGAGTATTAGTAAGTCTGCTAACTTGTCATTTGTAATGTGGCTTGAAAAGTTGGAACATTATAGAACATAAAGAGGGTTTTATGCCATTCACCGAAGTAACAGATTAGAGTAATTTCAAACAAATTTAGTCTCACTACCTGAATAGATTATCATTGTACGTGCTTTGAAAATTGATGAAAGTATAAAACATCTTGTTCATTCGGTGTCTTTGTGATAATGAGTTGCAGTTGCAATGATGCATGGGGGACATATGTCGTTAAAAGGCGTACTTATGGCTTCTTCTGTGTTCACAGGAAAGAATGGGAAAACAAAGAGAATATGTCGAGGGAAGCCAGTGAACTTAAAATGGTCCACTGTGCCTTATGGAGCTTTAAGAAGTTTTCCCTCTGGAGATGTAGCTCAAAGCATAGAATTTTTATACTGTTGTAATTGGACACAAAGACAAGTGATGATATTGGAGAATAGGTAATTTTTTGTACCAGCAATAAGGGCTTAAGCTGATCAGTCCTGGTTTAGGTTCCTCAAAAGTTCTTTTTTCCTTTACATTTTTATTGTTGCACCCCTTACGGGTTAGGGTTCTTTTTTGGTGGTTTTTTTTGTTTGGGGGGGAGGGGGATTGGAGGAGGATGTTATTATTTGATATTGATAATGAGAATGTGACTGATTGATTGATATATCAAATGTAAATTTATTCGTACAGATTTTCCTATTAAAGCTAGGCACTGGAAAAAAAAATTTGGGTATAACTTTTGTAATGGTGGCCTGGTACAGCAAGATTGAACAATAACCTTCAAATAACAAAATCAAAAGTTCAGAATGATTCCTTCACAATTGTCTTGCCCCAACATGCAAGGCAATTCAACTTCCTTTGCTGGTCCAAGGCGCCATATTAAATTTATTATACCTCGCAATCATTACCATTCTGAGTGTAATCCTTGCATATTGTGGATCACACAAATAAACGGAATCATGAAAACTATTTTAAGTGGTTTTAGTTCATCTACCCATGAGATGTAAGCCCTAATTCTTGGTATTTGCTGCAATCATATTGGAGGAAAGTTATCTATTTTAACCAAGTCCAAGTCCTGCTGATACCATGCATCAATTTCCTCATACGCAAGAAAATCAATTCTTCTCTAAGAATAATATTTGGCTGAAAAATAAAATAAACACCTTCGAGGAAACTAATTATACGGAAACAAATTTCAAGAACAACGAACTTCCAACAAATTGTTTAGTCTGTCTCACAGTTACAAATATTACAAAAGAGAGAGAACAAATGGTACCATAATTTACCACCAAACTACTTACCCTAATATACTGAACTCTGAAAGCACTGAAGCTGCGGTAAAATGTCATTAATGAGCCAACTCGCCATCACTTTATATGCCGCTTGTGTGAAATGAACTCCGTCCCAGCTGAGGCGTTGACTGGGGTTGTTGCAAACCGGGACCCCTGGACTTCCGCAAAACTTCGCAAGATCAAAGTTGTAGTCCCCTCCGGTGCCACAACAACCCTTTTGTAATGACTCCATATCAAATCCTGTGAATCTCAAAGAAATAAGTGAGGAGTACCTCCGTCCCAAATTAGCAGCATGATTGACTTTCGCAGTATTTGAAGAATAATGTCAACATAATTAATGGTTAGGAAAAAAAGTAGCAAACTTTTTTTAACAATGTCTTAGTATGGAAACTGGACTGGGACGTCCAGAAAAGAAGGTGAACTCTTTAGTTGGACTTGGGACATAGTGAATTATGGTTGAAACTTACCAAAATATTGAGCATTGTGATAAAGCCATTGAAATGCATTGTAATAATCGCCGTATAGGATCATTGTGTTAGGGTTCTGTTGTTTCAACTCTTTGATGGCTAGCTGAAGAAGTTCATTTTGATAAATCGACAAGTTGTTTAGTTCCTTCAAGCAATTATGTTGATCATAAGCTGATGAATTGTTCGTCTGGAATAGTGTAAGACTCGCCGGAAGACAACCTATAGGAAAATTTCCAGGAACAACTATCCGAATCGCGCCGTTGTGAATGACTCTCTGCAATCAATTTAAGAAAATTATAATTATTTATGAAGTTGGAGGTCATTCCATTGTCCCTAAAAATTCAATAGTTGTATTTTCAATCTATCTAGGGGTATTTTATCAAAAAATAAAATCAATCTTGAGGTACGTGTAATATATATAGGAATAAGGAAAACCCATCCCATCTGCATCTCATGGGGGATTCGAACCCAGGACTTCTTGCTATTCGGGTGAGAACCTTACCACTAGGCTACCCACTCCCACAAGATATTTTATCTACATTCTTTCATAGAAAAACTGATAGATTTACCCCTTGAAATAGATGATTTTTTTTTAAAGAGAGGACTATCCTCTTTAGAGCAAGGCTGAATATAGATACGTGAAGTTCAAAAGAGAAAATGTATAAGATTTCGGTGAAAACATACTAGAACAGCATCCTTTATGGCTTGAACAATTACAGGCACCATATTCCGAACCTCCTCGATGGGTTTTCCTTGAGCTAGTGCATAATTTATATCATTACCTCCTATCTCTCCGACCATGAAGAGAGAACTCCGATGCTTTGCAGCGCAATCTGATGAAAACATGAAGAAAAAAAATTATTGATAATTAATCATCAATCTTATTAATATTTGAATCCGACTTCTACCTGGATGACAAAGGGAATTGAAATATGTAGACATCCAATCGAGTTGTATATTTAAAGAACTGTTGGTTGCAGAAGTTCGAGTATTCCAATTTGCAAGAACGTCTACAGGCAAAGCAGTGGCACCAGCAACCGCAAAGTTTACTCCGTGTCTAAAGTCTGCATCCACTTTCTTGTAGGGATTGAGAAGTGGAAGACCACTTGCAATTGCTGTGGATTTAGGGGAGAAAGGAGGGTAGTTTAGTAGCACGTAAATGTATATAATTAATCGTAAAAAAGCAGGTATCTTAATAGTGGATTTTACTGTATAAACTACACGGAGTGCGCGAGCCTATTCTAGACCACTGGTTAAGGGGAGTCCTCACATATGTGAGAGGCTAAGATATCATAAAACCTTCCTGTCACATGGTTATAACCATGAATTTTCTCCCATTTAGAGACGAAAAGCCAAGAGTAACATAGCTAGTGAGTACAATATTACACCAATTTCATGTCGAGTTTCAACATAAACACAACACGAAACAGCACAACATCGTGTCAAGTTTCACGTATGAACATAAACCACTGCCCAGACAGCAATTAAATCTACTGGGCACTAGCATGTAGAATAATCTGTATAAATAGCTTCAAACAGCTTCAAATTGACCAGCATTTATATCCAAGCGTATATAACGGAAAAAAATTGGTAGCAGTTAACAAGTTAAATATTATTCAAGAAAATCAAATGTAGTGTTACAATATGAAAGAGGAATTGATGCTTTGATTTACCGATATAGTCAATCATCAGCATCCCATCAGAGCAACGACCAGTAGCATTCCTGAAAAAAGATTCACCATACGGAAGGCTACCGAAGGGAGTAGCAGCTCCTCCAGGCTCAAGAATTAGATTCCCGGTATCTGATATCGAGTCCCCAAGTTGATATATCTGATCAAAGTTACAACTCTTCAACGTACTAAATGCGCGCAGCAGAAGCGGAGGAAAAGAACTTCCCATTCGGGTTCGTATAAGATAAAAGGAACCAATTACGACAACTAGGAACAAGAAAACCCGGGTTGGCGCCATTTCTGAAGCAAAGAAAAGCAAACAAACAATCTATCACATATATAAAAGTTTGTGAATCTGTTGGGCAATTGACTATAAAAGAGAAGAATGGAAGTTGAGTTGAGTTCAACACGTTCTGTCTCTGTAATGCTTCTCAAGACAGAAGAGAGGTCGGTGCATTTTCCAAAAACACGGGAAGATTGAGTTTTTGCACTTTCTTTCCGTGAAAATGTTTAAAATTCTGTATTTTTCACTTTTCAGTATTGGTTTTTTATTGCACAATTTTCCATGGTGAAATATAATTTGGCCTAATTTTCTCATTTTTCTATGTAATTCAGAAACCAAGGGTCCTTCCGATTAAAAAATTAAAAAATAATTAAAAACACTACTAAATTTGTAAAAAATTAGAAAAAGAGTTTTCAAACACTTCCCAAATTGTTTATTAAAAGCACCATGAAATTTCATTTTCCTTGAAAAAATTTCCACGGTAAAACAATTCAACGTAATCTAATTCTTCTCCCGTAAACAAATATAACCTGAGTTAAGTGCAACGGTTAGCCTATTATTTTTCAACGTCAGAATTATGTTTGTTTTTGCTCTAATTATTATTTTTAAGGTTGGGAGTCCATTTCACTCGCAACATAAACAAAATATCCCAAAAAAGATGTTAGCCACATGTTTTCCTTCAAATTGATAAAGTGGGATCCACCATTGCCCATTTAGGGATTGATTTTTTTTATTTTACAAAAAAATATAATTGTTGTTTTTTTATTTATTTCTTAATGTTTTCTAAAATATATAAAAAAAAAAAAACAAATAAACAAAACAGATGTGTATCAGTTTTTTTATTCATTTCTTAATGTTTTCTAAAATATAAAAAAAAACAAATAAACAAAACAGATGTGTATCAATCTATACTATATATAAAAGTATGAATAATTTTTAGTGTTTTTTCCTTTTTTTGTGAAGACAAATATGCCCTTTTATTTTATACAAAATATTCTAAGATTTACATTAAATAAAATAATAAAACAGTATAACTCCACATATTTTTTTGTTAGTATTAGTATTTCACATCAATTCATACTCTACTCTATTTTGTTAAAATAATTAAACAAAAATTTTAAGCTAGATTTACATTAAAGAAAATAGTATTATATTTTATATCAGTATTAGTATGCCAAATAAATTTAAACTCTACTTTATTTGATTAAAATAATTAAATAAGTTAAAATTTGTGTTAAATTATATATTATGTATAAGACTTCTATATAACTTTATATAACAATATCAATAATAACAATATACATATAAGTACAAATAACTCAAGTATTTTTTCTTTTTTCTGTGAAGACCAATAAGCCTTTGATTTTATACAAAAGATTTTAAGATTTAGATTAAATAAAACAGTATAGCTCCATATATTTTTATATTAGTATTAGTATTCCAAATAAATTCAAACTCTACTCTATTTTGTTAAAATAATTAAACAAAAATTTTAAAATACATTTACATTAAATATAATAGTATAATAGTATAAGACTATAAGTGTATAACTCCATATATTTTTATCTAAGTATTAGTATTCCAGATAAATTTAAACTCTATTTTATTTGCCTAGAATAATTAAACAAATTACAATTTGTATTAAATTATATGTTCTATAAAAGATTTTTGTATAACTTCATAACAAACTTCTCAAAATTAAATTGTATTCAAATTAAAAAGCTTTTAGGTCGGTAAAAAAAATCAAATGACTTTTACATTTATTATTGTTTTGTTTATTTGTTATTATTTTTATTTTATACTAATTATTCAATTCTTAGTTATATATATTTATTAATGAATTTACTAACATTTGTCAAGAACTAAAACTATGTGCGTTATTTGTCAAGAATTAAAATCACGTGCAACGCACATGCACAAAAGTTAGTATTGTACAATGAACACATTTGCAACATGGACACACCTCGCAAGAAGTGCAGTCCTATCTATTTAGCTTAAAATTGACCAAAATTTATTTCGTAAATCTCACATTTCCAGAAGATAAATTAGAATTGATATTTTTTTTGACATGCAAATTTGAACTGATTGAAAACCCCAAATGGAAAGGTGATGATAATGGAGAGCAGTAACTTTTTGTTCTAGCAATAATAGGGACTTAAGCTGATACCATGCATCAATTTCCTGTTCTACTGATACCATGCATCAATTTCCTCATACGCAAGAAAATCAATTCTTAGAGGGAATAATATTTTGCTGAAACATAAAAGAAACACCTTCGAGGAAACTAATTACACGGAAACAAATTTCAAGAACAACAAACTTCCAACAAATTCTTTAGTCTGTCTCACAGTTACAAATATTACATAAGAGAGAAAGAACAAATGGTTCCATAATTTACCACCTAACTACTTACACTAATATACTGAACTCTGAAAGCACTGAAGCTGCGGTAAAATGTCATTGACGATCCAACTCGCCATAACTTTATATGCCGCTTGAGTGAAATGAATTCCGTCCCAGCTGAGGCGTTGACTGGGGTCCTCACAAACCGGAACCCCCAGACCTCCACAAAACTTCGCAAGATCAAAGTTGTAGTCCCCTCCAGTGCCGCAACAACCCTTTTGTAATAACTCCATATCAAATCCTGTGAACCTCAAAGGAATAAGTAAGGACTATCTCCGTCCAAAATTAGCAGCATTTTTTACTTTTGCAGTATTTGAAGAATACACTAATGTCAACATAATTAATGGTTAGGAAGAAAAGTAGAAAATTGTTTTCCTGCCATGAGTTTTGGTACATTGACAATGTCCTAGTAAGGAAATTGGACTCTTAATCTTGGACGTCCCGAAATGAAAGTGGACTCTTAAATTGGGCCAGAGTGATTTATGGTTGAGACGTACCAAAATATTGAGCATTGCAATAAAGCCATTGAAAAGCACTGTAATAATTGCCATAGAGGATCGTTGCGTTAGGGTTCTCTTGTTTTAACTCTTTGATGGCTAGCTGAAGAAGTTCATTATGATAAATTGACAAGCTGTTTAGTTCCTTCAAGCAACTATGTTCATCATAAGCCGATGAATTGTTTGTCTGGAAAAGTGTAAGATACACCTGGAAGACAACCTATAGGAAAATTTCCAGGAACAACTATTCGAATTGCACCGTTGTGAATGACTCTCTGCAATCAATTTAATACAATTATAATTATTTATGAAGTCGGAGGTCATTCCATTGTCCCAAAAAATTCAATAATCGTATTTCGGTGAAAACTTACTAGCACAGCATCCTTGATGGCTCGAACAATTACAGGCACCATAATCCGAACCTCCTTGATGGGTTTTCCTTCAGCTAGTGCATAATTTATATCATTACCCCCTATCTCTCCAACCATGAAGAGAGAATTCCTATGCTTCTCAGCGCAATCTGATGAAAACATGAAAAAAAAAATATATTGATAATTAATTATCAATCTTATTAAGATTATACTTGTGTTAATAATATTTGAATCCGACCTCTACCTGGTTGACAAAGGGAATTGAAATATGTAGACATCCAATCAAGTTGTACATTTAGGGAACTGTTGGTTACCAAGGATGGAATATTCCTATCTGCAAGAATGTTTACGGGTAATGCAGTGGCACCAGCAACCGCAAAGTTCACTCCATGTCTAAAGTTTGCATTTTCTTTCTTGTAGGGATTTAGTAATGGGAGACCGCTTGCCATTGCTGTGAATTTAAGGAAGACGGAAAGGGTACTTTAGTAGCATGTTTCAAAGGATACCACTATGTTTACATGGTCAAGAATAAAACTTGTTTACTGTCGTATATATCCAAAAGTGGAAACTGGACTCTTTGATTTGGGATGAGTCCTTCTAGGGGACGTATACATATGACATAAGAATGTGAAATTATAGTGCAAATGCCAAACATTGGTTGAAATGCATTGCGATTGAAGTTGGGATTATTCGGACTTCATATTTCAACCGATACATGGTCACCACATGATATATGTGTGTGTGTGTGTGTGTCAGTTTTCCGTGTTAGTTTCTTATGTCCTTGTAGAATGATACATTTGGGACATCTCCAAAATGGAATACTAGACTCTTGATTTGGGACAAACTGAGTATAAAAAAGCACGTAACTTCATGATAGATTTAAGTGCATAAATTACAAGGAGTATAGTTTCCTCTTCATTAAGCTGCTCTTCATTTTTATTAAATTTGCAACCTGGAATAATCTGTATAAATAACACTAATCAACCTCAAATTGACTGTGAAGCATATACAACCCAAGAAAACGAAGTAATGAAGTATAGAGAATTTGCTGCTTTGATTTCCAAGGACATAAAAGAAAAAAAATTACGCTGACTGGGGGTGTACTTAATGGTTCATACCGATATAGTCAATCATCAGCATCCCATCGGAGCAACGGCCAGTAGCATTCTCGAAAAAAGATTCACCATACGGAAGGCTAGCAAAGGGAGTGGCACCTCCCTTAGGCTCAAGAATTAGATTCCCAGTATCTGATATCGAGTCCCCAAGCTGGTATATCTGATCAAATTTACAACTCTTCAGTGTAGTAAATGTACGCAGAAGGGGTGGAAAAGAACTGCCCATGCAGGCTCGTATAAGAGAAAAAGAACCAATTACGACAACTAGGAACAAGCGAATTCGGGTTGTCGCCATTTCTGAAGCAAAGAAAAGCAAACAATCAATCACAAAGATAGAAGTTTGTGAATCGATCAGTAGGGCAATTGACTATGAAAGAGAGGAATGACAGTTCAGTTCAGTTCTTCTGTCTCTGGATGCTTCTCAAAACAAAAGAGAGGTCAGTACATTTTGCAAAAACACAGGCAGATTATTTGACGTGTTGGCTTAAAAAATTAAATAAGATTATTCAATCATATCTAGATAGGATAAAATAATCAATTATTTTAAGTGGAATTCGTTAATCCTTCTTGTTGGGATGAAAAACTTTATTTGGATAAATAATTCACACTAATATCTAATTTCAACAAATAACAAACATAAGATAGAATAAAATTAGTTTATCCCTACTTTCTTATCCTATACATCAAATGCAAACAAAGGCTTACCATTAACATTTTTGCTTAAACTGCGAGTTCTTTCAATCTTAACCGATCGGCTTATGGACCAAATTTTTATGTACCAAAAAATTTAAAATTTTAATATACAAAAGTAAAGTTACAAAGTAAAAGTAAAAAGAAAAACAACTAATAAGTTAATATTTACATCTCTCTAACCCAACAAACACTAAAGATATAATATATATATATATAGGGAAAATGTCCTACGCGGATTACTGTTCACGGATGAACAGTACGGATTGATCAATTTGGCACGCTTCCCGATGAAATTTTTTGATGAAATTTTGTGGGGATGTTCTTCATCGTGTGTAGAACATCTCCACCAAATTTCATCAAACAATTCAACCGAGAAGTGGGTTAACTACGTGATTGAAAAATATTGGTCCAAAAATGGATTTATAAAATCCAATATTTTTCAATCATATAGTTAACCCACTTCCCGGTTGAATTTTTTGATGAAATTTGGTGGAAATGTTCTACACACGATGAAGAACATCCCCACAAAATTTCATCAAAAAATTCCATCGGTAAGCATGCCAAATTGACCAATTCATACTGTTCATCCGTGACTAATATTTTTCAATCACGTAGTTAACTCACTTCCCGATTGAATTGTTTGATGAAATTTGGTGGAGATGTTCTACACACGATGAAGAACATTCTCACAAAATTTCATCAAAAAATTCCATCGGTAAACGTGTCAAATTGACCAATTCATACTGTTCATCCGTGAACAGTAATCCGCATAAGAAATGCTCTGTTTATTTATATATCTCTCACTAATTCTCTTAGTATCTCCGAGTCTCTCGATCCTCTCTCAAAGACACATCACCTTCCGTCATCTGTCACTGTTCTCACAGTAAGTTGTTAGATTTCTCTAATTTTCTATTGTACTTATTCTGTAATATATATATATATAGTTTGTTTCTCATACGCACAGATGCCTACGCATCTGTGCCCATTTCCGTTGGATTTACACTGGCCCACAAGCAATTAACTATGGTTAGTTTTGAGTTGAAATTAAAAGAAACAAAAGGAAAAAGAGAGCTTTCTTTTTTGGTCTCTCTCTGCAGCCTAAGTACAAAAGCAACGGAGCTCTCTCTCTCTCTACCGATTTTCAAGCCTACAATTCCACCTATTTGGATCTTTTCTGTTTCCACCAATTTGGCTCTCTCTCTCTACCAATTTTCAAGCGTTCTCTCCACCGATTTGGAACTTTCTCTCTCCACTGATTTAGAGCTTTCTCTCTCTACCAATTTTGAAGCTTTCTCCATTAGATTTGTAAGTTTCGCATAACGAATGGGTTTGATTGAAATTGAAATTGGGTTTGTGTCTAATTTCGGTTTTGCTTTATTATACATCTCTTAAATGTCGATTTTGTGCACTAAAGAAAAAGAAAAGAAACAATATCAACAATATTTAAAACCCATTTTCTGAAATTTGGCAGAAAAGTCGAGATTATACATCTCTTAAATCGCACTCAATATCTCAAATTTGCCAAATTTCGGCACAGAGAAAAGACAAACATTTTCACTCCTTGCCGAATCAGCTCAAATCGGTCAAACGGTGAACTTCAGATCATAGTAAGTTGTTGCATTTGTGATTTCTCTTTTGTTTCTTTTAATTTTCTATTAGTACTTTATTCCTATGCGTACGCATCTGTGCGTATATATATATATATATATATATGTAATTAAGAACCACACAACATTTTAGAAAGGGTTAATTACAAAAATATACAATGTACTTTTACCCATTTTATATTTTGATCATTGTACAAATTTTTCGACAAAACTAATAGTGTACTTTGTTATTGTTTTCATTTTGATCATTCTGTCAACGGCGGGCTCAGTTAGCACTAACGATCTTACGTGACATCCCACATGGTATCTATATCAGATTAATTTTATATAAAAAATTAAATCCATTTAAAAATAAAATAAAAAAAAGAAAAAAAAAATGAAAAGAGTCTTCTCTTCCGATGGTCACCTGAAATTTAGAGAGAGAAATCATATATATATACACAAACAGTTATATATAGACATATATATATATACTCAAATTAATAGATATATAAACACACAAACCTATAAATGTACACATATATACACTAACAGATCTATACATATACATAGATTAGATTCGATAAAATGAAGCTTATACAGGTACAGATCTGTTCAGGAAGAGAGAGTAGCCATCGATGGTGTATTAGATGTTAGTGAAGAGAGAGCAGCCACTGAAGAGTAATAGAAGGAAGAGAGAGAGAAGAAGATGAAAATGAAGATGAAGAGGAGCAGCAGCCATCGATGGTGGCAGTGAGGATGAAGAAGAAAAGGAGCAGATGAAGATGAAGAAGATGAATACCCCTTTCCATTTTTCTTTTTTTTTTTAAATTTTTTAAAATAAAATTAAAATTTTTATATAAAAATAATTTGATGTAAATACCACGTAGGATGCCACGTGGAATGCCATGTAAGGCCAACTCAGCCCACCGTTAACGGAGTTATTAACTCCGATAGACGGAATGACCAAAATGAAAACAAACACAAAATATACTATTAGTTTTGTTCAAAAATTTGTACAATGACCAAAGTGTAAAATGGATGGAAGTACATTATATATTTTAGTAATTAACCCTTTTAGAAAATTTGTAAGCCATGTTTCACGTCGAAACTCGATTCTCATATCGTATCCGTGTTTCATAGAGTATACTATCATCGATCATATCCATCATTTATTATCCACTCAAATTTATGGAAAAATCATAGAGTATACTATCATCGATCATATCCATCATTTATTATCCACTCAAATTTATGGGAAAATCACAACTTGACAATTGGATTTAGAACTGAAACTGCCCACCAAGAAAAAGAGAAAGATTGAAATAAATAAAATTAGAAAGAGAAAATTTAGAGTGACTTACTGGGTTGATTTCGATTGGGAAATTGAGCCTTGGAAGTAGATGGAATCACCTGTCCGGTGATGCTACGATCACCGGAGGAAAGAGACGGAGACAGGGGGCGCGTTGGTGAGTCCACCTAAATACAATAATACACTCTCATAAAAAATATTATACAATATTTCTTCCTAAATTATTGTTTGGCAGCTGACATCTTTGATTTTTAAAAAGAGTAAGTTTGGTAGGTTTGTTAGACCTCTTAAGTGGTAAAAACTTGCTTGATAACTTAGTATTGAACAAACTTCATCGTACGATAGAGATTCATGCACCTACGAGCGACTTTAGTGACATAATGCTTTCTCTACGTAACATTTTTCAATAACCAATTTATCTCCCTCATATTTAGTACTTTCATTATTAATAATTGATAACCTTTGTTAAAATAAGATATTTAGCTACATTTAAAATATGTTTTCAATGTCAAATTAATGCCTAGCTATATTATCCAAGTATCAATTGAAAATCAAAATAAAATTTATTGGATGGGTTTACATTGACAAATTATTTTGCCACTACTTGTGCTCTCACTGTTAGAGCATCCACAATGGTAAAGCAGTGAAGGATAAGGCAAATTTTCGTACAAGAGTAGGCATTGATTACATAAGGTAGGGTAAAACAATGTTATGTGGTACAGTGGAATGGTAAATTGAACTTTAGCAAAAGCTGCTTAACATTTGCCGCACTGTGTGGCTTATAGGGTTTTTCTTTCCCTTACTTTTATTCTCTCTATATTCGAAGTAAAATATCACATAATATTTTTTTTATCTTCTTTTTACATATGCAAAATGTCATTGAAGTTTTGCTCATTTTAGGTGTTTATTGTGATATACACGGATAACTCGTTTAGTTTATTTTAAATAGATTTAATACATACGTGGCATATTTCCATTAGTGCAGATGAGATAAATTTGTAAATTATAATATTGCAGAGGTGTCACTGTAAGAAAATTTTGAAATATAATATATGGCGCAAAAAAAGTCAAAAACATGCAAAACTCATGAAATTAATGAAAAGTGCAAAGTAAAAAATTCTCAAATTTTGAAATATTGACAGAGAAAGAACAAACGAATAATCCTAACAATTACTATCTAAACTAATTCAATTCAAAAATAAAATACTACTAATCTAAACAAAGCACTTGAATTGAACTGAGATGTCTTTAATAAGATATTTTGCTATCATCTTACACACTTTGTTTGCCAGGTGAATTCCATCCCAGCTGAGATATCGATCACGGTTTGTTCAAGCTAAAACTTGTGGATTACCACACATCCTCACCACATTGAAGTTGTAGTTCCCTCCAGTGCCACAACATGCTTTTTGTCTTGACTCGGTATCAAATCCTTTGAAAGACAAACCAAAGAAAAGAAATTTTTTTTTGTTGAAGTACGAGAAAACGAGTTAGTGTTTCATTCTTTGGCAATCCTAGTTAGACTTACCAAGATGTTGCATGTTGCGGAATAGCCAGTGAAAGACATGGTAGTAATCGCCATACGCAATTGCAATATTAAGATTTTCGTGTCTCATTTCTCTAATGCCTTGTTGGAGATGTCAATTGTGATAGTTCGAAAAACTGTTTAATCTCTTCAGGCAATGATATCTGTTGTAAGCTTCAGAATTGTTGGTCTCAAATCCTGTCAATTAAATTGGTTGACAACCAATTGGAAAATTCCCAGGAATTACTAGTCGAACAGCCCCCTTCTGAATTAGTTTCTGCAATATTAAATTTTAACATGATTAGAACAACCAACAATTAATAACATACTATTGATTAAGATAAAATTAAATTAATACAAACTTTTTTCAATAAAAATAACTTACATGAGCAGCATCCTTTCTTGTTTGAACAACGTTGGGGACCATCGCTTCAACCTCCTCGATACTTTTTCCTAGAATAAGGCGTAATTATAATCATTACCGCCTATTTCTCCAACCATGAAGAGAGAGTCCTTGAATTTTTCGGCACAATCTGTTGAAATAAATAACATAATTGGTAATCTTAAGTTAAAAACAGTATATCATATAAAGCTTATATAGAACTATTAAAATATACTTGGGTTATGAAATATTAGAACACCCACCTCTATATGTGTCACAAATCGAATTAAAATGTGTGAACATCCATTCGAGTTGTACGTTTAGAGAACTAGGAGTGACTGGGGATGAAATGTTCTTTTCAGCCAAAACATGTACTGGTTGCACAGTAGAACTAACAACTGCGAAATTTGCGTCATGGCTAAAATCTAAAGCATTATTCTTGTACACATTGAGAAACAGAAGACCAGTTGCTATTACTGTGAATTTATGGGAGAAAAAATAAATAGAAAACATAATTTTCAGTTAATTTTATGATATATAATGTGAAAATTAATAATAGTTAGAACACAAAACGGTAGAATAGCTTCAAGTATAAATTAAATTTGAGTATATAATGCAAAATTCAAATACATCAACAATAAGTGGCAAGTACAATTACAACAGTGTCATGTGTAGTCCAACCCAACCTTAATGGAGTTCGAATTTTTCAAAATAATGTCTGCCTCTGGTTAGATTCGGGTTTGCATAAAATAAGCTTGTTTGATCTAACCCATATAATTTTTTGCCCTTAAAATACTATATAGTTACACTAGATTGGGGCGGGTTCGGTTTTTTGAACTAAGAACTGTGGGTTGGATCAAGTAAATTTTCTAGGCCAGTGGGGTTCCGAATTTGGTCAAATCTGATCGGTTATCATCCCTAGTCATCTGCAAATATTAAAAGTACCGAAAAAAAATTATTTATGAGTGACACCAAAATGGAGTTCATGTACATGCTCACAGAGTCACAACTATATATTCGTAGCATATTATTTTTTTTACTTGCATCAAAACGACCTACAAATTTTCAATTTCTTTCGTGCAAAAATGATATATATTAATAGTAATATTAATTAATATAAAATTTTACCCAGAAATAATATCCGTATAGTGAATTACTAATATTAGCTCGCATAGAGTTTGGAATGGGACCGATTAAGGGGGATGCATTCAATATATATAGAATCTGTAAAAAAAATTGGATTTGTAAAGTTTGTGTATTCAATTGGTATTTTAAAATATCTTTTAAAATCTTATGGTATTCAATTAGAATTTTAAAAAGTCATTTAAAATCTTGTGATATTTAATTAGGATTAAAAGGAGTCTTTTAAAATCATATGGTATTCAAAACTCAATAAACTTTGAGGGATTTTATAAATGAATGGATTTTGATGAATTTGAGAGCATTTTTATAAATAACAAATCCACCATCAAATCTTCTCTTTAGGCGGAAAATTTCACATAGATTTATCTTCCATTTTTCTCCTAAACCCTAGGTATTATTTCTTCTTCGTCTCTACAATCTTAATCTATTTAAACTCATCCGCTCCATTCATTATATCTAAAACTGTTTTTTCTTTCTATACTACTACTTTCAAAGTTTTAATTATCCAAGTAATCATCTTCTTCCGAAATTATAGAGATGTCGTCCCCTTGATTTTTTTTCTCCCCTTTTATTAATTGTTTTAGACAGAAGATGAAAATCCAATAGAAAGGCAAAAAAAATCCCAACCCCATTGGGTTTTTAGACTTGATCAAAAATGTTTGAGTTGGGTTTATAATTGCTTATTACTTCAAAGTTGTTATCAAAATTCTTTTATTATTTATCATTTGATTTTTTTATTGTAATTAGAAGAATCAATGAATTTATTAAAATCTATAGAAATACTAAAGAGTCTATACCTTAAAATATGTTAGACTCTGTATAGATTTATTAAAATCTATTAAACTCTTTGTATGGATTATCTAGTGTAACTTAAATAAAAAAACATGGAAACATCAAGGGTTTTTTTAATATATATATATATATACAAAAAGCAAGATCTAAGTCTTTACCTTTAATTACAAACAAAGCAAAATACCCCCAAATCCTTTTGGTGAGACTCAAACTTGAAGTCTATCACAAGTCTAAGTGGGTGCATCTTCAACTGGGCTTGTTTGATCTATAATTTTTTTTGATTTTTTTTGAGAAAGTTTAATCTATAAATTAAATATGACTCTTTAGAATTATTTAATTTATAACTTATCTTATTATTGGCAGCAAGAACTATCAAATATACAAGTTTTACGATTAATTTAATGTTTTAAAAATTAGATGAAAGAGCATAATGATCCATGCAGTTATCTAGCAAAACTCATAATTTTCTCTTTTGAAGAAGAATAATTATGATAATTCTCAATATTAATTAATTAATACACACAACTTTTAAAAATAAATAAGTCAATGAGTAAAAATTAATTTAAACAACAAAATAATAAAAAAGATAGAGTTACGTACCAATGACAACCCATCAGAGCAACAGCCTGTGACATTGTTGAAAAAAGTTTTTCCATAGGGAAGTTGAGCGCAAGGGGTAGCATAGCCAAAAGGGCTCTCACGAATAAGATTACCAGTGTCAGAAATAGAGTCTTCGGGATGGTATATCACTATATCTTATCAAATTTACAATATTTTAATACGTGATAAGAATGAAAAATGCGCTGTCGAGCTTGTAAGAGAGACAAAGAAGTGATAATAAGTAGAGAGAAAAAAAAATCGAGTTGTTACCGCCATTATTGAAGAAAAAGCTTGTAATCAATGTACGTTGAGTGGCAATCATCATGAGGAGGTGTATATTTATAGGGAGGAGGCCTACGTTAATTAGTTGAATTATACTATGTTTAGTAATTCTTGTAAGAATTGAAATAGGATTTTATCTTTTGTATTTTATATTATTTGGAGAAAAATTGCAAAGGTTAATTAGCAAAAATATACCAGGTTTGGGAATCCTTGTAATAGTTCCATTATGATTTTTAATTTTGGAAAAATTTAAGAAATGATCTCTCATTGCTTTGTCCTTTTTATTTTATTTTATTTTTTGTTTGTGGAGTGGGGTGGGCGTGAGGTCGTGTTTGGTAATTAAGAGTTGAATGATTTTTTAGGACGATAACCTGACAAAAAAATCTTTACCATTTGTCTGGCAGTTGCAAATGTAACAAAAGAGAGAGAAAGAACAAATGGTCCCACAATTTACTACCTTACACTAATATACTGAACTTTGAAAGCACTAAAGTTGAGGAAAAATATCGTTGATGATCCAACTTGGAGTTCTTTTTCCATTTATGCTGCTTTTGAAACTATATTAGTAATATAGGGTATTTTTGAATATATTTAGTGAAATAGGATTGAGCTTAAAAACGTTAGTCAGAATGGCGATTTTAAGCAAAAAAACGCTAGCTATGCAAGCTATTTTAAACATTTCATAATTCCTTAAAAACGCTGTTAGAGGTGGCAATTTTAATCCAAAAAACGCCAGCTATTCTGGCGATTTTCAGCATTGCAAAATTCTTAGAAAACACTTGTAGAGGTGGCGTTTTTTCACTGAAAAGTGCTGTTAGAAGTGGCATTTTTAAAGCTTAAATTTTTCACACCCATATACTTTCGCTCAGGATAAAAACTTGACCTAAATCCTAAAAACATCCGCCTCTTAAGAGTTCTTCTTCACCTCCACAACTACAATTGTAAAAATTATTTGAGAGCTTCCATTTCCATTATTTCATCATAATTTTTCTCTACTTCAAAAATAGAAAGGTATGTCTATTTATGCTATTTTAGTTTTCATATTTTATTGTACTTCACATATTATGAACGTATAATTGCAATGAAATTTGTTTTATTGTTTGTTATGTTAGATGAATGGTGTATATGAATGAATAAATTGCAATTTTATATATATAGATCTATGTATCCAAAATATATGTAAAATTTATTTATAATGTATATATATGGGGTTTTATGAATATATTTTTAGATTTATGGATTTGTAAATTTGTAGAATGTATGTATGTGTGCTCATGTATTTATTATCATATTTTTGTAGTGCTTGATAATTTTATTTGTTTTTTTGAGAATTTTTTTTAAAGGATGTATTTGTTATCATATATTGTAGTGATTTATAAGTAAATTGTATTTTTGAAAAACTATTTTACTATTTTAAATAAATTATATATAATCATATTTCTTAAGGCTTGATAATGCTTTTTTGTTTTTTGAATAAGTATTTAACAATTTTGAAGAATGTACATACATATTTGTTATTTTTTAGAAAGTATTTTTATTTTAAATAATGTGTTTATCATCAGATATTGTAAGGCTTGGCTAGTTTAAAGAAATTATTAATATCAGTTGGTGATAAATTTGCTTAATTGTGTTGAAGGTGAATAATGACAAGCAAACAAGTGTTTATGCTTCTATATTGGGGCGATCATATTATTAACGGAGAGCATGGTTGAGGTTACAATATGCATCACAAAAGAGGCATTGTCTTACAAGAATATACTGCATACTCGAAATTAGTATAAATGATTTATTCAGCTATGAATATTGACTATTCGTCATCCACCTTAAAGATTTTATGTAGATGTCCAATGTTTGTGACAGCAAATACTTGCAGTTACTTCATTCATGAAATTAACGATGACGAAAGCTTACAGTTTTCTTTGGGCACGATTTTCAATGCTCCTTTTGTGAATGTCATCGAATTGTATGTAGAGAAAGTTGACCTGGATTATGATGTGCTCCCAATTACAAAAAATATTCCAGTGTCTAGGTTGGACAGCTCACCATTATCGACACAATGCACTTCTGTTGCTAACTTGCCTTCCAGTTCACGGCCGTCAAGAATGCTCGAATTTGGTGGGAGTAACAGAAACATTTCCAATTTATCTTAACCCATACTCGAACCCATGTATGAGTGATGAGATGGTATAGAATATGATTATGCGACTGGAGATGATACGGACTGGGACTCGAAATCTGACAGTGAAACAGAATTCAGCGACACTAAAAGCGATGAATGGGAATAATCGAACCAGCTTGAGCAGGTTGCGGAAGATATACCTCCGTTTTACACACAATTTAATGTTGCGTATGTGGATCAGGAGATGACGATGAATGAGCAGTTAGTAGGTGAAAATGAATTGCGGAAGGGGCTCATTTACGAGATTAAAGATAAATTGAAGATTGTCGTCAAACAGTTTGCAATTAAGAATTCAAATGAATTTATTGTCGATGAATCAAGGGCAGATACACGGGCAATTAGGTGTAAATTGCATGAAAAATGATACAAATAACGACTTCGTGCTTATAAAAAGAAGAAGAAATACGGGCAATTTGAGATAACCAAGTACGAGGGTCCCTACACCTGCACATTTGATTGTTTGAAATTAACTCACAAACATTTGGACTGCAAATTCATTGCAAGCAAATTAAAACACTTGGTTGAGGTTGATCCTGGTCTTAAGATTCGCGTTATCGTCGCATTTGTTAAGGATCAATATGGTTACAAGATTTCGTATTGGAAGGCATGGTATGGGAAACAAAAAGCTATTGAAAAATTATTTGGTAATTGGAAAGAGTCTTATGCTATTATGCCGAGATATTTGGCAGCCATTAAGTACAACAACCACACACTGTCCACGAGTGTAGAAGCAGGCAGTATGATGTCCATTATCGTATTCTTGACAAGAACTTTTGGGCCTTTAATGCATCCATTGAAGGCTTTAGGCATTGCCATCCTGTTATAAGTATAGACGCGACACATCTACGCGGCAAGTACAATGGAAAATTATTCGTTGCCATGGTCATGGATGCAAGCGAAGGAATATTTTCACTTGCATTTGGATACGGCAATGAGGAAAGTCATAACACATAGCATTTTTTCCTCACGCGGCTTTGGCATTAAGTCATGAAGGGACGAGACGGTGTCTGCTTGATTTCTGATCGCCATAGGGGCATACTGTCTGTAATCAATTTTGACCCACAATTTCAAGAGTCGATGACGTACCATAGGTTTTGTATGCGACATGTTCGCAGTAACCTCACGAGTAAATGTAAATCATATAAGACTTTAAGGATACTAATGTGGAAGGCTTCTACTGCTTACTGCTTGCCGAAGTTCAATAAGTACATGGCCATGATAAAAGAGTACAATGAACAGCAGGGGAGCGAAGGAAAAAAACCATGGAGGTGGCTAAACCAAATTCTCCTTAAAAAGTGGACTTTTGTTCACGATGGAGGGCATCGCTATGAGATCACGTCGACAAATATTTTAAAGGTTTTCAATGGAGTTTTAATTAGAGCGAGGTCTTTGCCTGTTACTGCGTCAGTAAAGCTCATTTTTCATCGCCTTGTTACTTACTTTTGACAAATAGGCAAATAAGGATAAAATAGGGTTGACGATTCGGAGTTGGAACACACGACATTCATGGCGATTAAATTATCGGACGTTATGAAGGATATCGTCGAATATACTATTTTTAGGCATAACAATTCAGTGGGAGTAGCCTCCGTCACGTCAACCAAAGGAAAATTGAAGAATGTAAACATCCAGGAAGGCACGTGCAGTTGCAGGGGTGGAAAATTTATAAGTATCTTTGTACACATGTCATGGCGGTGTGTGCTGAACTAAGGGTAGATCCGAAGTATTTAATTGATGAATACTTGAGTCTTGAGGCGTACGTGGCTACCTATTCTCATACTCTGCATCCTGCTTTGCCTACAGATTATTAGGAAACTTATTTGCAAACCCCTATTCCAGATGTTTTGATCCTTAATCCAAATATGTTGCGTCAAAAGGGTCGTCCATCTAGGCGCATTCATAACAAAATGGACGTAAGCGATCGTCGAAAAAACAACCATTGTGGAATTTGTAGGGAAGCTGGACACAATCGACGTACTTGTCCCCAAAATAAGAACAAACAGTTGTTGCCTTTTTCCAATTAGACTTCGTTTTATCTTATTATTGCTCAATTTTTAAATTTCAAACTATCATTTATTAGTATATTTATGTTAAGTTATGATGTAATCTTAATTTGGACAACTATGGTGAAGTTCAATTATTATGTTGTTGAGATCTTTATGTTAACTTATTATGTTGTTATACTTGTTAATCATGGTTAAGTTGAATTTATTAAACACACCAAGAAAAGGTCATAATTCTGGCCCTATTTCATTTTTCATTTGAAGCAACTGACATCATTGTGAGGCTCCACTGTCATAATGACCCGTAATGCATAGTATATTGTCATCTCGATCAGATAGCAGTGCATTGTCATATCAGTGTAATAGCAATGTCATAGCTGTGTATTGTCATTTCATGTACATAGCAATGTACTGTAGGAATGCACGCCTATATAGACATTATATAAGCACCCTGTATAGATACATTTTTTTCATTTCACTCTTAACAAAGAATGGCTTTTTCTAGCTCAAACGATAACCAATCTGAAGACATAGAAGGATTCTCAATGTGTGATGAAAGTATGTTGTGTGATGCTTGGAAACAAGTGACCCATAATTGTAAATGGTGTGAGTGGGATAACCCGCGAACATGGGAGCAAATGGGTGCAATTTTTAATGTAGCACCTAAGAAAGCGAGCTCGTTATGAAAAGACAAGGTTGTGACGACTGATGAACTTGCTAAGCTGTGGGGAAAGGTTAAACCATCGGTGAAAAAATTTACCCGCTTTTACAATGAAAAGGAAAGGCCTACTCATCATCCAAAATTTATGATTGATTATCCAGGAAGTAGGGTCCATTATCTCGCAAAATTCTACAGGGATATTGAGCGTGAAATGGTAAGAGCTGGTTTTGACCAATTTTTTTTATTAAAGTTTAGTTGATGTTTAATTTTATTGTATTTAATGCATAATATGTTATCTTGTCTTTCCTGTAGAAAGATCACGCTTATCTCATATACCTGGTGGAAGAAGGCGTCAAGTTCCCCTATATAATGTACTGGACTTTTCTTAAGGACTGTCTCAATTATAATTTGGTTTGAGCCTGCAATGTTTAAGTTAATGTATTTATATGTTTTAGTTTGTTTGATGTGTCATGTTTTACTTTGTTTTATGCGTAATGTTGTAACCACATTAAGAAATGTTGTATTTTAATTAATGTTGAACTTAGTTTGATATCTGCGTAATTTGGTTTTAAGCCATTATGTGGTAATTCAATAAAGCGACTCCTTAACAAAAAGCATTACATAAAATTAAAATTTAACACGAACATAATAAAACATATAAAGTTAACATAAATAATACATTCGTACATAGGAAATTAGACATCCATCTATAGTAAACGAAAACATCCATCCAAAAGACCATTTTAATCAGTTTCCATTTACATCTGTGCATCTGGAGTCGTGGCCATTTCTTCAATATTAAATACAATACCTGTGTTTAAGGACTCTGCTTTCCATATGGCGGTTTGACATACATAGTTCAGCAAATCTTCTGGGGCGTGTCTGTACAAAGATCCATTTGCATTGGTTACCCATTCGAAATTAGTTGGTTCATGACTGCCATTGTCCATTGGAGGCTTATTTAAGTTGAACTTTTCTATCAACAAGACATGTTTATCAATTAGATCAGTCAATGGATGCAGTGAGCTTTGTCCGGATGCAACCACCCTCTAGTCTTCTCCAAACACTTCAAACCAGAACTTGTCAATAAAGTGCAGTCATAGTATACCCATTTATTCCATATTACATACAAATGCGGTGAGAAGACAATAGGCATGTGATAAGTATTTAGCAAACACTACAAATAGACATAGAATAAAGGCGTCCATGAGTACAATGGTACGAACGCAAGTGGTGAACAAAAGGGAAATTCGAGATTAAGCCATCGACATAGAAAATCTCTAGGCCTCAAACGAGGAGGAGATGGAGTTCGCAACAACCCTTGACACATTGATATGATTATAAGAGCTTGATTTCTCAAATATCTATCACGTATTTCCTTTTGAATTTCAATTGGCAGGAGGGAAACCAAATCATCAATGTTGAAGGAGTTGGACATATTTTATTTAAAGAAAGATGAGAGTAAGATGATAGTTTAATATTTTTAATGAAATTGGAGTGAGGTGAGAGTAATATGAATATGATTCTTATATATACATGAAATCAATGCATTTTTACAACTTTTTTTTGTGGTACTATCAAGAAATTATGCAGTCACGTGAATGGTTTAACAAAGCTATCAAATATTTTTCAATGCTTTTTACAGTGATTGGTTATATCATGTCGTATATATATGTTTCTGTCAGTTGTATTGAAATTGCCACAATAGTAAAACTTTTTAATCGATTCGTCAAATTTCTACTGCAACCCATTGGATCGTCAAATCAAAAACTTTTCATTGCCTCATCAAATCTTCGATAAAGTAAATAGAGATGGAGTATGAGTTAATGGTCGCTTTACTCATTTCACGTTTAGTTGTTTACGTTATGTTTAAATTTTTTTCATGTTGTATTGCATTGAAAAGACCTTGGTTTCTTTAATTTAATATGTAATGTTTCTTATTTTTCTTAAATTTTAATAATATTTAATGTATGTTCTCAAATTTACCAAAATTAGTAGCCTTTCTACACATCAAATAATACAACTAAGCAAAACAAATATCCATGTACAATAGTAACAACTAACAATCAACATACTATGTACCACAACTAGGTTTTTTTCTCTTCCTTTTAGGCCTTTCATCCCTCGTGACTTCTGCATGGATGTGTGCCTCTACACCCTCACCTCTGCCCTTGCCCCTACCCCTCGGTCTACCTCTCCCTCGACCTAAACTGATAAGTACCACAAGTACATTTACAACCTCTGTCAATCCCTCAGCATGCTTCGTGGGTGTAAGTCTGGGTGACTGTGAAAGTACTGGCGAAAGCTAGTGCGACACGTCAGGTGAGGTAAATAATGAATCTACCGTCAATATAGACACATAATGTCGTATGCTAATGTCCTCGAATATGGTGGGGAATGTAAACAAGTCTGTCGTAATAGGCTGTGATAAGCTTGCGGTAGGGAAAAAATGTAATAGTAGCGGTGGGTAACGTAGTCATATTACTAGTACCAGTAGTGGTACTAATACTAGTAGTAATGGGCTATGGTATGATAAGGTTCGGTGGAGAAAAAATATATTAGCCTGTGAGACACATGGGGTGGTGAGGAAGAAAACATAGTAATAATGGTGGTAGGTAGCGTACTAGTACTAGTAGTAGCTAGTGGGCTGTGGCAAGATGGGGTCTGGTGGAAAAAAAGACATATCAGCCTGTGAGATGTAGGGGGTGGTGGGGAAGAAAACGTAGTAGCAGTAGTGGTAGGTAGTGTACTAATACTAGTAATAGTGGGCTGTGGTAAGCTGGGGCCTAGTGCAGAAAAAAACGTATTAGCCTGTGATACACTGGGAAGCGGTGGGGAAGAAAACATAGTAGTGGTAGTGGTAGGTAATGTACTAGTGGAGGTAAACGGACCAGCATAATGTGAAGATAACGTGATAAACAGACCAACACCCGGTACTGGAGATATTGTAGCAGGCTGTGATGATGACGTACCCTTCGTGGGTCGCCTCTGACGACGGTGAAAGGGTCGTGGCATCGGGTCTGGTATAGGGTCGTGGACCTGAAATGGATCAACTGATAGCCAGAACTCTTGTCACACGGTAACAAGAGCAATATGTGCGAAGTCTGATATCTCCTCCGATATGGAATCTCCTGTGGTTGACAGCAAAAGATGGTTTTGTGCCAATGTATATATCTTAGCAAGCGCATCACCCTATACCATTCAAAGTACAATATAATTATAAAATTGAAACTGCCGTAAAAAAATCAAAATTTAATATAACTAATGCAAATATAATTTACCGGTATCTCCATTGTAACTCCGACTGGCTCAGGACCAATCTCAGGAGGCTGCTCCGACACTGCAAGTATGAACCGTCGAGTAACGGAACGAAACCAAACCATATAAGGATGGTCGTACTGTATCGGGCCCTGCAACTCATCCGCGGTAACTACATGTGCGTGTCTGCGGACCTAGAAGGGAATGAAGTCGCAATGATACTGCATCCAATCAACGAGATCTCCTCGGCCCCTCCCCCCCAGATATGTATCGTGCAATTGCTCACTTGTGTCAACATTGACAGGGATATTCTGTTGTAAACCAAATTGTCACATCACTCTGTCAGGGAGGTGCCACTCAACTATCTCGAAACATATAAGAGGTGACCGTGTTTGCCATATAACCTGGCCAGCAACATAATAAAGAGGCAATGCTGCCATAAAATGTGCGGGGTATGGCTGCCATATCATCTGTAAAGTACTAAATACAACTTATTAATATTAAAAATTTCATCAAAACAATAGTTCAACATAAAGAAATTTAAAATTTTAATAAATTTCGTCAGAGTTCCATTTGTTTCTACAGCAATCCAATATTTTCATATTCACCTGTTTAACAAGTTTATTATAATTTACCAAACAAATGCATCTCCCAATCAATCCACAATGAGCTTGTATATAATTGTCCCCGAGTTAATCATAAAAAAAATATAATCACTAAACTATCTAGCTGCTCCGGTCGCAAACTAATGAATTGATATTAATTAAGATAACCTACTCCGCTCGCATACGATCTAATTAATCCATATAGTGAGTTAAAACATGTATAGGAGTTCGCCCTAGTGAAAACCTTGTCCGCCACCTGTATGAAGCAAATGTAGGGTGTGAAAAATAAAATCGCAACATATATTGACAAGAGTCTTATTACATATCATCCAACCTGGCTCCGTGTGGTGGTCTATCAATCGAATGAACGACCTCCTCCTCACTAATAGCTATACCAACCCGTTGGGGACAAAGGTGCGACAATCGCTCCCAACATCATAACTAAAAAAAATTAAATCACATTATATTATCGACCATATAAATTTAAAATAGATGATTAAAAATTAGATCTTTAGCCTTAATGTATACCTGCAACAACATTAATGGACTTCTAATCTGCCTTGATCGTATACGAGTGCCCTGACACATCTTACTATACAACAGCACAAGTGCTGTGCTCCCCCAACTATAATTGCCTTGATCGTATACGTGTGTATCTCTCGACAACAACGTCCTCGGCATTATGGGCAGGTACTTCTCGAAATGTATTGGCTATCCAAGAAAGCTTCAACTTCGAATTCCTGACAGCGTGGTCCGGTGGTTGGATGCCCAATACACACTCACACACGTCGGCCGGAGGGGCATCCAATGTAGGGGCAATAACTGCATGGCCATCAACTGGTAATCCAAGGAGTACAGTGACATCCTGGAGAGTGATACTGCACTTCCCAACAGGTAGATGGAACGTGTGAGTTTCCTGCCGCCACCGTTAGACCATAACTGTAATCAGTGTGTAGTTATACTGAATGTGACCTATGCGGTATACTCTGTAAAATTCCGTTCTAAGTAATATGCACTGTACCTTCTCAGGCATGATAATATGATTGCCATCGAGTCGATAGAACTCGGTGTCGCTCCTATGATCCCCCTGTAAATATAACAAATGCCAGTCCTCAGGACCATGGTCCATCTACAACTACTTGTTTCATGTACATATTCATTAAATATTAAAAAAGAAATAATGCACATTCAATATTACATATATGTACATAACTTAACAAACAAAGTAACAGCATATGTATATTTAAATAAAATACATCAATTCATTAACTAATAGAAATTCATTACAATGTAACTTTACACATTCTAGGAAAAATAGAGTGTAACTGAATCCATACATATTCAAAAAATAAATTCTAAACCCATACATATAGGCAAAAAAAGACACTAACATGTTCCACATAAATCTACACTACCTAATAAAACAAGTTACATATAACTGACAGAGCAAGTAGCAACATAAGAAAATACACCCTACTCCTGGCACACTTGAGTGCTTTATTGCATTGCTCATACTTCCTTTGTAATTATTCTCTATTTTCTCTTTCGCTCTTCACACACTTGAACAAATGGGCGTTTAATTCCTTTACCCCTTCAGCAACGGCCCTTCAATCTTCTTTTCGGCAATATATGGCTCTCATTTTACTGTGAATGTCTTGCATCTCTTCATCCAAACTTTTCTCCTTATCAACCCAATCAAAAAAATTGCATCCATTGTTACCAAAAATTTTGTAACCTAGGAATCTTCTACCTAGGTTTCTCACCGTCCATGAAACTCTCATTAGGGCAACCTCTCCGCAGAAGCAAGTTCTATATGAACAGGATGATCCATAATTGGAATTAGAGTTTGACATTTCTACACAAAATGATGCAATTATAGTAGGGCGTAGTATGAAAATTGGCAAAAACAAAATTAAACAATACATAAAAATAGTTCTTACAAACTAAACACAATAAGTTATATTCACATTACTAAATTTGTATATATGTGGGAATGTGTGTGTTAGTGACAGAGAGAGGATGTAATTTATATAGGTTACACCATGTATTTTTATGTATTGTATGTATGCGAGTTTGTTCCTCTTCAATTAATATTGTTTAAAATGCATTTGGGCTGTAATGGCTTGAAAAATTAGTGACATGGAAAGATAAATAATAAGATTAAAAAAAACTTGAAAAACAAATAATGAAAAAATAATTTTCAGAACACACAATAATGAGATGGAATGAAAATTAATAACATTAAAAAAATTCTTTAAAAACAAGCCAATTAATGGTAATTATATTGTAATTTAGTAGGTTTTTACTTTAATTTCCTAAAAGACGACTACATATGTAATCGAATATTTGTGTGTATTTTAAGTTGACTTTAATTTTTTAAATTTAGTATCTTTTAGATGCAGTGAGTTCTGCTTAAAGCTTAGACCAATGCTAGTATTTTGCTTTACTTAGAATTCTGCTTAAGTTACTCTATAAGACTATTCTCTCTCGTTTAAAACTGCTTATCTTACTGCTGGTTCTGTCATCGAGGTGAAACACTCATGTTTACTCACTCTATACAATTCAAATTTTATTGGGTGCTAGGAAAGATACTTTTACATAACTAATATGCAATTTAAATTTCATTGTTCATGCCATTGAAAGTACACTCTCCCTTATTGGCTTGGAGCAAAACATCATAGAAATATTTGTTGTAAATAGTTCTTATAAATATAATGCAAGAAGCTGAGCACGCTAACTAGTGGTAATTTATGAAATTTGTATCCCAAATTCTCTTACCTTTTTGTCTGGATTGTATTTGTATTCGAATTTTTGCTTTGCTTATAGTGCAGTAAAATACATCTCCAAACGATTTTAATCTTTCAGTGCAGTAAGGATGAGTTTAATTACCCCCTAAAATTACTCCAAAATTCTCATTGTTATCCACATCAATCAAGTATTAAACTTGATTTTTCACTTACATCTAAAACCACAAACACCACTAACACCACAGACCCCCCGAACCCACCTCCTTCACTCCAAAATTTTGAAACTGAGAACCCCACAAACTCACCTCGTTCATTCCAAAAATTCGTTACTGATAACCCCACAAGCAAAAGAAACCAATTCAAACCCCACAAACAAACACAAAACAACCTAAACCCCACATCGATGCTTAAAAAAATACCAACTATAATGGTCCCCACAAACCAACACAAATGGAAACATCTTGCTCAAAAAAATTAGGGCTAAAAAAATGGCATACCTAGCGGAGTGGAGGAGCTCGACGGAGGGAGATGGCGGCAACAGAGGAGGACGCCGATGGATGATGTGCACGATTGTGGGAGGATGGGAGGGAAATGGAAGCTTCAAGTTCTGAAGTTTTTTTTTCTCTCAAGTTTGAACGGAATGAACGACTGTGGGAAGGGAGGGATTTTGATTAATTTTCTGCTTCATAAAATCGCCAATGTAGTAGGCGATTTTTGGCTTAAAATTACGAGAATAAGAGTTTTTTTTTATTAAAAATCACCATCCTGACTGGCATTTTTATGTGTACCATATTTCCCCAAATATGTTCAAAAGTACCCTATTGCTAATAAAGTTTCAAAAGCAGCATAAATGGAAAAAGAACTCTCCAACTTGCCATCAGCTTATATGCCGCTTGTGTGAAATGAACTTCATCCCAGCTAATTAGTCGAATGGGGTCTGCACAAAATGGAACTTACGGAGCTCCACAAAACTTCGCAAAAACGTATTTATAGTCTCCTCCAGTGCCACGACAACATTTTTGTAACGACTCCATGTCAAATCCTATGAATCTCAAAGTGAAATAAATAAGTTCAAATTAAGAGTTCATCTGTGACATTCATAATATTTTAACGATAAACTAATGTCAACATATTAAGTGGTTAGGAAGAAAACTTGTTTAAGGTTACGAGTTTTAGTACATTGATATTGTCCTATAAAGGAAACTAAACTGTTAATCTGGGACGTCTTAAAATGGAAGTGGATTCATAATTTGGGACAAAGGGAATTAGGGTTGAGACTTGCCAAAATATTGAACATTACTATAAATCCACAAAAAGGCATTGTAGTAATTGACATACACGATCGTTGCATTAGGGTTTTCTTGTTTTAACTATTTGATGGGTAGCTGAAGAAGTTCATTATGATAAATTGACAAGCTGTTTACTTCCTTCAAGCAATTGTTTTCATCGTAAGCCAACGAATTGTTCGTTTGGACCAATGCAAGAAGTAATGGAAGACAACTTATAAGAAAATTTCCATAAACAAACACTCAAACTGCACCGTGATGAATGACTCTCTACAATCAAATTAAGAAAGAGTTACAATTACTTATGCATATATCGGCCATTCTCCTATGTGAACGATATGTACACACTCCAAACTTTTAGTGTCGATTTTTTGTTGTTAAATGTATATAAGTATATTAACATAAAACCATCACTAAAATCATGATCCATACATGGACTGTCATTACCAGAGACAGACTATCTGTCTATATATATAGAGAGATATGAAGGTTTTTTTTCATCAGAAACAAAATATGGAAATATATGATGTTCAGAAAGAATGTTCAAGATTTCTATGAGAACTTAAATGAACAGCATCCTTTGTGACTTAAACAACTGCAGGCACCATGATCCGAACCTCCTCTACGGATTTTCCTTGATGTAGTGCATAAATTATATTATTACCTCATATCTCTCTAACCAAAAAGAGAGAACTCTTACGCTTTTTAGCGCAATCTGTGGAGAAAAAACATGAGATTAATAATTAATTAACAATATAATTAAGATCATACTCATGTTATTAATATTTTAATTCGACTTCTAACTGGTTGACAAATGGAATTGAAATATGTAGACATCCAATCAAGTTGTACATTTAGGGAACTGTTGGTTATAGCGGATATTATATTTTTATCTGTAGGAAAGTCTATAGGTAATGCAGTGGCAGCAGCAACCGCAAAGTTTACTCCATGCCTAAAGTCTGCATTTACCTTCTTGTAGGGATTCAATAACAAAAGACCGCTTGCTATTGCTATGAATTTAATAAAGAAAAATGGGTAGTTTAGTAGCGTGTTTGTCTGTCAAGGGTTTCAAGGGATACCACCATGGTTTACATAATCAATGGTCCAGAACAAAACTTATTTACTGCCGTTAGATATATGGTATGTTGAATATATCCAAAAATGGAAACAAGAATCTTAATTTGGGACAAGTCCTTTTAGGGGGACATATACATATGGCATAAGAATGTGACATTATGGTGCAAAGGCCATATGTTGTTTGAAATGTATTGTGATTAAAGTTAGGTTTATTTAGACTTCATATTTCATGGTCACCACATGATATATGTCAGTTATTTATGTCCTCGTAGAATGATACATTCGAGACATCTCAAAAATAGAATAGTGGAACGCTTGATTTGGAACAAACCGAGTATAAAAAAGCAAGTAACTTAATAGTAGATTTAAGTGAATAATTTACAAGAATTATATTTATGGGCTTATAGCAAGACAGTTAAATGGAGTTTTCAATACGTAATTGAAAACAATATACTCATTTACCAAATATACTTTTAACTCAGTTTGCTAAGTATTCGTATGATATCCCTATGCCAAAAGCTAATCTTCAATATAGCGGCTCTCGAGCAAATATAAAAACAAATAAGAATGAGTCTCATTTGAAGATTAGGACATGAACCAAAATTTTTGAAGATAATACCTCATAGAGTCTCTTTTTTGAAGAAAATTTCATTAGTATTAAGCATGTGGAGGACCAACTAGGAAGCCAATGCGTACACCTTAAGAGGAAGCTTGGATTCTTATATAAGTTTAATGTTTTTCAAGAAAACAGAAAGAACAAAAAAGAAAATCAAATGAAGGACTAAAGTGCATGTAGAGAAATTGTTGCTTTCATTTTAAAGGACAACAAACGAAAAAACAAATAACACAACATTTGAGTGGGGGGTCATACCGATATAGTCAATCATCTGCATACCATCGAAACAATGACCAGTATCATTCTTGAAAAAAGATTCACCATTTATGGATGGCTACTGAATGGGGTAGCACTTCCTATAAACTCAAGAATTAGATTCCCAGTATCTGATAATGAGTCCCCAATCTAATATATCTGATCAAAGTACCAACTCTTCAATGTACTAAACGTGTGCATCAAAGGAGGAAAAGAACTGCCCATTCGGGCTCGTATAAGAGAAAGTGAACCAATTATGACAACTAGGAACAAGCAAACTCGGGTTGTCGCCATTTCTGAAGCAAAGAAACACAAACAAATAATCAATCACAAAGATAAATTTTGTGAATCCTTAAAGCAATTGACTATATAAGAGAATGAAAGTTAATCATCAACATCCTATTGGAACAACGACCGATAGCATTCTCGAAAAAGATTCACCATATGGAAGGCTACCAATAGGGTTAGCTCAAGAATTAGATTCCCGATAACTGATAACGAATCTCGGAGCTGATATATCTGATGAAAGCTACAACTCATCTGATGCTGTCAAAATCTAGAAGTACATAATTAAACAATCAATAAGCGAATATCGGCGAATAAAAAGTAAATGCGGCGCAATGATGAACACATGACATTTTTTTAACAAGGTAAGCTTGTCCGGTAGCGCTTATGCTATTCCGACAATATGTCCTCCTTTTGTGTGTGCTTGCTTTGTATTAGTTCAAAGGCAATTAACTTGGATGAGAACACAAGCTACCAACTTTTCTCTCTACAATTTCACTAATTTTATTTATAAGTATAGAATTAGGATTACAAATATTTTAATAGGATGAATAATACACTGTGTAGGAGAGGGAGTGTATAAGAGTTGTTTGTATTTTTTGGGGTATGGGAAGAGAGAGTATTAGACCTTTCTATCTTCTTCTATAATTAAGAGAGAGGGAGATAAAGAGAGCCGTAACTTCTTTTTTCTCTTGAGAAGAGAGAGTATAAGACCCTTCAATCTTCTTTTTGAATTGGCTTGTATTTGTTGTTATATTGCCAATGACTTTGCATCTCTTGGATGAGATGTGTGGTGTGTTGAATGAATGAATAAATGAATGAGATGAGGAATTTATAGATAAATGGAGAATGGTAAGAAAGTAAATTTGGTGAAAATGAGGGGTAAAAAGGTAATTTGGTAAAGGTTAGTGAAGGTGAGTGAAATTTTGGTGGAGGTGAGATGAGTGGAATTTTCTTCCAAATTTAAATAAAAGTGTTGAATCACTTTTTTAGGCCAATGGTAAAATTAGTATTTATACCCATCAATTGCCCCTTACCTTTTACTTTTATGATTAAAGTTGAATGTGAAGGATAAATATATTTGCTGGGTAAGCGGTCCGGCTCAAAGCTGAGGCGTGAGAGCGGGCACTTGTCGAGGAAGATGATCATGGGGAAAGCTTGAATAATCAATGTGTAGGGCTTTGTTAGCCCTTGACCGTAAGTTTGTGGAGCTCGAAACATTGATGTTTAAAGCTGGCTAGACTTTGATCATTGGTCTTCGAGTTTTAGAACATCATTGTGCAATGCTGACTAGTCGTTGATGTCGAGTTGGAGTTCAAAGAAGCCAGATCTCGGATGCTAGTCATTGAGCTCGAAACATTAATTCTTAGAGCTCGTTAGACATTGGATACAAGTCATATAGCATGGAACATTAATGTGTAAAGCTCGGTATACTTTTGGTCATAAGTAGTGGAACTTTGGGCATTAGTATAATAGTTTTATTCTACTAGGGCCCTTTTCAATTGTCTTCAAATTCTGGATTTCACTTCAGCTTTGTAGAAGTTTGATATCCACTGAAAATTTCTTTAATTTCCTGTTTTAGTTTGTTAGACGAACTTGATGAAAACTACATTCAATTGTAATTTTTTGGGAGCTCGTCGATTTTACCTACAATAAAGAGCATTAATTGCAAGAAAATGATACAACTTTAGATATATCAATACAGAGAGAAAAATCATATATAAGTTATTAAAAAATAACTTATATTTTTTTTTGGTTTTTATCCCATTGGGTTAACCGTAACCAAATTCCTGAATGATTATTGTCACTGCTTAATTCGTCTGTTTTTCTCGTGATTTTTGGAAGCTTTATTACAACTACTAAACCGATCTTTTTAATATAATAATAATAATAATAAATAAATAAATAAATAAAATTAGTGTAAGTATGCTCAATAAGTTGGGCACTTACTAAACTGACCTTTTTATAAGAGGATTTTAATAGAATGCACTTTACAAGTAGTGAAATACCAAAACAAAACATTTCATATACATTTTTCTTTGCAAATAAATATTACAAAAGTATAGTATGTTTCAGCTCAAGGATAATATGTCTCTTGAGGTGCTATATATTCCATGGTCTTATGAGCTCCATGCCGTCTACAATCCTCAGATAGTAGGTGCTAGGCTTGCTGACCTTGGTGACCACGTATGGACCTTCCCATTTAGCAGCAAGCTTGCCATGTTCAGAAGTCTTGGTGGCTAGGATGACTTTTCGAAGTACCAAGTCACCTACAACGAGCTTGCCATTTGACCATGCTTCTTTTGTAGGCCTCTTCTTTGATTCGAGTTTGCTCTCTCTTTTTTTCAAGGAGGTCTAAGTTAGCTAGCAGGCCTTCGTTGTTACAAGCTAGGTCATGATGGTTGATTCTGTATGTTGGTGCTCTTATCTCCACCAGGATAACTGCTTTAGTTTCATAGGTCAGAGAAAAAGGAGTTTCACTGGTTGGACCTCTGATGGTGGTCATGTAGGCCTATAGGACTGACGGGAGCTCTTTAGACCAATTTTTCTTGGCATCAACCAGTCTTTTCTTCAATGAGCTGAGTAGGGTCTATTGGTCACCTCAGTTTGGCCATTGGCCTGAGGATAGGTTGGCAAGCTATAATGGTTTTTTATTCCATGTTCGTCACATAAGTCTCTGAAGAGGTTGCAATCGAATTACTTTCCATTATCAGTGATCAGCACCTTTGGGAGACCAAAGCGGCAAATGATGTTCTTCCGCATAAAGCTCTGAATCTTCATGGTGGTGATCGTGGGTAGCGCTTCTGCCTCAGCCCACTTGATGAAATAATCAGTGGCCACAACTGCAAATTTCGTCTGTCCTTTGCCCAAGGGGAAAGGTTCGACTATGTCCATACCCCACCAAGAGAAAGGCCAGGGGCTGCTGACAGGGGTCATTAGCTCTGTTAGGAGGTATTAGATGTTAGCAAACCGTTGGCACTTGTCACACTTTCTCACCAGCTCCTTGGCATCATGTAGGATAGTGGGCCAAAAGTAGCTTTGCCTTCCAAATTATAGGGCTAATGAGCGAGCTGTTGGGTTTCCTCCACACAACCTTTCATGAATTTTTGCCAAAGCTGCTTGGGCTTAGTGAGGATACAATCAGAGCAGGAATGGAAAAATAAACCCACGTTTACATAGTGTTGCCTCAATTACCACATATCTATTGGAAACATATTTTATCATTTTGGCCTTTTTCTTATCTTCAGGAAGAACTTCGCTCGTGAAATAGTCCAAAATTAGGTCAATCCAGCATTTGCGGACTTACAATGGGGCCACATCTAGCTTTACGAGTTCCTCAATAGCCTTTCTCTCTAGGTACTCTATGTGAATGCCGCTGGGTATTTCTAAAGATAAAGCGAGTTTGGTCAGGCGGTCTGCTTTATTATTTTGAGCTCATGGGACCTTGATAAAAACTACGTTCATGTACCTCCGAGCTACTGCCTGAGCCTTAGCTAAATAAGCGGCCATGTGGTTTTCTTTGGCCATGTTGACTCCAAGTATTTGGGCAAGTTATAAAACCTCATATGTCTTGTCCCCAAGTCACCAGCTATCCTTAGACCCGATATGATGACCTTGTACTCAGCTTCATTATTTAAGGGTTTGAAGAGAAATTTCAGAGCTATTTTCATGATGTTAGCCTCAGGAGTGATCAATACTAAACTAGCACCAGAACCTTTCAAGTTGGAAGCTCCATCTACATGAAGTATCCATATGTTTATTTCCAGTGCATTATAACCTTTTTAAAGGTTAAAAATGAATAAGAACAAATCCAGAAGTAAATTCCCCTAAAATTAATCATTACCGGTCAAATTCAGAGCCAAAATTGAGTTCAAGAGGTGAACTGAAAGCAAATCTTAAGCTCAAGCATGAAGTGAGTCAATGGAAGAGACTAAGAGAAACCAATAGAGCAATCCCAAGTAAAGAAAAGTCATTTGAATAAAAATGGAAAATTTTCAGATGAAAAAGAGATTCACCGCACACAATACTTATGTTCCATCCTATTCTGGTATTTATCTGTGTAGAATTTGAAAAAAACTCCAGAAATAGAAGTTTTAGAACTCTGAGTTAGCTACGCGTACTCGAAAACCTTGCATCAATCGGAGTTCAGGATACAAAGTTATGACAGAAATACAATCATAATACCAGTGGATCGAGTTTGAGAACGAAAGAATACATAAATTCATGGTGCAAATATTTACTAAGTGAGGTCCTTATGCTCCCTTTTTAATTATTATTTTTAAGCTGGCCCGATAGATGATAAAAGCTATTTTTAGCTTTTGGACTATTTTTCTTTTATCTTTTTTTTAATTAATTAAGAAATTAGTTAGGTTTTTGAATTTTGAAACTGTCAATGAAGATTAGTTTTTTTTTGCATTTGAGTAGACAGTCGACATCTTCGAAGGTCTGAGAGGGAGAGTTTAAAGTTTTTATTTTTCATTCTTCCTTTTGGCTTGTATTGAATAAGAGACGGAATTAATTAATACTATCGTATAATTCTCTTTCAATTTGAGTTCATGCAAGTCCCATTATAGTTTTTCAATCACTGCGTATCTGTAAATTTTCTTTTTAATTTCTTTCAATTAATGATCCTTAATTCTTAGATTGTTATTTAATTATGTGTTTGAATATAATTATTGATTTAAATTCATGTTTAATTTGGAATTTTTGTTGGAATTTTCGCATAGAATCCCGCGTAGAACCCTATAATTCGCATTTTCATCATAACTTCTTCATTTTTTGGCCGTTTTTGGTGATCCATATATTAAAACGACCGTATTTTGTGTCTGGCAGTGTGTTTGATTACTGAAATTCGTTCAAACCATATTTTTCATTTATTGATTATTCTTTAGTATCAACTGCCGTGAAATTTTGTATGTTTATGATTTTAATTTATGAACTTTTATGCGCTATTTTGTTTAATTAATTTATTGAGCATGAATTTATTAAATATGTTTGATTAGTTCGTTAGTTAGGGGTCCGTAAGGACCGGGTATGTCGACGCGGTAATTTTTCTCACTCGAATTCAATTCTTATTAAATTTTCTATTGGTTAATAGGTCATTATAAATCTGATTTTTATTAAATTATTATCCTACTATGCTAATCACTTACTTTTATAAAAAAATTAATAAAATCTTTTTGACAAAATAACTAAACTAGTTTGAATTGTTATTTTTGTGTTAAATTCTAACCGATCAAGTTAGAGAGCGGTCTATACTCTATAAATTAATTAGTTATGTATCTTTTTAAATTTTAAACTAGAGGGCGCTGTTTTTGGTATATGTTTTAATTCTTACTTTTTAATACCGAAATCGCCAATTTTGTATTTTCACCACCCCTTTTTGTTCAAATTTGATTTCAATCACGTTTTAACCTATTTGAATTAAATTGTGGTAATTACTTAATTTTTCTAAACTCACTTTTAATAAAAGGTTTTACAGTGTCAAGCATTACTTCACTTTAATAAACAAGTGTTTTTGGTAGAATTAAGTAATATGAATTGATTCCATAATTAATATTGGTACGTATAGTTCATGTCACGTATGAATTATTGCGAAAGATACGAGTTTATGAAATCAATTAGCTCGTGGATAATATGCTAATTTTTTTAAAGAAAAATTAATTAGAAAAGGATTTTCGGTCCACTGAATTGCTTGTTGTATTGCATGAAACTTATGGATACCTCTAGTGTTTTTTATTCTTAATTTTAGCTAAAGTTTTTCGAGCGTTTAATTAATTTAGTACGCTGTTTTTATTATTCATTTTATTGAGCCTTTTTGCATATTCATTTTATATTAGTTTAGTTATCGATCTACATCCATTTCTCTCCATATTTCATATTTTCTTTATTTTTCTCATCTTCCTCTTAAAAGAAATATTCATAACTTAAAAAACTACTCTCCTTCCTGTGGATCGACCTCGGACTTACCGAGTATTTATTACTTAACCGACCACCTACACTTGGGTGTAATAACTCGTATTGTTTTCACCGAGTCAATGAGGTGGTGGGGCTTGAGGTGCCTGGGTCCACATGTGATAGCAACTCTAGTGGTTCAAGGATTTGCTCCTCATCATAAGTGAACTCTGCTATGAAGTCTGCCATAGCCTGGTATTTGATCGAAATTCGAGGTTTGTAATTGATCACGAACTGTCTGAGCAGCCCAAATGGCCAATCTTCCTGACTGCTCTGGCTTGTTAAGAACCCTTTGCAATGCTAGTTTATGACCACATCCATGGTGTGGGCCTGGAAGTAAGGCATCAGTTTCCTGGAGGTGATGAGGAGTGCGTAAGCCAACTTCTCCAACCTTGGACAATTCAACTTGGCGGCATGGAGGGCTCTGCTTATGTAATAGATTGGTAGTTGTGCCCCCTCTTCATTTCTTATAAGGGCTGAGTTGACTGTTGTGTGTGATACTACTAGATATAAGACCAGAATTTGCACCTTCTTTGGTAAGCTAAGAAGAGGCGGAGCTCCCAGGTACTGATTGAGCTGTTGAAAAGCCAGCTCGCACTCCTATGTCCATTCAAAGGCTTTCTTAAGGGCTTTGAAGAAGGGATGGCACTTGTCTGTTGCCTTAGAAATAAATCTGTTTAGAGCTGCCACCCTTCATGCCAGGCTTTGGACTTTGGTTTGGTTGGAGATCTCATATTTATTAGAGCTCGTATTTTCTTAGGGTTGGCCTTGATTCCCCTTTGTGTTATCATAAAATCCAAGAATTTCCCCTATTTCACTCCAAAAGTGCACTTCATTGGATAAAGGGATATGTCATTCTGCCTGAGTAAGGCAAAGGCTTCATTGAGGCCTACCACGTGGCTGGAAGCTTTAAGACTCTTGACCAGCATATCATCGACATAAACTTCCATACTTTTGCCTATTCAATCCTTGAAAAATGCACCCATGACCCTCTACTAAGTAGCTCCATCGTTCTTAAAACCAAACGGCATGGCCTTGTAACAATAGGTGCACTCATTGGTGATGAATGGGGTATTTTCTTCGTCTTTGGGGGCCATCTTGACCTGATTATAGCCAGAATATGCATCCATGAAGCTCAGCATCTCGTGGCTCGTGATTGCATCTACAACCTAATATATCTTTGGGAATGGGAAGCTGTCTTTTGGGCAGGCTTGTTGAGGTCTTTGAAGTCGACACACATTCTCCACTTTTCGCTGTGCTTCTTCACGAGCACCACTTTGGAAAGCCACTTTAGGTAATGGACTTCCCGAATGAAACCAGCTTGAAGAAGATTTTGAAGCTCTTTTTTTACAGCCAAGTTTCTTTCTGTCGTAAAATTTCTTTTCTTCTGCCTCACTGGCTTAAAGGCTGGGTCAGAGTTGAGCCGGTGCACCATAACTTCTAGATTTAACCCTTTTATATCATCATTGGATCAAGCAAAGACATTAGCATTAGCTTGTAGGCATTGTGAGAGCTCTTTTTTAACATTTGGACTGAGCTGATTGCTACTTTTCAACACCCTATTAGGCTGTGGTAGGTCCAAGAACAGATCCTCTAGGTCTTCAACTGACTTGCCTCTATGTTCTTTCTCTTCATCTTGAGGGTCCAAAGTATCAATTTCCCATTTCTCTGAGTCATTGAGCCCTTCTATGTTAGTTAATTCCTTAACAGTTGCAGCTTGGAGCTCTACAACTGTAATATCAACAGTTATGACCTCCTTCAGAGCTCTGAATTGGCAGTATCGGGCTTCCACTTAGTTTTCTATGACCTCCCCAACTCCTTTGAGAGTTAGGAATCTCATGGTCAAACTGCAAGTTGGAATGCTGCTCTGATTTCGTTAAGGGTCCCCTGCCTATGATGGAATTCTAGTGGGGAGCCTTGTCCAGTATCACAAACTCTGCGATGGTGGTGACCTACTTTGGAGTTATTCTTAAAGTCACAGCGAGCTTGACAGTTCCTAAGGACTTGGTCTTTTCTCCAAAAAAATCGACCAGTGTGACTATTGAAGGGGTCAGGTGCTCGGTGTTGAGGCCCGTGGCTTTGAAAGCACCATAATACATGAGGTTGAAGGTAGCTCCGGTGTCTATGAGAATCCGATGGATATTGTGATTGCCCACCATCGCTGTTACCACCAAAATATCATCATGCGAGAATTCTACCCCATTCATGTCTTCTTCCGTGGAGATGATCTCTTTGACATCATACTTCATAATTTTTGTAGGCCTGAAACTGAAGCAGTCTGTCTCCGAGCTCGAAAACTTAGCCTGCCTGATATAGGCCTTTTTGGACCTGTTGCTGTTGCTAGAGAAAGACAAGCCCCCCTCAATCATGTAAATCTCGTTGGTGTGCTCATTTCTCTTTGCCTTTGGGGGAACTTCTTTCTTTTCATCCACATATTGGCGCAGCTGTCCTCTGTGGATTAGCTTTTTAATCTCCTCTTTTAACTTCTAACAGTCGTCAGTCTCATGACCATGATCATTGTGGTATCAAAAGTATTTAGTTATATCCCTTTTTCTTTTCTGAAGTTTTTATCTTTCGGGGCTCTGGGACCTACCCTGGTTCCAACTGGGCATAAACCTCACCTAAGGGAACTGTTAGGGGGTGAAATGCTGGTAAGCTCTGCCTTCGCTTGGTTCGGACTGGTTTGAGCCTTTCTTTCCCTTCTTACCCTTTCTTTCTTGGCCGCAAGGCGGACTGTGTCCCCTTTGGAGCTTAGAGGTGGGCAGGATAGCTGACAGACTTGATAGATCCCTTCCCTGCAAGGCTTCTTCCACTTTGATCTGTTTGTTGACCTCGTCCAAGAGCTCGAACATGGTCTTAGGAGCCATCCTTGCTAGAATCATCAAACAATAGGGGGCTCACCCTTTCCATGAAGGCTGTTACTGCTACTCTTTCATTGATGTTAGTGATCGTGAGGCTCTCCTGGTTAAACCGACAAGCATATTCCTTCAAAATTTTTGTCGACCTCTATTTGATAATGGAAGAGGTGCGTGGAAGGTTTGGACTGCTTTCATGTCTCGAGAAATTAGGAGATGAACTTTGTTCCGAGCACTGGATCGACTCTAGAAGTAGACTGTTACACTACATTCGGGCTGCGGCATAGAGATTGATTGGCCACCCAATGCACCAAAAGGTCCCAAATGTCTAACGTTTGGCATTGCATTTGCCTGGAATGCACAATGTCATCTACAATCCATCAGAACCAATAGATAACATCATTAATAAGGCTGCAACAAAAAGGAATACCTTAACTGAATTTTTTAAATGTTGCGGTTTGTATACAGAGGCACGAAAATATACCTACCAAGAATTCCCACAACATTTTATTTGGCAAAAAAAGCAAAAGGTATGGACACCGAGAAAGATAGGCCGTGCAATTGGCCGGATGTATTTTGCCAGTCCGAATGAAGGTGAAAGATTTTACTTGCGATTATTGCTAACTGTTGTGAAAGGACCTTAATCGTAGATTATTTGAAAACAGTGAACAATATCTTATACCCGACTTTTAAGGTAGCATGCGTTGCTAGGGGACTTTTGGAAGATGATGATGAATGGATACAATGCCTTACAGATTCTGCAATAATGAGAACCGGTTCGCAATTAAGCCTATTCACTGTTATCTTGACACAGTGTTCTCCAAAAAGACCAGAGGCTTTATAGAATCAGTTTTGGATGCATGTTTACGACGATCTTTCGTACAAGATACGTACTATCTATCAAATTTTATATCCTTCTGACTCATAAATTACAGATTATGGTTTGTATCTACTAAATCAATTGCTCCTAGAATTAGGAAAGTCCTTAAAAGACTACCCTCCCATGCCATTAGCAACTGGATCCTGGAGTATAGTAGTGGGTAACAGACTCATTTTGGAGCACATGTAACTACAGACGGATGCTATTCAGGTAAATGTTGAAACTAATATTGGCAAACTTAATGGTGGTCAGCGAACTGTTTATGATGCAATCCTTTCATATACTCTTTGTAAAAAAAGGGACAATTTTTTTCTTGAATTAGGGTGTAGGTACTAGAAAAACTTTTTTATACAATACAATTACCACAAAGTGAAGAAGGTTATACTGTGGTGATAGTTGCTTCGTCTGGTATTGCATATTACTTTTGGTAGGAGGACAGACGATTCATTCAACGTTCAAGATCCCACTGGTTGTCTTTGAAAATTCAACATGTGGTTTTAATCAGCAATCCCAGAATGCAGAATTGTTTAAACAAACCAAGTTTATTATTTGGGATGAAGTGCCAATGCAATATAGGTATTGTGTTGAAGCTGTAGACCAGTCACTACAAGATATTTGTGGCAAGCAGAAACCTTTTGGGGGCATTACAGTAGTTTTGGGCGGAGATTTTAGACAAATTTTGTCGGTTGATCTAAAAGGAGTTTCGTGAGCAAATTGTGTCAGTCTCACTTAAGCGGTCTATATTATGGCATCGAGTGACTGTTCTAGGGTTAAGAGAGAATATGCGTTTAGATGTAACAGAACATGGACAAACTATTTGGGCTGATTACTTAATGGAGGTAATTTTCTTTTACTTTTTTGGAGAAATTATTTTCATTATATTATTTTTTGATTTATTAATTTTATGTTTAGTACGTTTTTCTTTTAGATTAGGTTTAACTCAAAGGAGATTGTACAACTTCCAACGACGATCACGAGGTGTCCAAGTCTACTTGATTTAAAACCCATTGTCTATCTGCATCTGGGTGACGCAACTGTGGTCACACCCACTTATCTCAATGAGCGAACTATATTGTCTGCACGGAATGACGATGTCAGTGACATCAATGCAAAAGCATTAGATGTTTTCTTGGGAGAGACTTATACATACTTGGTTGCAGATAGAATGTGCGAGGATAAGGGCTTTGAAAGTTCTATTACTAATCACTATCCTAATGAATTTCTTAACTCTCTTAATCCAACAGGATTACCTCTTTTTCAGCTTGACCTTAAAGTGGGTTGCCTGATAATGTTGCTTCGAAATATTGCACCGAAGGAGGGTCTTTGTAATGGTACGAGACTAATTGTTGAAAATTGTAGTACTTTTGTAATTGAAGCTAAAATTCTTACCGGAGATAAGTTTGGCAACTTGGCCTTCATCCCAAGAATTTCATTAACCCCCTCATCTTCAGAATTACCTATCAAATTTACCCGGCGTCAATTTCCCGTTGGATTAGCTTATGCTATGAACATAAACAAATCTCATGGCCAGTCTGTTAAATTTGTTGGACTCGATTTACGAACTCCTGCATTCAGTCACGGTCAGCTGTATGTAGCGTTGTCAAGATGTACAACTTTTGACCGGATCAACATTATCCTACCACCAGAAGATATAACTTGCACTACAAATATTGTCTACCCGAAGTTCTGTTATGATGCCTAATTGAGGAATTTTTTTTAAAGCTTTTGTACGTGAAAACATAATTCTATGGATGTATATTTTAGGTACCCTATTGAAGAATTAAATGTTTTTTTCCTATCTAATCTCATTAGTTTTACAATTAAAATCATGTTCATCAGATAAATAATAATTCTTCATCAACTAACACCTTTTATTTGCCTCACCATGCCGTCCAGCACGAGCAATATCTAGTTGTAAAAATGTAACACATGAACCACCCCAACAATAATGAGTACAACAATTGCAAGCCCACCAAATTTGGCCATATCCATCATTCATCTCACACTCAAATTTGGGGAAACATTAGCCTTGACAACTGGAACTAGAAGTGAAAATATCCACCAAGAAAAAATGAAAGAACGAAATTAATAATGTTAGAGAAAGAAATATTGAGAGTGACTTACTAGGTTACTTTTCATTGGGGAATTGAGACTTGGGAAGTAGATCGTAATCAGCGGAGATATATAGTACTTCAATTATTCATAAATTTATGGTGATCTGACTAAATGACGGGAGAGACTGACAGAAAGATGGTGACCCCATACTTCTATAATAATTCTTCCTAAATAACTGCTTGGCAGGCTGACAATTTATATATTTTTTTAAAGAATAGATTTGGTAGTTGGAAGTTGGTTTTCACCTTTTTTGCCTGGGGTGGGAGTTGGTGTTTGGTAACGGTTAAGGTAACACAATTCTTATTATTTATATATATATATAATTAATTAGTTAAAATACGTAAAAATTGATTCAAATAAAAATTAATTGAGATATATAAAAATTGATCCAAACATTCTATTGAATAACTCTTAAAATAAAAAAAGGTAAGAATATATGTAACAAACTTAATATCATTTATATATATATATAATTAATATTTTCTAATTTAATTTTATACAAGTGAAACGACTCCTCCTAGTGCTTATTTATCTCTAAGTTGAACATTGTTTTTGGTTTATAATTTAATATTTTATTTGATTTTTGCAATTGATTCAGGTTCGTAACCTTAACAGTTATTCTCTACTTTAAATTTGATTTGCTTTTGGTTTTCTTTTTAGGTAATCCTTAAAGTCTTCATTTAATTCATTATAGGTAATCCTTAAAGTTTTCATTTAATTCATTTTAGGTTAGCCTTCAAAGTCTTCATTTAATTATTATTAGGTAAGTCTTCATTTCAGTATGTGTGTGTCATTGAAGTGTTTTTTGTGTGTTTCTTTGGCAAACCTTTAAAGTGGGTCCATCAGTATAACGTCAGTAGGTGTAGGTTTATTACTGCTTCTAATCTTTTCAATATATGGTACTGGCCAGAGAACTATTACCATACTGTACTAATCAAAATAAATTGTTCAGATGGAGTGATTTAGACTTTAAGTACGATTTATTTTTATTAATTAAATGTTAGGTGTTAAAGTTTATTATAATATAATTTTGGGTGCTAATTTAAACGGATTTTGCTGGTTAATGTGCTCAACCGTTAACTAATTTAATTTTTGACCCAATTACCAATTTAATCCGTAACCAATCCATTATTAAAAAGAAAAATAAAAAAAAATCAAAAGGAAATAAAGAAAAAGGGAGATGGGAGTATCCACCACCAACTATAATATTAATTTTTATTATTATAATATAATTTTAATATTTATGATAACTCAAAGAGTCAATTTCTCACTTAGATTTTGTAAATTTTAGGAACATAAAATCTTAAATAATGAATTAATATTATTTTCAAGTCACATATTAAATGATTCGGTTTAATTTGATTCGGTTTTAGAATGTCACGCTCCAAAAATATTTGGTTTCGGTTTATTTGTTTTGGTTTCGATTTTTTTTCGGTTCGGTTTTTTACAAATTGGTTTTGTTGTTCAATTTTCGGATTTTTCACAAGGCCCCTAGGGGGTCGGTCAGTAATGGGTACTACCATCTCCCTTTTTCTTTATTTTATTTTAATATTTTTTTCCTTTTCCTTTTTAATGGATTGGTTAAGGGTAAAATGGATAAATTGGGTCAAAAATTAAATGAGGTAACAGTTGACCACTTTGATTAGCGTAATTCGTTCAAATTAGCACCCAAAGTCTAAATCACCTATTTCGGTATCTCAAATATTTTGATATAATAATAATTATGAATTTTAGTGTATTGCAAGTTTGAATAGGAGTTTGCATTACGGTAACTGTAGCGAACTCACCTTTATTTTTACTTCTATAATCATGATATTTTAATTAAAAAAAAAAATATAAATGTTGTGATTTGATCCAAGACCATTAATTAGTATTAGCTTATTTGTTGTTGCCATTCACCAACACTTTTTTTCCTCACATTTCCCCCCCATTTTAAATTTGAGAATGTGCACGTACATATTGCATCTACTTTTAAGTCTAGTCATATAAGAGGTAGGAAAGCGTCTCAATGTTAATAAGCTTATAATTAGAGTTACTACGGAAATTTTAACCAAAATAAACACATTAGCTGAAGTTAGGAGTGTGCCTAGATGATGCCCAATATATAGTTAGCCCTCCACTAGAGTATTTTGAAGAAGGATGAGTATGCAGGGATTTTGAACCTACAACCTTTTAGAAAACCCTTTTTAGAGAACATTTATTTTTTAAGGAGTAATTAGTAAAAATGACCCCTAAAGTTTGATCAAAATCTCTCGTTCGTCCTTAAAGTTCAATTTTCGGCTAAAACATCCTTAAAGTTTCTAATTTTCCCTCACTCAACTAAAACTGGATGCTCCGTTAAAAACTGGACGGAAAAAAATAACTCGTGAAGTTTAAAAACCTCTGAGAATAACCCCTTGAAGTATGAAATTTGTCCGCTTGTCCATTCACGTATCTTTTCCGTCCAAGTTTTTAACAGAGTATTCAGTTTTGGACGAGTGAGGAACAAATTAAAAACTTTAAAAATACTTCAACCGAAAATAAAACGTTAGGAAACGAGCAAGGGACATTGGTCAAACTTTAAGAGTCATTTTTGCTAATTATTCTTTTCTAAGAGTGATTTGTACTTTTGTGCCCGAAGTTTTATCATAATTGAACCTTGGTACCATTGTTTTACATATTTGGATCTTGTTATCCTTTTTCAGCTTTTTTTGGGGTTTACGGTTCCTGATCAACTTTAATCAGTTAAATAAAAAAAAATTTATTATACCAGAAATACCCCTTCATCTTAATCATTCTTCTCTCTCCCATGAAATCCCATGGAGTTAATGCAAGACCGAATTGACATAATTAGTGATGTTCGTAAGCTACATTCACCAAGAAAATCCTTCGAAATGAAGTTGCTCCAACCCATGCCGCATTTGTCAATTTCCAAATTACAATAAGTCAATAAATGCATATATGCTAGTGCAAATTATTAAAGCATCGTCAATGGCCCAACTACTTTTTATTAAGTTTTTAGTTGTTGGCTAAAGTTAACATCCCTAATAAAACCCTACCAACTTGGCACCCACCCCACCACTTCGCCATTCTTCATCTAGTTCGTGTCAAAGGGTCAAGTTTACGACTTTCATTCCCACTACCAAAAACCATCTCTATCTCTGATTCGGGTAATCTCCCATTTCCGTATCCCTCGAGTAACGTGCCCACAGGGATTCCTTGATTTTTATTTTTTAAAAAAAACATAAAAAAATAAGAAAATGGAAGATAGAAGATAGAAATAATATAATGTATAGTATATATATACATATATAGATGAAATTATATATATATACACAATGAATAATAAACTAATTTTATATACATATATTTTTTATATACATATTAGCTAGGGTATACCCGTACTATCTCGCACAATAAAACGAACAAAAAATAATAATCAGATAAAACGTAATTACATTGAAAATGTGATTATCAAAGATGTGTATGATTGCATGGTACTTAGGGATGAAAACAAACCACGTCTCGTAAAAATGAATCACCGTCCATCTAAAATTATAGCCGTCCTCAACCGAAACAGGTCTAACTTGTATAATTGGACCTAAAATTGCCTCGACCATTTTATAATATAATGGTTTTTTGAGTGTATATATATTTAAAAGAAACAAATATTATATTTGAGGCGGGCCGGATCCTGGTACAAAAAATTCCCGCCCCATTCGGCTTTGTTCGGATTAAAACCCACATGATTGGGATATTTTAGTATTTTTTATTGTATCACAATATCTTCTAATTAATATTGTGTAATATTTTCAATGGCTCATGACTTTGAAATACAATAGGTATACCATTATAGTTGTAATTATTTTAATTATACATACTTTAATGATCATAATGGATCTTGTTTTGTAAATCTTGACGAACATATTTCAAATATATAAATTTTATTAAAGTTGAATTTGTGAAATTAAAATTATGGCATTTGAAAGATATTTAAAAGTTTGATGAAATATAAGTGTTGTAGAAAAGTATAATGATGTAAGAGTTATATTTGTGTATATATTTAGTGTGTGAGTAAATGTTAAGTTGATTTGACATCTTATTGTAAATCTAAAAATGATCTAATGGTTTAAAAGTGTTAACACCATTAAGAATTAATATGAGACATTTGATTGATTTATTTTTTTTATTGCAAAACTTGTTTTATAATGTAGATATCCGCACACATATATATAAGCACAAAATAAGAAAATTTACAAAATTAAGTATATTGGGGCGGTTACAGGGTGGAGACTCCCATATCTAAACCCAACTAATCTTAAAAATTCCTGCCCCAGATTAGTTATATCCATACCAGTCCCCATTGGGTTGGGGACCCATGGGTACGTACCCAAACCCGCAAGTATTTTTGCCGTCGCTAGGGTGGAGTGAGCATGGATCTTAGGATCTGAAATTTTTTTTAATAATAGATATGGTATTTTTTTAATATTTTTACAAGGGTCTTTCCATGAACTTCAAAAGTATGAGGTTGTTTTTGTAAAATTTTAAAAACTCGAGTTTGATTTTTATTCCTATACTAATAAATCCCAAAGCTTCACTATGTTAAAAAAATAAAAAATAAAAATTGTGCATTTCTTTGTTTTTCCTGATTACATATATGAAATAGCTTTATACATTTTGGAATTTCCATTGAAAACTTTCAATTTTGGCAAATATATTATCTATAATAATGAAGATTGTCGAAATATATTATGCTTAGGTTTTCAATTGCAAACCCATTGTGTGTGCAAGTACATCTAGTTAGAGAAAGATTGATCTTTGAAACCGTTAATTATACATTAAATAGTTATTGACCTTCAAAGATATTGTTGGTTTGCCCCTCATATAAGATGGTTTTTATCAATTGATCAATTTAAGTTAAACAAACAAATTCTAGACTACTATCTTATTTTAGATTAAAAAATCACAAAGACCCATATTCTATTTCCGAAATATAATTTATTTTCTGTTATCCTACTTTTTTTTCAATTAAATATTAGTTTAGATCATAATTTTACATATTTTGGGCCAAAACTAATTCATTAGTCCCAACCCATTTTATCAGGATATTTTAAGATTTTGTTTATATTGGCCCAAAACTGATTGATTACTCCCAACCGAAAGTATAAACTATATAGGAGGCAGCTTAATAGTAGACGATGAATCAATCAATCAACCCTCTGTTTTTTCACATTTTCAAAATTTTCAATAATTCATAATAAAATTTGCAATTTTGTTTTAATACAAGCAATAATTTTAGCTATTACCGGTATGCTAATGGGTTACAAGACTAATAGCAATAATTGGTGCATTTCAAGTAAAGATCTTAATTTAACGATCTTATTTACGGACCGGGTCATTTGACACGTTTTCCCGTTGAAATTTTTTGATGAAATTTAGTAGAGATGTTTTTCATCATGTGTAGAACATCTCCACCAAATTTCATAAAAAAATTCAACTGGAAAGTGGGTTAACTACATAATTGAAAAAATATTGGATTTTATATATCTATTTCTGAACCAATATTTTTCAATCCTATAGTTAATCCACTTTTCGGTTGAATTTTTTGATGAAATTTGGTGGTGATAGTCTACACATGATGAAGAACATCCCCACCAAATTTTATCAAAAAATTCCATCGGGATGCATGCCAAATGACCTGATCCTTAAATAAGGTTCTTAAATTAAGGTCCTTACTTAAAATTTTCCTTAGCAATAATATTCACAATTTTTGGAATGTTTAGAATTTGAAATTTTCACTTTTCAGTCTTTTAAATTTTCTGAGTAATCGTGAAAGTTAATTAAAAATGCATTAGATTGGATTGAATTTGAAAGGTTCTCCAAGTATTTAAATCAAAATTGATTCAAGATTTCTAATCCTACTCTCTCAAACACTGTGGCAATATTACCACCATGCTATAGAGCTCCTGGCTGATTTAACGAAGCTCTCTCCTCTTATCTTAAGTAGTTAAAAATTATTGTTACCAACCAAGCGATCCATTGGTAAATCGGTTTTTAAATTTTTCTTTACTACCACCCAAAGAAATTTTTCCACGAAAAAAGTAAGAGAAAATTTCATCACACTTTCAATTTATTTACCAACTTCTCACAAAAATATATTGTTTTTCTTGCCATTTTCTATATTGTTACCAAACAAAACTTATAAAGTATATTTTATTTAGCGATATTAGTTGAGCTCACAAATAGAGAAATAGTCGCACGTCTCCATCTACCACAATATAAATAAATTATATCAGTCGTAAAAATTTGAAAGCGAAAGCCCTTTTTTTTCCATAAACAACCCATTTTTCAAACTCATGCTGTGTTGTATAATGTATTGTATTATAACTTGTGCTCTTTGCGGTCCCCTGATCCTGTATACAAGACAAACGGTGCACAAAATATTGAGCCATTGTATAAATTACAAAATTTATGATTGTGACTAAAAACCAACTGTCCACTCTGCATATTCTTCGGGGTGGCCAATTGGCCATACATTGACCAAGATTAAAGATAAAACGCTATTTCCATTAGTATATATAGATAAGATACATTTGTAAATTATACTATTGCCCTAGCTTTCTTTTATAAGATGGGTTTAATTAATGGCTACTAGTAGAAGTGTAAAAACCATAGACAATTTTGAAATATAATATATGGCACAAAAGTTGTAAGGTAAAAAACAAAACTCATGAAATTAAAGAAAAACGCAAAGTCAAAAATTCTCAAATTTCAAAATATTGACAAAGAAAGAACTAATGAATAATCCTAATAGCTACTATCTAAACTAATTCAATTTAGAATTAGAAAAAATAATCTAAACAAAGCATCGGAATTGACGTGAAATGTCACTGATAAGATATTTTGCCATCATCTTATACGCTTTGTGCGTCAAATGAATTCCATCCCAACTGAGATATTAATCAGGGTTTGTGCAAGCTGAAACTTGTGGAGCACCACAAATCCTCACCACAATAAAGTCGTAGTTGCCTCCAGTACCACAACATGCTTTTTGTTTTGACTCGATATCAAATCCTTTGAATGACAAAACAAAAAGAATTAAAGAGAAAAACAATCTTGTAAAAAGTACGTGAAAACGAGTTAGTGTTTCATTCTTTAATTAGCAATCGTAGTGAGACTTACCAAGATGTTGCACGTTGCGAAATAGCCGGTGAAAGGCGTGGTAGTAATCGCCATACGCAATCTTTACATAATTACATTAGGAGTTTCTTGTCTCAGTTCTCTAATCGCTTGTTGGAGATGTCTATTGTGATATTTCGAAAAACTATTTAATCTTTTCAGGTAATGATATTCGCCATAAGCTTCGGAATTGTTGGTCTCAAATCCTGTCAAATAAATTGGCTGACAACCAATTGGAAAATTTCCAGGTATAACCAGTCGAACAGCCCCCTTCTGAATTACTCTCTGCAATATTCAAATTTTAAGATAATTAGAACAACCAACATTAATATACTATTGATTAAGATAAATATTAAATTTAGACAAACTTTTTTAAATAGACAAAACTTACTTGAGCAGCATTCTTTATTGTTTGAACAACGTCGGGGACCATATCCTCAATCTCCTCGATACTTTTTCCTTGGAATAAGGCGTAATTATAATCATTACCGCCTATTTATCCGACCATGAAGAGAGAGTGCTTGAATTTTTCGGCACACTCTGTCAAAATAAATAACATATATGTTAATCTCAAGTAAAAAATAGTATATCATATAAAACTTATATTGAACTATTAAAATATACTTGGGTTATTAAATATTAGAACACCAACCTCTATCTGTGTCGCAAATCGAATCAAAATGTGTGAACATCCATTCAAGTTGTACGTTTAGAGAACTAGGAGTGACCGGGGATGAAATGTTCTTTTTAGCCAAAATATGTACAGGCTGCGCAGTAGAACCAACAACTGCAAAATTTGCGCCATGGCTAAAATCTGAAACATTGTTCTTGTATGCATTGAGAAACGAAAGACCAACTGCCATTGCTGTGAATTTATGGGAGAAAAATAAATTGGAAAGATAATTTTCAGTTAATTTTATGATATATAATGTGAAAATTAATAGTAGTTAGAACACAAAACGGTAGACAGCTTCAAGTATAAATTAAATTTGAGTAGTTAATGTAAAATTCAAATACATCAACAATAAGTGGTTAATACAATTAAAACAATGTCGTGAGGTTTTTAATCCAGCCCAACCTGGAGTTTGGGTTTTCAAAATAAAGTTTGCTTCGGATTGGATTCGGGTTTGCATAAAATAAACCCTTTTGATCCAAACCATGTAATTTTTTGCCCTTAAAATACTATATAATTTCACATGGTTGGGATGGATTCGGTTTTTCAAAATAAAAACGTGGGCTGGGTCGGGTAATTTTTCTAGGCCGGTAGGGCTCCGGATTTGTTCAAAGTGGACCGGTTATCATCTCTAGTCCATGTGCAAATATTAGTAGTACCAAAAATATATATATATATAGTTATTTATTTATTTATTTATCAGTAACAACAAATTGGAGTTCAAATATTCAGGTTTTTTTTTTTTTTTTGTTGCATCAGATCGACCTACAAACTTTGAATTTCTTTCGTGCTAAAATCATATAGATTAATTAATATAAAATTTTATCAAACCTAATAACCTTATAGTACAGTACTAATATTAGCTTGTATTAAAGATCTTATTAATTTTGAAATATATACGATTAAGTTAATGTTTTAAAAATTAGATGAAAGAAAAAGAGTTTTCTGGTATAACTCATAATTTTCTATATTTAAGTTCTCTATATTAATTAATACATCTTTAAAAAAATTAAAAATCTAGACTTCAAATTAATTTAAATAACAAATAATAAAGAGATACTTTTAATTACAAATAAAGCAAAGTCCTTACAACCTTCTTGGTAAAACTTGAACTTGGAAATCTATATATCCCAAGTTTAAGTGGGCACTTCCCCAACTGAACTTGCTTAATGTACAGATTAAATAAGACTCTTTAGAATTATTTAATTTATAAATTATCTTATCACTGGCAGCAAGAACTATCAAATATACAAGTTCTACGATTAAGTTAATGTTTTAAAAATTAGATGAAAGACTATCATGATTCATGAAGTTTTCTGGCATAACTCATAATTTTCTCTTTCGAAGAAAAATAATTATGATAGTTCTCTATATTAATTAATACATACAACTTTAAAAAATAAAAAAAAAGGCTAACGACTTAAAATTAATTTAAATAACAAATAATAAAGAGATAGAATTCCGTACCAATGTAGTCAATCAACAACAACCTATCAGAGCAACGGCCAGTGACATTCTTGAAAAAAGTTTCCCCATAGGGAAGTTGAGCGCAAGGGGTAGCGGGACCGTAAGGGCTCTCGCGAATAAGATTACCGGTGTCAGAAATAGAGTCTCCAAGTTGATATATCTTGTCAAACTTACAATACTTTAATGCATGATGAGGAAGAAAAGTGCCCAGTCGAGCTTGTAGGAGAGACAAGGAGACGATAATAAGTAATAGTGAGGAAAAATCGAGTTGTTATCGCCATTGTTGAAGAAAAAACTTGTAATCAATGTACGGTGAATGGCGATCATCATGAGGAGATGTATATTTATAGGGAGGATGCCTACGTTAATTAGTTGAATTATACTTTGTTTAGTAATTCTTGTAAGAATTGAAATAGGATTTTATTTTTGTATTTTATATTATTTGGAGAAATATTGCAAAGGTTAATCACACCAATTTGTTGTCATTTTGGAATCCTACAATCTATAAGAATTTAAAATCTCACATAATTTATAAATCTTATCATTTTTTCAAAATGAACCAGTCAAATTTACAAATTATGAAATTCTTGAAATCTCACGCTTAAAATCACACGAAAAAATGATGGCTTGTAAATTCATTGTTGTCAAATTGTATTTAAAATTCAATATATAATACACCTGAGGCCTACCTTGAGAAATAAAAAACAATTTCAAATATGGTCAGCTACATATTAACCTGTTTAAGAGTCAAGAAATGAAAAACAATTTCAAAATCTTTTTGCTCTTTTGTAGCTGTCAGATAACAAAATCAAAAGTTCGTATCACTTTAGTGACTCTTTTGTAATTGTTTAGCTCCTTACGTGCAAGGGGGATTCGAGCAGTTGCTTTGCGAAACCAAGGCGTCGCATTAATTCTATTACACCACGTCATTGTTAAAATTGTGAGTGTAATCCTCGCGTCGCATTGATTTTAATGCAATCTACCAACACGATGTAAGCTCTTATTCTTGGTATTTGCTTGAGTCAGATTGGAGGTTAAGTTTCATGGAAACCAATCCTTCAAGAGAATAATAATTCGCTGAAAAATAAAAGAAATGCCTTCACGGAAATCAACTCAGCGGAAACAAATTTCAAGGACTATAAACTGACAAAAAAATCTTTACCATTTGTCTGGTTCAAATGTTGCAAAAGAGAGGAAGAATAAAAGGTACCACAATTTAATACCTAACTTACACTAATATACTGCACTTTGAAAGCACTGAAGCTGAGGGAAAATATCGTTGATGATCCAACCTGTCATCAGCTTATATGCTGCTTGTGTGAAATGAACTTCGTCCCAGCTGATTCGTCGACTGGGGTCTGCACAAACTGGAACTCCCGGAGCTCCACAAAACTTCGTGAAATCATAGTTGTAGTCTCCTCCAGTGCCACAACAACATTTTTGTAATGACTCCATGTCAAATCCTATGAATCTCAAAATGAAATAAATAAGTTCAAATTAGAGTCCTCTATGACTTTCATAGTATTTTAAGGATACACTAATGTCAACATAATCAGCGATTAGCAAGAAAACTTGTTTAAAGTCACGAGTTTTTGCATATTGGGCTGTGTCCTATAAAGGAAACTAGACTGTTAATCTTGGACATCTCAAAACGGAAGAGGATTCTTAATTTGGGACAGACGGAGTTAAGGTCAAGACTTACCAAAATATTGAGCATTGCGATAAAGCCACTGAAAGGCATTGTAATAATCGCCATACACGATCGTTGCATTAGGGTTTTCTTGTTTTAACTCTTTGATGGCTAGCTGAAGAAGTTCATTCTGATAAATTGACAAGTTGTTTAGTTCCTTCAGGCAATTGTTTTCATCATAAGCTGATGAATTGTTCGTTTGGAACAATGTAAGAAGTAATGGAAGACAGCCTAAAGGAAAATTTCCAGGAACAACCACTCGAACCGCACCGTGATGAATGACTCTCTACAATCAAATTAAGAGAGTTACAGTTACTTGTACATATATCAGCCATTCTCCTATGCGAACAGTCAGTACACAGTCCAAGCTTTTAGCATTGGTTTTTTGTTGCTAAATGTATACAAGTACATTGACAGAAAACCATCGCTAAAATCCTGGTCTGTATAAGGACAGTCCATACCAGAGACAGTCTCTCTCTATATATAGGGAGAGAGATCAAGTTCATAAGAGAATGTTCAAGATTTCTGTGAAAACTTACTTGAACAGCATCCTTTGTGACCCGAACAACTGCAGGCACCATGATCTGAACCTCCTCTATGGATTTTCCTTGACGTAGTGCATAAATTATATCATTACCTCCTATCTCTCCGACCAAGAAGAGAGAACTCCTATGCTTCTCAGCGCAATCTGTCAAAAATGTGGAAAAAAAGATTGATAATTAATTAACAATATAGTTAAGATCATACTCATGTTACTAATATTTGAATCCGACTTCTACCTGGTTGACAAATGGAACTGAAATATGTAGACATCCAATCAAGTTGTACATTTAGGGAACTGTTGGTTATAGAGGATAGAATATTCCTATTTGCAAGAAGGCCTACAGGTAACGCAGTGGCACCAGCAACCGCGAAGTTCACTCCATGTCTAAAGTCTGCATTTACCTTCTTGTAGGGATTCAACAACGGAAGACCACTTGCCAATGCTGTGAATTTAAGTAAGACAAAAAGTGTAGTTTAGTAGCGTGTTTGTCCGTCACAGGTTTCAAAGGATACCACTCTGTTTTACGTAATCAATTGTCAAGAATAAAACTTGTTTACTGCCGTAAGATATATGGTACATTGATTATATCCAAAAATGGAAACTAGAATCTTAATTTGGGATGAGTCCCTCTAGGTGGACATATACGTATGGCATAAGAATGTGACATTATGGTGCAAAGGCCATACATTGTTTGAAATGTATTGTGATTGAAGTTGGATTTATTCAGACTTCATATTTCATGGTCACCACATGATATGTTAGTTATTTATGTCCTTGTAGAATGATACATTTGGGACATCTCCAAAATGTAATAGTGGAACACTTGATTTGGAACAAACCGAGTATAAAAAAGCAGGTAACTTAATAGTAGATTTAAGTAAATAATTTACAAGAACTATGTGTATGGGCTTATAACACGAGGGTTAAGTGGACTCCTCACTACATAATTGAAAAAGATATACTCCTCTGCTAAATGTACTCTTAATTCAGTTTGCTAAGTATTCATCTGATATCCCTATGCCATAAGCTAATCTTCAATAAAGCGGCTCAAAGGTTCTTTAGGCTCTCGAGCAAATATAAAGAACAACTGAGATTGAGTCTCTTCTAAAGATCAGGACATCGAAGATAAGGTCTCATAGGATCTCCTCTTCTAAAGAAAAGATCATTAGTATTGAGCAAATGCCTGCACCTTGATAAGAAGCTTCAGTTCTCGTATAAGTTTAATGTTATTCAAGAAAATGAAACAAACAAAAAAGAAAATCAAATGAAGTAGTGAAGTATAGAGAAATTGCTGCTTTGATTTAAGTGGACAAAAAACGAAAAAACAAAGAACACAGTGCCGGGGTGTGGGATCATACCGATATAGTCAATCATCAGCATCCCATCGGAACAACGACCAGTTGCGTTCTCGAAAAAAGATTCACCATATGGAAGGCTACCAAAGGGGGTAACACCTCCTACAGGCTCAAGAATTAGATTCCCCGTATCTGACAACGAGTCCCCAAGCTGATATATCTGATCGAAGTTACAACTCTTCAATGTACTAAATGTATGCAGCAAGGGAGGAAAAGAACTTCCCATTCGCGCTCGTATAAGAGAAAATGAACCAATTATGACAACTAGGAACAAGTAAACTTGGGTTGCCACCATTTCTGAAGCAAAGAAAAGCAAACAAACAATCAATCACAAAGATAATGTTTGCGAATCCTTAAAGCAATTGATTATGAAAGAGAATGGAAGTTAAAGCTCAGTTTGACTCCCCCTGTCCCGGATTAAGTGTTCAGTGTTCTTTTGTTGGGAAATCCCGAATTTGGGAGTCCAATTTCCTTTTCGGGATATAATCATTGCACTGAATCTCATAATAGTGAAAAGCACATGAACTACCACAGCACAATGAGTACAACAATTGCAAGCCCACCTTCCACAACAATTTCATTTCCTTTCTTTTTCTCCCCATCAAGAACTAAAGAAAACAAACACAAGAACCACCCAAAGCTACAAAAAGTTCTTAAACAACATCATAATTATGACTCCCTTCATGGTTGTTTTATTAAGTGCTATAATTCATTTCTACCCTCTCTTGGATCTTAATAATTTTATTCGAAACCTCCCTTATTCAAACAAAATGTTAATCAGTCACTTGTCTCAATGCTAAATTTTTCTCTCAATCAGGATGATACCCTTAAGGCCTTAAAGAAGCTTATTTCAATATCCGTAGCGAAGTTTATTTCTACTATTTACTTGTTTCATAATTGGTGTCGAAGATAGTTTTTACTGAGCTAAAACAGAAAGGTGTAACTGTCATTATCTTAACATGTTATTAACCAAAGAATGTCTCTGTATGCTTCTCAAAATTAAAGGTCAGTACACTTTGCAAATGCACATGCAGATTGAGTTTTAGCAAAGCAGAAGCAGTGTAAGGGTATGTTTGATTGCATTTTCGTTCCATGAAAATGCCTAAAATTTTATATTTTCCATTTTATTGGTATTTGATTGCATAATTTCCTTGATGAAACATAATTGACCCTAATTTTCTCACTTTCTATGTAATTCACATACCAAGGGTCCGTCTAATTATAATTGACCCTAACCACTATTATTTTTATAAAATGTTGGAAAAAGAGATGGCGATTTGGTGAAATGTTCTCCATCTTTTTCTTAATTTTCATGAAAAAGTTTCTTACCCAGTACCAAAAGAAAGTCATTCCATGGAAAACTAAAAAACGTTAGAGAAGATTTCAACAAATAATCGTGCTCTTTTTCGGATTTCTCTTAAAAATTAGTAGTGTTTTTAATCATTTTCCAACTTTTTTTATCAAAGGTACCCTAAAATTTCCCCTAAGTTTTGTTTTCCTTGTTAAAAATTTCCATCGGTATACATTTCCATGAAATCTAATCCTTCTCCGGTAAGCCAATCAATCTAAGTAAGCCCAATTGTGCGTTTGGCTTTGGGAACCCAATTCCAAGCGGCTTTGGAGTTATTTTTCTCCAATTCCAATTCCAAAGCTCGGAATTGGGTCATTGACAAATGGAATTAAGAGTGAGACTACCAACCAAGAAAAAGAGAAAGATTGAAATAAATAAATAAAATTAGAGAGAGAAAATTAAAGAGTGACTTACTGGGTTGTTCTTGATTGAGATTTGAGACTTGGAAGTAGATTCTAATCACCGATCCGGCGATGCTACGATCACCGGAGGAAAGAGGTGAAAGTGGGTTTAATCACCAGAGATTCCACATTTTAATTATTTAAATAAACTACAATTGTTTGACTTCGATGCAGTAAGGGAGGGAGCCGGTGAGTCCACCTGATTATACCATAGTTTTCTCATCAAGAGTATTAGATTATACAATAATTCTTTTTAAATTATTATTTGGCGGCTTAGAACGTTTCGGATCATAATGTAAAAATTGTGGTGTAAATTTTATATAGTAAGTTATATTTACACAAATTTTGAAGTCAAAAAATATGTTCTATCAGTATTTTTGTAAATTTTCTGTGTAAAATTTTAATAAGATACTTACATATGTTTGATGATATTTTGTACAATTATAATTAGTATTTTTTAGAATTTATATATACATAATTTTACAATAATCTTGATTTCTTGGACTTGATGGATTGAATTTAATTGTATAATTTTTATTAATATATATATATATATATTTAATATTAAAAGCTATTACATTTTAAAGTTTTAAGTTTTATAAAATAACTTGAGATATAGAAAGCTGAAGTGGCAATATAAACTTAAAGTATATTTTATACGTCTATTTTACACAAAAATCAAATTAAAAAGATTGTTAGAAACAAAAAAAATTACAAATAGTATAAATTATACATAAAATAATAATAACATATACTATTGTTGGAGATACTCTTGTATTTTTATTTTTTCTAAGGAATAAGTTAGGTAGGTTAATTTATTGAATTCAGAATTCCCATTTCCTTTCGACTCTTATCTTCTTCTTTAGGATTGAATAAATAAATCTTATATCATGTGCGTTGGCTTATATTGAAAAAAAATAAAAAATGGTTAGTTAGATTTATTTTGTGTTTTCAAAATTAAAAATTTTAATAAATTATGCCACATTAAAATATTACATAAGAAACCTCTTTATGGATTTTTTACCAAAACAGGAAACACATGATTCTAACTAGTAGTTTTAACAATCGGTTTCTCTCCCTCATATTTACTATTTTTATTTTTTAATAACCTTTGTTCAAATAAAATCAGTAGCTAGTTTTAGAAATAGTGTTGGGATTGAGTTCACTGGGCGTTGCAATTTTAAAAATTACATGAAAACACGTTATGAAACAAAATCAAATAAAATTACCATAAAATTAATATGAAAATTTGTGTTTGTATCATTTTGACCTATTGTATTTAAGGTTATTATTGACATTGATAATAAGAATATTGTAATTGACGGATTGACATTTATGAAAATTTGTGTTTGTATCATTTTGACCTATTGTATTTAAGGTTATTATTGACATTGATAATAAGAATATTGTAATTGACGGATTGACATTCATCATGTAACAACTGTCAATATAAATTAATGAAAAAATGATAAGATGTGCCTTAACCATACTATAAATACAAAGAATAATACTTTACATAATAATATGTAACTAATTTAATGCATATTATAATTTAATTATTTATATTTATAAGTGTATAATGACACGTGTTAACATACGCATGCATCAATTTCCTCAAACGTATGCAAGAAAACCAATTCTTATAGTATCTCGTTGAAAAATAAAAGAAACGCCTTCGAGGAAATCAATTCCACGGAAACGAATTTCAAGTACAACAAACTTGCAAAAAATCCTTTACGCACTGTCTCGCAGTTTCAAAAATTACAAAAGAGAAGGAACAAATGGTTCCACAATTTACTACATACCTAACTACTAACACTAATATACTGAACTCCGAAAGCACTGAAGCTGAGGTAAAATATCATTGATGATCCAACTTGCCATCATCTTATATGCTGCCTGTGTGAAATGAATTCCATCCCAGCTTAGGAGTCGACTGGGGTCTTCACAAATTGGAACTTCCGGAGCCCCACAAACCATCGCATAATTGTAGTTATAGTCTCCTCCAGTGCCACAACAACATTTTTGTAATGACTCCACATCAAATCCTATGAATCTCAAAGTGAAATAAATAAGTATTGTCTGTGTCCTGAATTAAGACTCCATGTTTGAGTTTCACACTATTTTAAGGATACACTAATGTCAACATAATCAATGTTAGGAAGAAGACTTACCAAAAGATTGAGCATTGCGATAAAGCCACTGAAAGGCATTGTAGTAATCCCCATACACGATTGTTACGTTAGGATTTTCTTGCTTCAACTCTTTGATGGCTAGCTGAAGAAGTTCATTTTGATAAATTGCCAAGTTGTTAAATTCCTTCAAGCAATTATGTTCATCATAAGCCATTGAATTGTTCGTCTGGAACTGTGTCAGATATACCGGAAGACAACCTATAGGAAAATTTCCGGGAACAACGATTCGAATCGCACCATTCTGAATGATTCTCTGCAATCAAATTAAGAGAATTACAATCACTTACATGTATATATATATCGGTCAGTCTCCTATGTGAACGGTCGGTACACAGACCAGACTTTCAGCGACTATACGTTTTCTATTGCTAAATGTATATTGATGGAAAACTGCACTTAAAAGCCCTGTCCATAGAAAGACGGTCTGTACCAGACGTGGATACTCTCTACATTTATATAGGGAGAGATATAAAGTTCAGAACAGAATATGTTCAAGATTTCTGTGAAACTTACTTGAACAGCGTCCTTTATGACTCGAATCACTGCAGGCACCATAATCCGAACCTCCTCAATCGATTTTCCTTCACCTAGTGCATAATTTATATCATTACCTCCTATTTCTCCCACCAGGAAGAGAGAACCCCCATGCTTCTCAGCGCAGTCTGTTGTAAACGTGAAAAAAAAAATGTTGGATAACTAATTAACAATCTTATTAAGATTATACTTTAATCCAACTTCTACCTGGTTGACAAAAGGAACTGAAATATGAAGACATCCAATCAAGTTGTACATTTAGGGAACTGTTGGTTACAGAGGCTGTAATATTCTCGTCTGCAAGAACGTCTACAGGTAATGCAGTGGCGCCAGCAACCGCGAAATTCACTCCGTGTCTAAAGTCTGCATCTACTTGCTTGTAGGGATTCAGCAATGGAAGGCTGCTTGCCATTGCTATGAATTTAAGGAAGACAAAAAGGGCAGTTTAGTAGCATGTTTAACTTCCACGTATTTCAAAGGATAGCACTAAGTTTTTATGTAATCAATGGTCAAGAATAAAACTTGTTTACTATCGTAAGATATATAATACATTCATTATATCCAAAAATGGAAACTAGCATCTTAATTTGGGACAAGTCCTTCTTGGGGGGCATATACACATGACATAAGAAAGTGACATTCTAGTGTAAAGGCCATACATTGGTTGAAATGTATTGTGATTGTAGTTGGGTTTATGCGGACTCCATATTTCAACCAATATATACATGGTCGCCACATGATATGTGTCAATTTTTTCCATGTCAGTTCTTTATGTCCTTGTAGAATGATACATTCGAGACATCTCCATAAAAGAATACTAGTCTCTTAATTTGGGACAACCTGAGTATAAAAAAGCAAGTACCTAATAATAGATTTAAGTGATGAAGCATGCATATGAGCTTTTATAGCACAACGGATAAGTGGACTCAATATGTAATTGAAAAGGAGTATACTTCTCTGCTAAATATACCCAAATGAAAGTTATTCTCTTCTGGAGATCTGCAAATCACCCAAAATTTCGAAGAAAAGATCATTAGCATATAAATCTGTATGTATTAATATAACACTGGAGTGAAAACCTTCTCGAAAGAGTATAGTTTCCTCGTCACTAATTGCTGCTCTTCATTTTTCTTAAATTTGCAATTTAGAACAATCTGTATAAATAACACTACTAACTTCATGAAGCATATACAACCCAACAAATTAGGCAACGACCAACGAGTTTAATGCTATTCAAGAAAACAAAAGAAAGAAAAAGGAAAACTAAATGAAGTAAAGTACAGAGAAATTGCTGCTTTGATTTGAAGGACAAAAACGAAATTGGTTCATACCGATATAGTCAATCATCAGCATTCCATCGGAGCAACGACCAGTAGCATTATCGAAAAAAGATTCACCATAAGGAAGGCTAGCGAAGGGAGTAGCACCTCCCTGAGGCTCAAGAATTAGATTCCCGGTATCTGATAACGAGTCCCCGAGCTGATATATCCGATGAAAGCTACAACTCTTCAATGTACTAAATGTGTGCGGCAAGGGAGGAAAAGAACTGCCCATTCGGGATCGCGTAAGAGAAAATGAACCAATTATGACAACTAGGAACAAGCAAACTTGGGTTGTCGCCATTTCTGAGGCAAAGGAAAGCAAACAATATATCAATCACAAAGATGAAGTGTGTAAATTTATATAGCAATTCACAACAAAAAAGATGAATGAAAGTTAAAGTTCATTTCGACTCACTCTATCCCAAATTAAAGTTTCTTTATTGGGGACATAATCATTATACAAAATCTCATCATAATAAAAATTAAGCACATGAACCACCACAACAACAATGAGTACAACAATTGCAAGCCCACCAAATTTGGTCAGATCCCGCATTCATCACACACTCAAAATTGGGGAAATATTAGTACTTGACGAGTGGAATAATTATAAGTGAAACTACCCAGCAAGAAAAAAAGAAAGAATGAAATAAATAATGTTAGAGAAAGAAATATTAAGAGTGACTTACTGGGTTATTTTTTATTGGCGGAATTGAGACTTGGGAAGTAGATTGTAATCAGCGGACATATATCCCACTTCAATCACTAACAAATTTATAGTGGTCTGACTAAATGTGGGGAGAGAGTGACAGAAAGATTCTGACCCCATACTTCAATAATAATTCTTCATGTACCCACTTTAATTATTCACAATTTTTTATAGTGGTCGACTAAGAGCATCTCTAATAAAATAATTAAAATTAAATAATTAAATTAATTTTTAATTATTAGTTTAATAAATTGTTAAAGTTAATAATATATGACTTTCCAATAGTTCCTTTTTCTCAATAATCAAATTTGTATAGTTTATTATATTGATTGGTTACAAACTAATCAATTTGAATTTTGTTTCAAGAAAATGAGGAAAATATCATCTAAATTTAATAAGATTCTCTTTTAGCCAAAAATTAGTACGTCCCTCATTTTAATTATTGAATAATGCTATTAACTTTGAACATAAAGGGAGTAGATTTGGTTATTGGTTAAAATGTTGTTAAAATTTGATTATGACATAGGGGTAGTATTTTTAACTAACATTATTAAAATTGATTATAATTGTTATTTTGATTATACCATTGAAAATACTCTTAGGATAGTGTTTTTAACCAATATTATTAAAATTAATTATACAATCGAAGATACATGGTCGATCCTGAGTTTTTAGAAGCCCTAGGCGAATTGTTGTTTCGAGGCCTTCTTTTATTTTTGTATATTCATTTAATTAAGTGCGCCAATAAACTTGCAATAAAAAAGAAAAAAAAACTAATAGCAAAATGACATTGAAAAAAGTTACGAAAAGGGTAATTAAATTTATCACACATATAGAATATGGTTAATTAAATTAAAAAAAATAGAGACTTAAAGACAGATAAATATTAGATAAAATGAGAAAGAAAGAATGTTATGCGTTAAATAAGAAAAGAATCATTAAAGAATAAATAAAATAAAACTAATAAATTATTGGTTAAGTGATGAAAAGTGACAATTATATTTGTATTTAATTTGACATTATATATAAAATGAACTACATTCCGAAAACTCAAACTTATAAATAGCTGCATTAAAAACATTACACTTCAACCATTGACTATTGCACCAAATATATCTTGAATATAAATAATTTAATAAAAAATATATTTAATCGTTATAACACACACGTATACAAAATATCAAAAAAAATATCAATTGCCAGTTATGTCGATTGGCTTAGGCGGCGCATCAGTTGCCTGGCCGACCTTCCGGAGATATTTTAAATGATGGGACAGACAGATAACTGGATTGTGACCCCCATACTTCTATAACTGGATTGGGACAGACAGATTTTTTTTTTTTTTTTTTTTTCTGTTTACCAAAAAAAAAAATCTTCCTAAATTATTGCTTGGGAGGCTGACAATTTATATTTTTTTAGTTTAAATTTGATTTGTAACTTAATTTGATTTGCTTTTGGTTTCTTTATATTGCATTTGTAAATTATAATATTTGCCCGAACTTTCTTTTATAAGATAAAAGGGCTTAATTAATGACTACTAGTAAAACCCATTTAGACAATTTTGAAATATAATATATGGCACAAAAGTTGTAATGTAAAAAACAAAACTCGTTAAATTAATGAAAACAGCAAAGTCAAAAATTCTCAAATTTCGAAATATTGACAAAGAAAGAACTAATGAGTAATCAAATAATTACTATCTAAAGTAATTCAATTTAGAAATATAAAAAAAAAAACTACTAATCTAAACAAAGCACTGGAATTGACGTGAAATGTCACTAATAAGATATTGTGCCATCATCTTATATGCTTTGTGTGTCAGATGAATTCCATCCCAACTAAAATATCGATCAGGGTTTGCGCAAGCCGGAACTTGTGGATCACCGCACATCCTCACCACATTAAAGTTGTAGTTGCCTCCGTTACCACAACATGCTTTTTGTCTTAACTCGATATCAAATCCTTTTAAAGACGAAACAAAAGGAAAGAAAAAAAATTGTTAATTAAAAATACAACCAAACGAGTTAGTGTTTCATTCTTTGGCAATCGTAGTGAAACTTACCAAGATATTGCGCGTTGCGGAATACCCAGTGAAAAGCATGGTAGTAATCGCCATAGGCAATCGCTACGTTAGGATTTTCTTGTCTCAATTCTCTAATGGCTTGCTGGAGATGTGTATTGTGGTATTTCGAAAAACTATTTAATCTCTTCAGACAATGATATCCGTCGTAAGCTTCGGAATTATTGGTCTCAAATCCTGTCAAATAAATTGGTTGACAACCAATTGGAAAATTACCAGGTATTACTAGTCGAACAGCCCCCTTCTGAATTACTCTCTACAAAAGTCAAATTTTAAGATAATTAATTAGAACAACCGACATTAATATACTATTAATCAAGATAAAATTAAGTATATACAATCGCTTTTAAATGAAAAAAACTTACCTGGGCAGCATCCTTTATTGTTTGAACAACGTCGGGGACCATAGTTTCAACCTCCTCGATACTTTTTCCTTGGAATAAGGCATAATTATAATCATTACCGCCTATTTCTCCAACCATAAAGAGAGAGTGCTTGAATTTTTCGGCACAATCTGTTGAAAAAAATAATAAATTTGGTAATTTAAGTAAAAATAGTCTATCATTTAAAGCTTGTATCGAACTAATAAAAGATACCTATTTCGCAAATCGAATTAAAATGTGTGAACATCCATTCGAGTTGTACGTTGAGAGAACTAGGAGTGACCGGGGATGAAATGTTCTTTTCAGCCAAAACATGTACAGGTTGCGCTGTAGAACCAACAACAGCGAAATTTGCGCCATGGCTAAAATCTGAAGCATTGTTCTTGTACGGATTGAGAAACGGAAGACCAGCTGCCGTTGCTGTGAATTTATGGGAGACAAAGTAAAAGAAAACATAATTTTTCAGTTTACTTTTATAATATGTGAAAATTAATAGTTGTCAGAACACAAAACGCGCGGTAGATCAGCTTCAAGAACAAATTAAATTTGAGTATTTAATGTAAAATCCTGAACACATAATAATTAGTGAAAAATCTGTATATAGTAAGACCAGTGTCATATACACCAAATTGGTAGATCAAAGTCAATAGTTTTACAAGACCGCAATAATACTGGTTGACATTAGATTTTAGAATAGACAGATTAGGGTTTAATTCTTATTATTATCGGAAAAAAAAAATATCACGGTAACATCAGGATAATTTGATTGTCCTTTAATCTACAAGTTAGACTCTTTAGAATTAATTGATTTATAAATTATCTTATAAATGAAATAAACCATGCAATTAAACGGGCTACAAATTAAATAGCTACTAGAGTAAAGCGTGAACCAAAAAATTTTACTTACCAGTTAAAACCCTAAATAACTTCCTAATTACACTCACTTAATTACATATAATTCTGCTTATTAAAGATGGATCTCTAATTTATCTACATATAACTGAAAAAACGAGTATTAGTGAAAGAAAATTATGGAGATCGAGTCACGTTTCTTCAATGTCTATTTATAAGAACAAAAAATGGGGCATTAATTTATTGTGCCGTACCAAAAAGTATATAAAATTTAATATTAAATAATATACACGACTTTCCAACAAATATGTGAAAGAGTTAAAAATTAATTTAAACAATAATAATAAAGAGATAGAATTCCCTACCAATGTAGTCGATCATCAGCAACCCGTCAGAGCAACGGCCAGTGACATTCTTGAAAAAAGTTTTCCCATAGGGAAGTTGAGCACAAGGAGTAGCAGGGCCAAAAAGGTTCTCGCGAATAAGATTACCAGTGTCAGAAATTGAATCTCCGAGTTGATATATCTTATCAAAATTACAATGCTTTAATGAGTGATGAGGATGAAAAGTGCTCGGTCGGGCGTGACGAGAATGAAAAGGGCTCGGTCGAGCTTGTAAGGGAGACAATGTAATGATAATAAGAAGTAGAGAGAGGAAGAATCGAGGTATGAGAGCCATTGTCGAAGTGAATTAATGGATGAGAAAGCTTGAAATCAATGTGAATCGAATGAATTCAATGGTGATAATGAGGGTTTATATTTATAGGGAGGATGTTGGATCTTTAATCCAACATTGAGCTTATATATGAAATAATTATGTGTTGTGGACTATCGAATGGTTAAGCCCACTTTAAAAGTGATCAAATAAGGTTTAAGTTATTTGGGCTTAAATGTATCTAATAGGGTGTGGGCCTTTAATGTGTAGATACTTAAGAGTAATTCTATTTTTATGATGGGCTAAAATAGAAATACTAAATAGATAGTAGGGTTTACTATCTATATATATTGTGGTTATGGTCCCCCAGATTACACGTACGTTTCTTGTCCCTGTTGAGCCTCCATCATCACAGAGAGCAAAGAGAAGACATAAAGGGGATTCTCTAAAGAAATACGTGTTGATCTGGAATGCCAACCACTCGGCTACAAACATACACGCTATGGATTCAGGTACGCTTCCGCATATTGATTTATTAATTCTTGGTGATTCGACATGAACGATCCGAGGGTTTATGGTTATTTAGAACCATCAAGATCTAACAAGTGGTATCAGAGGGATTTTTATGTTAAATCATTGAGAATTGATTAATTTTAGATTTATTATTTAATGTATATATTCGGTCAAATCAGATAATTATATGCAATTATTTTATATTTATATTGATCGGATATATATATATATATACCTTTTGGATTCAGATCTGCCAAACACAGAATTTAAAAAAAAAAAAAAAAAATTATTGGCAATTTTAGATATGTATATTGATCGGCACTATGGATTGAGATTTGAGTATTTTGATTGATTGAGATCGACTGGTTAATTATATATATATACGGACTGTGTGATTATTTATTTATCGGATACATATATTTTATTTTATATACACACAGTTGATGGCACACATACACACATGTCGATTAGATGGATTCAGTACGGTTGTTTTGTGTATATATATATGGAAGGTTAACTTGTAACTTTACCTTCTGCCCATTACCATTATTATATTGGCTTTTACGGTTAACAAAAAAAAAAAAAAAAAAGAAGTGAGGTCAAATCGACGTACATGTTCAGATGTTCTGGTGCCGATTGCTTTTGTCATTGTTATTATTTTATATATATTAAAGAAAAGTACAACAGGCACGTAATTCAGTAATTCATTTATATATATATATATATAAGGTTTAATCGTGTATATATAAACAGTTTTGGCAGCCTTGTTACGGGCAGAGGATTAAATACATATGTGTGTACTTTGTATATATTATTATATTGTTATTGTTGCTGTGGATATATAAATTTATTTGTTTGTTTAAGTGAGGATTTTGTATATATATATAAGCTAGTACACGTTTTGGAATGAGTTTTGAGCATTATATTGATATGGATAAAGAAATTTTTAAAGTTTAATGTTTTGGATTATATGGGTTAAAATATGGATATGAGTTTATAACTCAATAAATTTTAACCCAACCAGTTTAGATTCAAATATTGGTACAATTAAGTATATATATTTTGAGATGAATTAATTAAAGCGACATGTCGCCAAAGTGACCTCTCTCGTGGAGATTAATTTATTTTAATTTATAAATAGTTGTGTGCCTGTAACTTATGTAAATTTTAACCGGCCCAAAGGAAGATTAATTTTTGACAGAATTGCTTGCACACCTATGGTAATAAACACGTGATAATTATTCAGTTTTTTTTTTGTGAACAATAAATCGGCCCAAAGGAAGATTTATTATTCGACATATCCTTATTATCAGTGTTTGATTACTATTACAAGATATCAATTGCAAGTTAGTATTTTTATCCAAAGATAAAATATTAATGGAGCACCCGGTATTTTGAGATGGAAATTACCTTTATTTAAATTTATTATGTTTGTTTTAGCACTTATGTGAGCTTGTTATGTTTGTTTATTGTTGTTTTCTGTGGATTCAGTTATGAATACTTCTGCTAATATTACTGCTAGCATCAACTCTATTCCTATGTTAAATGGCACAAATTTCAAATCATGGCAAGAGAACCTTCAAATAGTTCTAGGAGTCATGGATCTTGACCTTGCGTTAAGGATTGATTCTCCCCCACCTCTTACGGATAAAAGTACTCCTGAAGAGAGAAAAGATCTAGAGAAGTGGGATAGATCAAATCGCATGTGTGTCATGATTATAAAAAAAGCCATTCCGGAAGCATTCAGAGGCACAATATCTGAAAAGATAACCACAACTAAGGAGTTCCTTGCAGACATTGAAAAAAGGTTTGTCAAGAACGAAAAGGCTGAAATAGGTACGCTCTTGACAAACCTACTTTCAATGAGGTATAAGGGTAAGGGCAATATAAGAGAGTATATTATGGAGATGTCTCATCTTGCTTCAAAATTAAGAGCACTTAAGCTAGAACTCTCTGAGGACTTGCTGGTGCATTTAGTTTTGATATCTCTTCCAACACAGTTTAGCCAGTTTAAGGTGAGTTACAATTGTCAGAAAGAGACTTGGTCTCTGAATGAGCTCATCTTATACTGTGTTCAAGAAGAAGAAAGGCTAAAGCAAGATCAGGTGGAGAGTGCTCATATTGCCTCAACCTCTAAAAGTAAGAACAATGGGAAGAAAAGAAAGAAGGATAAGGAAGTTGCAGATGCGGCACCACAAAAGAAACAAGATAATAAACTGGGCGAACCGGAAAGTACTGGATGTTACTTTTGTGGAGCTGAAGGGCACATAAAGAAGCATTGCACCAACTTTCACGCATGGCGTGCTAAGAAGGGGTTACCTCCATTGCCGAAAGACAAATGATGGTGAAAGATACATCTACGTAGGTGACGGCAAGACGGTTCAAGTTGAAGCAATAGGAAAATTTATATTATTATTAAAGACTGAATTTTATTTGGATTTAAATGAAACATTTATTGTACCGTCTTTTAGAAGGAATTTAATTTATATTTTCTCTTTGGATAAATCTGGATATTCTTGTTCATTCAGTGATGAAAAATTTAATTTGTTTTATAAGTCATTTTTTGAATCGAAAAATGTCCGGTTCTTTGAGGATGTAGAGTTTGTGGAGGGAGATATAGCAAGAGATTTTGTCTTTGAAGAGGAATATGTTGATATTCCCACAGGTGCCATTGGCACTAATCAGGTTTTCATTCCTGACTTTGTTCAAGACACAAATCAAGACAATATTAGAGAACCTCCCATTCAAGAAATTATTCCAGAAAAACAAACTCTACCACCTCAAGAACCTATGCCATTAAAGATATTCACTAGAGAAATGAGAAGTGCAGTGCCAGATGACCATATAGTATTTCTCCAAGAACATAAGGTTGACATTGGAATGATGGAAGATGATCTGATCAACTTTCATCAACCATGAAATGTTCTGTTTCTTAAAAGTGGATTGGTGCCATAAATGAGGAGATTTAGCCAATGAAGAAACAATGACATATGTGATCTTATCTCATTGCCAGAAGGTGCGAAACCCATTGGTTGTAAATTGATATTTAAGACCAAAAGGGATTCGAAAGGGGATGTAGAGAGGTACAAAGCTTGTCTTGTTGTAAAGGGTTTTACACAAAATGAAGGCATCAACTATAAAGATATTTACTATCCAGTTTCTTTAAAAGATTGTTTTAAGACTATAATGACATTGGTGCAATCATAAAACTTTGTGGTGGGAGACCCAAAGAATATGATTTTTAGGAAAATAAAATGCAGAAGATTCCTTATGCATCAGCAGTATGGAGTCTGATATATATTCAGGTATGTACACGTCCAGATTTTGCGTACATTATTGGGATGCTTTGCAGATATTTAAGCAATTTAGGAATAGACCATTTGAAAGCAACAAAACCAGGTCTTGTGGTACTTACAGAAAATAAAAGAACTACATGCTCACATATCGGAGGTTAGATAAGCTTGAGATCTTTGGATATACTAACTCCGATTTTGTTGGGTGCAAAGATAGAATTAATCTATCTTGTATTCCACTAACAACGAGGGCTTGACGAAGTCTAAATATATAGACATCAAGTTTCTAGTTATTAAGAAAAGAGTTCAGAGTGAACAAGTGTCTATAGAACACATCGGTACAAACTCCATGGTCGCGGATCCGCTTACTAAGGGATTGCCACCCAAAGTGTTCCATGAGCACATTACTTGTATGGGTGTCATTTATTTTCAGAAAATTCAGTTTTTAGTGGGAGTTTGTAATTTTAGTGTTTCTATGATATACACTTATTTCGGTTGTTTCGGTTTAAGGACATTTAAAGTTGTTTTCTGCAGAAATAAAGTTTGGTTTATTTTCACTCTGATTTTGGATATGGTTTGGTCTCACTAAGGTTTCAGGAGGACCAGTTGAAAATAGGCATGTTAAGATCACATTACATGTAATTTTCATGCTACACATCCACATCATGATCCATGTCATTCAGTTAGATCGACGTGTGTGACCATTGATGGGTCGAGTTACGTCAAGTGTAACAAAGGCCGCTTTGATCCTATGTTGATATGATTGATGGACCGGATTGGATATAGATACATTTCAGTAATGACAGCAAAGATGAGCTCAATTTACAATACATAATTATAAAGTTACACATATAGCCCAAGTGGGAGATTGTTGGATCTTTAATCCAACATTGAGCTTATATATGAAATAATTATGTGTTGTGGACTATCGAATGGTTAAGCCCACTTTAAAAGTGATCAAATAAGGTTTAAGTTATTTGGGCTTAAATGTATCTAATAGGGTGTGGGCCTTTAATGTGTAGATACTTAAGAGTAATTCTATTTTTATGATGGGCTAAAATAGAAATACTAAATAGATAGTAGGGTTTACTATCTATATATATTGTGGTTATGGTCCCCCAGATTACACGTACGTTTCTTGTCCCTGTTGAGCCTCCATCATCACAGAGAGCAAAGAGAAGACATAAAGGGGATTCTCTAAAGAAATACGTGTTGATCTGGAATGCCAACCACTCGGCTACAAACATACACGCTATGGATTCAGGTACGCTTCCGCATATTGATTTATTAATTCTTGGTGATTCGACATGAACGATCCGAGGGTTTATGGTTATTTAGAACCATCAAGATCTAACAGAGGATGCCTACGTTAATTAGCTGAGTTGAACTACGTTTACTAATCCTTGTAAGATTGGATCAAAAAATAGTAATCCTTGTAAGAATTGTAATTGGATTTTATTTTTTGTATTTTATATTATTTGGAGAAACATTGCAAAGGTTAATTAACTGAAATATACTATGTTTGGGAATCCTTGTAATAGTTCAATTATGATTTTAATCTCATGTTTTGGAAAAAAAAAATCTTATTTATTATTGCTTTGTCAGAATTTTTTTTCTCTTTTTTTTTTGTTTGAGAAAGGGTCTGTCCTATTGTTATGTTTAGGAATTAAGAGTTGAATAATTTTCTCAAAACATAATCAATATATTAAATTTTACGATATTTTATAAAAATTACATTAGACAATTAATTTAAATAGAAGTAATATTTTATTTACTCATAACGTAAGCCAACTGAATTTTGGATTGCGTGTTTGAGAAGAGTATGAGTATTAGTTCAAAGGGAGGTTTAAAAAAAAAATCACCCATTCAAATTAAGATATTCTAGATTTGTAGGTTTGCTTATATAAAATAATTCCTATCAATTGATTAATTTAAGTTAAACAAACAATTTCTAAACTAATATATTATTTTAGATTAAAAAAGCATCCATATTTTATTTCCAGAAATATTGTTTAGTTTTTTGTCATCCAACTTTTTTTTAATGAAATATATATTAGTTTAGATGAAATAAAACAAATTCATTACTCCCAACCCATTTTATCAGATATCTTAATATTTTATAAAAAACCAAACATACATATTTTGGCCCAAAACTGATTGATTACTCCCAACCCGAAGTACAAAATATATAGGAGGCAGCTTAATAGTAGAGGATGAATGAATCAATCAAAATTCTGTTTTTCTCTTCAAATTTTTCAATAATTAATAATAAAATTTGCAAATTTTGTTAATACAAGCAATAATTTTAGGGTGGTTGTTTCCGGCCCTAATAATATTTACTTTCATTCCCACTTTTCATTCAGTCCTTAACCACCGAGTAAGGGCATGTTAATCGGTTTTTGAAAACTGAGTATAAACCTATTATTCAGTGTTTAGAGGCTGAGTAAAGCATTTTCAAGAATTGAATAAATAACCTTTACTTGATACTCAAAGACCGAATGAAAAGTGAAAGTGGAACCAAACATTTTTAAGTGTGAAAATAGAATCACCCTAATTTTAGCTGCTATCAGTATGCTAATGAGCTAAAAGGCTAGCTACTAGCATAACATTCACAATTTTTGGAACGTTTTCATTTGCAACCTTTTAAATTTGTTGCCTAGTCATGAAAGTTAATTAAAAATACATAATCATTCTATTAAATTACATTGGATAGAATGTGAAAGGTTCCCCAATTATTTAAACAAAACCAATTCAAGATTTCCTATTCCTACCCTCTCAAACTCTTATATGTCAATATTACTGCCATGCTATAAAGTTATTGGTTGATTTAGACGAAATCCCATCCACTTATTTTAAGTAGTTAAAAGTTATTATTACCAACTAAGGAATCCATTGATAAATCAATTCTTAAATTTTTCCTAATCACTAATCAAAGAAATTTTTTCATGAAAAATAAGTCCAACTTACTACTTTTATACAATGGCAAAAATAATTAGTGTATGTGTCTCTTGTGGGCCCCATTTATTTGGCAATCCTAACATGAGACCACTTTAAACCCACATTCGGCGAACCATTCATCTAACTCCTTTAAGGACGCGCCTCTAACCCCAAATTCACTCTAGCCTCTTTTCTGTTGCCGGCGGCCACCGACCCACCACCAACTTTCTCCCCAAGCTACTATTTCTCTTTTCTTTTATCCCCCGTGATGCCCTAATCCCCACCGGAGGGGAGGGAACATAGGTCTAATGGGGGCTTAAGCCGTCACTTGAATTTGAATTTTTTTTTCAAAATAGCTATGGCATTTTCATATTTTTGCAGGGGCCTTTCTATGAACTTCCAAAGTATGAGGTTGTTTTTATAAAATTTTAAAAACTCTCGGGTTTGATTTGTATTTATTATCTAACTAATAAATCCCAAAGCTTAACTATGTTATCAAAAAAATTGTGCACTTCTTTGTTTTTCCTGATTTCATATATAAAATAGTTTTATATATTTTCGAATTTCCATTGGAAATTTTCAATTTTAGCAAATATATTATCTATAATATCAAAGATTATAAAAGCATATTCCTCTTAGGTTTTCAGTTACATACACATCACATGTGTGAGTACTTCTAGTTAGAGAAAATTCGATCTCTAACACCATTAAGTATACATAAATAGTTATTGACCTTCCAAGATATTGTTGGTTTGCTCCTTATATATAAGATAGTTTTTTATCAATCGATCAATTTAAGTTAAACAAACAATTTTTAGACTAATATCTTATTTTAGATTAAAAAAACACAAAAACCCATACTTTATTGAGATAATAGGCTCTAAGACCTCGCTCCGTAATATTTTATAACTTTAAGGACGAATTCATGTTTAATAAAGAGAATTAGTACTAATTTCATAATTTTACAATAAAGACACTTTTCATAATATGAATTTATTTTAAGGAAAGTGAAAAATATTGATGGGCAAATATACCCCTAATATAAACCAATTCAAAACAATCAAAATCTAATTTAGAACCGGAATAGGAATAATGTTTGAATTTATAAATTCGACAGTGGCCGCTAAATTTGAAACTCGGATCGCCCTTGATTTTGGTCTTCTGAAAATATTGTTTGTCGATCGAAACGCATCACTACTATGATTACTGTAACTAGTCAAAGAAGAAGATAGCCAAACAATGATAGACATATAATTCAATAAACCATAAGTCGATGAATTGCATATACGATTCTCCGTGCATATTATTATGGGTTCCATCTTTCTTTCTTTTTTCTATAGTAGAGAGAGAAATAGCCGAAAGGGATATATATGTTTATATATTAATTAAGTAATGAGGAGGTGATGATGTGTTTATGCGTGTGTTTGTGTGGTTCCAGTTAATTAATTTACCGAAGAATAATAAAATCAGTTCTAACTAATAATAAAAATCAAGAAGAAGAAGAAATATTTATTAGGATAGATAGAGAAATAGATCCACTTTTTTATATATTTTTCGCTGTTTGTTTATATGATTGTAATTTTATATCTCCAGTAAATAGATTTATGCTAGTAGGCATTTGTAATTAATAGAAGTTTTAGATTTTTGATGGTTTTTTACGTTTAGCACCTTTGAATTTCGTTATTATTTATTTTTTATTGGTGCTAAATCCGTTTTAGCACCTTATAAATATTTACTATGTTTTAAAAAAATGGTGTTAAATCGGTTTTAGCACCTTGACGCACAACATTAGATGGGTGTTAAATCTATTTTAGTACCTTCAGTTTAGTTATATGTGTTTACATGTGGCTTCTGGTTGGTGCTAAATGCATTTAGCACCTTCTGATTGTGGTTTAGCACCTTCTAGTTGTTGTCCAGGTGGTGCTAAATGCATTTAGTACCTTCTGGTTGTGGTTTAGCACCTTCTAGTTAGTGTTCAGGTGGTGCTAAATGCATTTAGTACCTTCTGGTTGTGGTTTAGCACCTTTTAGTTGGTGCTAAATACATTTAGTACCTTCTGGTTGTGGTTTAGCACCTTTTAGTTGGTGCTAAATGCATTTAGCACATTTTAGTTGTGATTTAGCACGTTTTGGTTGTGGTTTAGCACCTTCTGGTTAGTGTCCAGGTGGTGCTAAATGCATTTAGCACATTCTGGTTGTAGTTTAGTACCTTCTGGTTGATGCTAAATGCAATTAGCACTTTCTGGTTGTGGTTTAGCACCTTCTGATTGGTGTCCAGGTCGTGCTAAATGCATTTAGTACCTTCTAGTTGCTGTCCAGAAGGTGCTAAATGCATTTAGCACCTTCTGGTTGTTGTTAGTGTCATAATGAGACGTGAGATGTTATAAGAAATGGGTATTAGTGTCTTTTTTGTACAGTACCGTTAATTTACATGGCTAATTTTTAAGTGTTCTTTGTAATTATATTATTATTAGAATGAATTCTTATGCCTAATTGCCACTATTTTTTTTCCAAAATACACTTTATTTTCTATAATCCTACTTTTTTTATTCAATTTTAGTTAGATCGTAATATTACATATTTTGGGCCAAAACTAATTCATTACTCCCCAACCCATTTTGTCAGGATATTTTAAGATTTTATAAATAAATAAAAAACACGTACCCATATTTTGGCCCAAAACTAATTGATTGCTCCCAACCCAAAGTACAAACTACATAGGAGGCAGCTTAATAGTAGACCATGAATCAATCAATCAACCTTCTGTTTTTTCACATTTTCAAATTTTTCAATAATTAATAATGAAATTCGTTTTTTTTTAATACAAACAATAATTTTAGCTACTATATACTAATGGGTTACAAGACTACTATCAATAACATTCGCAATTTTTGGAAGGCTGCTGATGAAAGCATCCTAAAAAGTTAATTTAAACACTCATTTTTTAGGCACCCATAGTTAAATTTAAATTTTGTAAAGTATCCGCATAGTTAAGGCACTTTAATTGAAAAAAAGAGAGAAAAGAACATGAGCATCTATCATATCTCCTTTCATATATTCTCTGCGCCTAAAGCGTGAATCTTCATGTTTTGGGTGCAATGGGTCTTCTTTGGATGAAAGAATTCTTGATTAGTTGGATCTATGGAGAAGAATTAGATATCGGTGCGATCAAAAGTGCTTTGAATGTGTTTTTTATTTTATTTGGGAAAAAAAATATTCTCTAATAAACAATTCAACAAAAAGAAATTAAAAAATACCTAATGCATCAAAATTTTACATAAGTCTGGCTTTTGGTCCAATATAAGAATATGAAAGAAAAATGAAAAGCAATATCGCAACCTGCTATTTGCATTCAGAATTAATAACCTTTATATAGATATTTAACCCTATGCTAAAGTTTGTAACAGTTCAATTATGCATCGTCGATCAAAAATTTTGACCATGCGCATCTGTTACACGTACACAAGTTTGCTTTAGGTGCTATCTTTAAAGTCGTGTTAGATTAACAAATTAAAGTTGTGTTGAGTAGTTGAAGTAATAGGGTGCCTTCAAAATACAATTTTCAACTCTGTGGGTTACTTTTATTTTTAAAAAGGGTGTTTAAATTGATCTTTTATGGTGTTTTTACCAGCACCCTTTCTAGAATGTTTAGAATTTGTTTCACTTTTCAACCTTTTAATTTTTTTGAGTAATCATGAAAGTTAATTAAAGATATATAATCATTCTATTAAATTAGATTGGATTGAATTTGAAAGGTTCTCCTTTTATTTAAATCAAAATCGATTCAAGATTTCAATTCCTACTCTCTAAAACTTCTACGTATCAATATTACTACCGTGCTATAAAACTATTGGCTGATTTAGACGAAGCTCTCTCCATTTATCTTGAGTTAGCTAACAATTAATGTCACCAACCAAGGGACATGACCCACTGGGAAATTGAATCTTAAATTTTTCTTGACCGCTATCGAAAGAAAAATTTTCATGAAAAAACAAGAGAACATTTCACGATATCTCTCAACTTATTTTCTAACTTCTCACAAAAATATATTAGTTTTCCTACCAGTTTTTTAAATTATTATCAAACAAAGCTTCCAAAGCATATTTTTTTAGCCATATTATTTGAGATCACAAAACGAGAAATAGTCGCATGTCCCCATCTACCACAACTCATTGACACAGGGCCGACTTGAAATATATGAGTTCTTATACATAAATTATATCAGACGCAAAAAATTGAAACCGAAAGCCCTTTTTTGGGTATAAAACACATTTTTCAAACCCTTATTATATTGTGTTGTATAAAATATTGTATAATTTATTGTATTATAATGTATTGTATTATAACTTGTGCTCTTTGAAGTCCCCCAATTCTGTCCACAGGATTTATGCTATATAAAATATTGAGCCATTGTATAAATTAGGAAAATTATGATTGTGACTAAAAACTGCCACGTGTACTTAAAACGTTTTAACGTGTGCATAATATTGTGAACTACCACACGCATCGATCAGGTCAGATTTAATGTATATACATTACGCATTCTAGTTTAAATAAATTTATTACATACGTGGCATATTTCCATTAGTATAGATAGAGATGCATTTGTAAATTATTACAATGCCGCAACTTTCTTTTATAAGGTGGGATTAATTAATGACTACTAGTAAAATCCAATTAGACAATTTTGAAATACAATATATGCATGGCACAAAAGTTGTAAGGTAAAAAAAAACTCATGAAATTAATGAAAACAGCAAAGTCAAAAATTATCAAATTTCGAAATATTGACGAAGAAAGAACTAATTAATAATTCTAGTAGTTACAATTTAAACTTTATTTCAATTTAGAAATAAAAAAACTATTGATCTAAACAAAGCACTGTAAGTGAGGTGAAATGTCATTGATAAGATATTTTGTCATTATCTTATACATTTTGTGCGTCATGTGAATTCCATCCCAACTAAGATATCGACTAGGGTTTGCGCAAACCGGAACTTGTGGATTGCCACACATCCTCGTCATATTAAAGTTGTATTTGCCTCCGGTACCACAACATGCCTTTTGTCTTGACTCAATATCAAATCCTTTGAAAGACAAAACAAAGAAGAGAAAAAAAAATTGTTAACATACGGGAAAACGAGTTAGTGTTTCATTCTTTGGCAATCGTAGTGAGACTTACCAAGATGTTGCACATTGCGGAATATCCAGTGAAAGGCATGGTAGTAATCGCCATACACAATCGCAACATTAGGATTTTCGTGTTTCAATTCTCTAATGGCTTGTTGGAGATGTCTATTGTGATAAATTGAAAACCTGTTTAATCTCTTTAGGCAATGATATTCGTTGTAAGCTTCAGAATTGTTGGTCTCAAATCCTGTCAAAAAAATTGGCTGACAACCAATTGGAAAATACCCGGGTATTACTAGTCGAACAGCTCCCTTGTGAATTACTCTCTGCAAAATTCAAATTTTAAGATAATTAGAACAACCAACATTAATATACTATTAATCAAGATAAAATTATGTTTATAAAAACTTTTGTAAATGAAAAAAAACTTACTTGAGCAGCATCCTTTATTGTTTGAACAACGTCAGGGACCATAGCTTCAACCTCCTCGATACTCCTTCCTTGGAGTAAGGCGAAATTATAATCATTACCGCCTATTTCTCCAACCATAAAGAGAGAGTGCTTGAATTTTTCGGCACAGTCTGTCGAATAGATAACCAAATTTGTAATATAGATAAAAATAGTATATCATATAAAGCTTATATTGAACTAATAATATATATATACACCTGTGTTGCAAATCGAATCAAAATGTGTGAACATCCATTTGAGTTGTACATTGAGAGAACTACGAGTGACCGGGGATGAAATGTTCTTTTCAGCCAAAACATTTACAGGTAGCGCAGTAGCACCAGCAACCGCGAAATTTGCGCCATGGCTAAAATCCGAAGCATTGTTCTCATACGGATTGAGAAACGGAAGACCAGCTGCCATTGCTGTGAAATTAACCGATAAAAAGTAAAAGGAAAACATAACTTCAGTTTAATTTGAGCATATAATGTGAAAAATTAATCATTGTTAGAACACAAAACAGTACTAGAACATCAGCTTCAAGTACAAATTAAATTTCAGTATTTAATGCAAAATCCTGAGCAGATAACAATAAGTGGAAAGTTTATTTATAGTAAGATGGACCACTGTCATATACATCAAATTGGTACATCAAAGTCAATAGCCTTAATAATACTGGCTGACATTAGATTTTGCAATAGAAGGATTAATGTTTGATTCTTATTATTGTAACCAAAAAAAAAAAGGTAACATCAGGTTAATTTAGTCGTCCTTTAATCCACAAATTACACTTTCTGGAATTATTTGATCTATAAATTATCTTATTGTTGGCAGCAAGAACTATCAAATATAGAAGGTTTACAGTTAAGTTGATTTTTAAAAAAAATTAGATTAAAGAGTTCACAAATATAATGACTTAATATTCATGAAGTTATCTCGCAAATATATACAACTCGTAAATTTAAAAGGATTTAGCATATAAATTAGATATTCCATGCAATTAAACGGGCAACAAATTAAATAGCTATTAGACTAAAGCGTGAACAAAAAAAATTTTACTTAACTGTTAAAACCCTAACTAACTTCCTAATTACACTCAATTAATTACATATAATTTAATTTTTTTATTAAAGATGGATCTCTAATTTCTCTGCATATAACTGAAAAAACGAGTATTAGTGAAAGAAAATTGTGGAGAGTCACGTTCTTCAATGTCTTTTTATAAGAACAAAAAATCGGCTTTTAATCTATTACGACGTACCAAAAATTAATATTAAATAATATACACGGCCTTCCAATAAATATGTGAAAGAGTTAAAAATTAATTTAAACAACAACAATAATAATAATAAAGAGATAGAATTCCGTACCAATGTAGTCGATCATCAACAACCCGTCAGAGCAACGGCCAGTGGCATTCTTGAAAAAAGTTTCCCCGTAGGGGAGTCGAGCGCAAGGGGTAGCGGAGCCAAACGGGTTCTCGCGAATAAGATTACCGGTGTCAGATATAGAGTCTCCGAGCTGATATATCTTATCAAACTTACATTGTTTTAATGCGTGACGAGAATGATGAGTACCCAGTCGAGCTTGTAGAAGAGACAAGGAAGCGATAATAAGCAGTAGATAGAGAAAAAATGGAGTTGTGACCCCCATTGTTGAAGTGAATTAATTGAAGCTAGAAAAGCTTGATGTGTATTGAATGGTCATGAGGAGGCGTCGATTTATAGGGAAGACGCCTACACTAATTAGTTGGGTTAGTAATGCTTGTAAGAATTGTAATAAGATTTTATTTTTTTGTATTTTATATTATACAAAAAAATAGACGCCTACACTTTTAATGTGATCAGTGCTTATGCACCTCAGGTTGGATGTGAAGAACACCTTAAGATAAAATTTTGGGAGGACTTAGAAGGCTTGATCCAGGATATACCACTTAGAGAAAAGATTTTCCTAGGAGGGGATCTGAATGGGCACGTAGGGAGCTCTTCTGAAAACTATAGGGGGGTGCATGGAGGTTATGGCATTGGGGTGGTAAATACCGAGGGAAAATCTATCCTTGATTTCTCGTCTGCTTATGATCTTATGGTTTCCAATACATGTTTTAAGAAGCGGGAGGAGCACCTCATCACATACAAGAGTGGGGCATCATGCTCTCAGATCGATTTCTTCCTCTTTAGGAAAGGAGATCGAAAGAGTTGTATGGACTGTAAAGTCATACCTGGAGAGAGCTTGACTACCCAACATAGAATCCTTGTGATGGATATACGAGTTAAGGGAAAAGTGAAGACAAGGGGCCAATGTAAGGTTTCAAGGATTAGATGGTGGCATTTGAAGGGTGAAAAACAAATGATCTTTCAACACAAGGTGCTGGAGGGAGGGTTTTGGGAGGCAAACGGAAACGCAAATGATGTGTGGGACAAGGCGGCCGAGGGGATTAGGAAGATAGCTAAAGAGACGCTGGGTGAATCAAGAGGATGTGGACCTAGGGATAAAGAATCTTGGTGGTGGGATGATAGTGTACAAGATAAAGTTAAGGTAAAAAGGAAATGCTTTAAAGCTTGGTCTCTATGTAAGAATGCGGAAAACTGGGAATCTTACAAAGAAGCAAAGAAAGAGACTAAGAAGGCGGTGAGTGAGTCGAGGACTAAAGCTTTTGATGGATTATACCAATCTTTAGGCACCAAAGCTGGGGAAAAAGCTATTTACCGACTTGCTAAGGGTCGAGAAAGGAAGACAAAAGACTTGGATCAAGTGAGATGCGTTAAGGACGAAGAAGGTAATGTCCTGGTTAAAGAACAAGACATACAAGAGAGATGGAAGAACTATTTTCACAAATTATTTAATGAAGGTTATGAGATTTTAGCATGTGGTGATGAGCTGAACATGCGAGATGATGACCAAAATTTCACCTTTTATCGCAGAATTCAAGAAAAGGAAGTGAAAGAAGCATTGAAACGAATGGATAGTGGTAAAGCAGTTGGGCCAGATAGTATACCTATTGAGGTTTGGAAGGGTCTAGGTGATAAAGGCATTGGTTGGCTCACAAGATTTTTCAACGAGATATTGAGGTCAAAGAAGATGCCGGAAGAATGGAGGAGAAGCACCCTAATCCCGATTTATAAGAATAAGGGGGATATACAAAATTGCGCCAATTACAGGGGGATTAAACTCATGAGTCATACTATGAAGTTATGGGAAAGGGTGATTGAGCGGAGACTAAGAAAAGAAACCAGCATTTTAGATAATCAATTTGGTTTTATGCCCGGAAGGTCGACCATGGAAGCAATTTACTTGTTGCGGCGTTTGATGGAGCAATATCGGAGGGATCAAAAGGACCTACACATGATTTTCATTGACTTGGAGAAGGCGTACGATAGGGTACCCAGAGAGATTTTGTGGAAAGCCCTAGAGAAGAAAGGGGTTAGGATTGCCTATATTCGTGTTATCAAGGACATGTATGAAGGAGCTATGACTAGGGTGAGAACACATAGTGGGTCCACAGAAGATTTTCCTATAACTATAGGACTACACCAAGGGTCAGCTTTGAGCCCTTATCTGTTTACCTTGGTCTTAGATGTACTCACGGAACACATTCAAGAGCCAGCACCGCGATGTATGCTGTTTGCAGATGATATTGTCCTAGTGGGTGAGTCCAGAGAAGAGCTAAATGGGAAGGTGGAAACTTGGAGACAAATTTTAGAAGCGCATGGCTTTCGTTTAAGCAGAAGTAATACAGAATATATGGAGTGCAAGTTCAGTAAAAGGCGGAGCACTACTAACTTAGAGGTAAAAGTTGGGGACAATGTCATACCACAAGTCACGCGATTTAAGTATCTTGGATCCATTATACAAGAAGATGGGGAGATAGAGGGAGATGTAAACCACCGGATTCAAGCAGGATGGTTGAAATGGAGGAAAGCTTCGGGTGTGTTATGTGATAAAAAGGTACCACTCAAGTTAAAAGGAAAATTCTATCGTACCGCAGTTAGACCAGCGATGTTGTATGGGACTGAGTGTTGGGCGGTCAAAAGCCAACACGAGAATAAACTAAGTGTAGCTGAGATGAGAATGTTGAGATGGATGAGTGGCAAGACTAGGAAAGATAAGATCAGGAATGTTACCATCAGAGAGGGAGTTGGGGTGGCACCTATTACAGAAAAGATGGTTGAATTTCGACTTAGATGGTTTGGGCATGTATGGAGGAGACCTGTAGATGCCGTGGTAAGGAGAGTTGATCATATGGAGGGAAGCCTAGTTGTTAGAGGCAGAGGAAGACCTAGAAAAACTATAGGTGAAACTATTAAGAAAGATTTAGAGGCGAATGGTTTCACTATAGATATGATTCACGACAGACCACTATGGCGTCGTTTGATCCATGTAGCCGACCTCACCTAGTGGGATAAAGGCTTGTTATTGTTGTTGTTGTTGTTGTATTTTATATTATACGGAGAAATATTGCAAAAGTTATGTTTGGGAATCCCTGTAATAGTTCAATTATGATTTTAACTTTTATGTTTAAAAAAATTAAAGGTCCGTTTGATAACAACATAAAAAAGGAAAATAAAAACAGTTGATTTTTGTGAAAAGTTGGAAAATAAGTTGAGAAATGTGATGAGATATCTTCTTATTTTGTGACTTTTTCCATAAAGAAATTTTCTTTGATATTTTAGGAAGAAAAAATTTTCACAAAATAATGAAAGATGGATGACATCTACTCATAAAAAATGAGCATGAAATAAATGGCATTTCATCACATGCTTCAACTTATTTTCCATCTTCTTACTAAAATCAAGTGTTTTTATTTTCCTTTTCCATGTTCTTATCAAATGGAGCCTTTAAGAAATCTAATTTCTTATTGCTTTGTCCAAATTTATTTATTTATTTATATTTGGTTCGAGGAAGGGTTTGTCTTAATGTTATGTTTGGGAATTAAGATTTGAATATTTTTTTCAAAAATACAGTCAATATATCAAATTTCAAGATATTTTTTAAAAATTAAATTTGACTTTTAATTTAGATAGAAGTAATATTTTATTTATTCATAACGTAAGCCAACTAAATTCAGGATTGTGTGTTTGAGAAGAGTACGAATATTAGCTCACAGGGAGGTTCAAAAACTCCTAAAACAAATAAAACTATAAACTTTATTTTCGAGTTTGTGTTCTATTCATCAAATTTATAACTTGTGTGAATTGATAAATTTTAAAATTTGAGAAATTATAATGGTTTGATTTTCAATTTTCTTGTGGTTTCAAAAAATTTATTATTTTGATTCATATTTTATTTTGAGCAGGATTTTTATCCGTATAGACTTGCTGAAGGAAATTATTGTAGCGAGAAAAGAAGGAGATTATAAGTAAAAAAAGTTGTATCAAATGTGAACCTTTTAATTAGTTAAAATCACATCAATTTGTTGTGTTTCTTGAATCCTACAATCTGAAATTTAAAATCTCACCAAGTTTATAAATCATATCATTTTTCCAAAAACAAGATCGAATTTATAAATCATGAGATTTTTCAAATCTTATACTTCGAATCACTAACAAAAAAAAAGGTAAATGGTGACATCGGTGCATACGTGTGCTGGATATAATTGTAGTCATGGGATCACTGTTCACCTTTTAACAATTGTGTTATCTTTAAAAAGTTTCTTGTCTTTAGTGTTAACTAGAAGACAACATTTTCTCCCTTTTGACAAAGTAAGATTTTCTAGATTAAACTTTCCCTTTTTCTTTAACTCTTTCACTTTTATCATCTCCACCTTTATCATCCTTGTCCTTTAACTTTTTATATAATTTTCCGAGCCAAATACCCATATAATTTTATCCATATCTTCATTTAAAAGAAATGGACATTATATCATCGACGTTTAACTCGTCCGGCTGGGATGCTAGAGGCATTAAATTGAAAGCCTAATTAAAAACTCGGAATTTAACGGGAAGAAAGGAAATAAAGGAGTTTTGTGACCAATTTGATTTTGATCTAAAACTTCCTGCCAGATCAACTAGATCTTCTCGCCTTATAAATTTAGTGTTACAAAATTGTATTTAAAATTCAATTTATAATACAAAGGCCTACCTTAAGGCTCTAAGGTCAGCTACATATTTTTTAAGATCAAAAGCTTCAGCCACACAAATTTTATTAATATGTTTAACAGTTAAGAAATAACCAAAAAAAATATCAGATTTCTTTTGAACTTCTGTTTTAACTTATGAAGATTTATTTTATCTTGGTATATATTCACTTCTTTTAAGCATCTTTTTATAATTATAAATGACTATAATTGCATGGGTTTAAACAACCGAAGGTTTAAATGGGATACAAAATGGACTTGCGCAAAAACTTATTTATGAAATTCTATTTTAGAAAACTTTCGGACTGTATATTGGTGAAAGGCAAAAGCTAGTTATTGACTTATTGAAAGGTAAATTTTTCACTGCAAGAAAAATTACAGCAAAGCAATAAATAAATATATTAGCAAGTCGAGAAAAAAAAAGGGTTAATACATAGCGACACTCCTATATATATATATTAAAAAAAAATAACATAATTAAAAAAAAATGTCATGGGTAAGACTTTAACTATACCATACTATCAAGAATGGCCCTTCCTACAGGCTATTAATCGGCCTTGGCGGTGGCGCCGCCACATCCAGTTGTGTGATGCCAACCAGTACAACCAAAATCATAGTCCAGTGAAATACACCAGTTGAACCCAAATCTGATGATGTGCATTTTAAACTATTTTCATACCTTCAAAATAGCGCAAACAAGAATTTGATGTACTACCGCGGACTAAATAAGACTGTCCCGCTTTCCTTTTAACGATGTCTTAAATTGATAATACCATTTTTTATGACATAATCAATGTACCAAATCTCACAATGAAAAATGAGTTATATTCTTGACCATTGATAGGTTGAAACTAGTCTTTTCCAAAGTAACAAAGTTAGAGTGGGACTATCTTTTTGAGACCGGGGGAGTATAAAATAGACCAAGCAAATGCAGGAAATTAAAACCGACCTATAAAATGTCGTTCCAGCCTCTTTTTCAAAAGCACAAATCCAAAATAAAATTTTGACACGAGTAAGAAACCCTATCTGCAGATATTTGAGTTCGACTTAAAAACGAGGTACTGCTTTGGCTTTGTTTTAATGTAAAAGGCAGTACAAAACTAACAAAGTCTACACCTTACAGACTTTCAGCACCTTAGAACTGATGTCTTGCCTTCTTGTTGCTAGTGCAAATAGGGCACTTGTAATGCTTGATATGCTCAGCTTTGGCAGGTGTTATCTTTACACATTTTCCGTGGAACCACCTCTCACAAACATCGCAGCAAATCCAGAAGGGATCTTCACCATCGTTATCCCCACAAGCTCCGCATAGGGCTGCTCCCTGTTCTTCCCCGTCTTCTTCCTCCTCACCAGTCTCGTCATCTTGATCAGTAGGTGGCTGCAATGCTCTTGCTCCCTTGGGCTCTGATGACCGAGACTGCTAAAAAAGTTGCACAAGGGCAAAAGGTCAACTCTCCAATAATACTTTGACACTTTAGGAGAGATGGCTTATCCAAGGTTCTAAAATCCCTGCCTAGATACTAGATGGTGGCATGCTGGTTCATCTAGCTGGCTTGCTGTACAGCATGTTGATTTTCACAGGATTGGTGGAGTGAAAAGTATTAGTTTCATGTTTGAATTAGGAGAAATGTTAGGTTAAAATGCTGGACGGATTCAAAACTATACTGATTTTTATGAGAAGTTGGAGAAAGTGATGAGTGAGTTGATGAGATGATGTATTACTTCTTTGGTTTTTACATGAAATACAATTCCTTGGGGGATGGGTAAGGAAAACTTTTCATACAAAAAATACATATATTTAAAAAGAAGAAGAATAAGAGTCGTCGATGGACAACATCCCACTAATCACTCATCTCTTTATCTAACATTTCATTAGTAAAACTACATGTTTTGTACTGTTACATTTTTCAAAAATCATTAAATAATTAACAACCTCCGAGCCCTAGCAGCCTGGTCCCCGCCAGGCACCACGCCGCCTCCTACCACCTAACTTCCGCCCTGTGCATTTTAGAGATTTGGCTTTGGTTAATGTCAAATCAGTCCCATGTTTGATGTACGTATCACTTATATAAAACTGGTTCATATGGTGTATGGCCCATTTTCTGCCACCCGAAGCGCTTAATGGGTCACCCAGTTAGTGACCAGGGTTGATAGGTCTTGACGATTAACTGATATTTCTATGTTATGTCTCATTTTGGAGAGTCTAATTGTAAGTAACACAAAGTACTAAAGTAGAATACATTGAAATGTATATGTTGAAGTTCTTACCGTCTTCCCACTTGATTTGCTTTTGTTTCCGTTTTTCTTAGTAGCAGGCTGGTCCTTTGATGGATTAACCTTTCCTGTCACAACTTCAAATACAGTTGGGAGATCATTTATCATCTGAAATAGCCTCTTCCTGCAAATATTAGTTCCATAAATATCAGAATCATCAACGGTGCATTTTTTTAAAAGGGAAGTCTAAGTCTCTCTTTTTTACTACAAATAACAAAGAAACCCTCCCCACCCTGGGTGAGACTCGAACCCAGGATATCCTGGATCCAGGTGGGCATCTTTACCACTAGGCTAACCCACTCACTCAAATTTTGGCAATACTGTTCTCTTTGTGCAACAGCCGAATCCCTAATAGCACAGAGGGCGTCTGAGTTAATTATTTTGGACAAATAATATGACTTATGCCTTAAGAATGTCTCCTGATAGAGCTGTCCACTTGCGAGTTGGTTTGTGTTTTCATATTAGTACAAAAACAATGAACTTTTGATTACACGGAGTTTGACCATATCGTTAGGCTACCAAGGAAAAATATGACAAGTTTATGCACTCTACTGTGTAGTGAGACTCCGAAGAATGCAAAAGGAAGATTTATAAACGCTAAACAGGGTGTAGTTTGAAGAATTGGAGCAAAGTATCAAATTGAAACAATAGCAATTTTTTTAAGGAGCAGAAATGCCATGAAAGATCAAAGTTTCAAGAAATTATAAGGCAACCATTTAAGTGTTGTAAGCTGCTACTTGCTATTATAAAATATTATGGTAGTTGTTAAATGGGAGCATCACACAAATCGCAGACCAATACCAGCAAAAAAAAAGGGAAAAGAAAGAAAAGGCAAAGGCAAAGGAGCCTCCAAAATACTTGAAAAGAAGTTAAAATAAATCACGGAAATCAACAAAGAACTTGAGTGGATATGTTCGTAGGACTTCTAATGAAATCCAAATGACGTTATTATTAGAATATCAATTCCTTAATGTCGTTATTATTAAAATATCAATTCCTTTCTTCGGTGATACACAACTTATTTCAAACTTTTTCAGAATTGGCAATGTAACATTAGGCAGAGTTATTCCTTCTTTCTTGCACAAAACACACCAATTTGGTGATAAACAACATTTTGGCTTTCACCTTTGCAAGAAAGCGCAAGTATTGAGTTTACCGTGGGTTACTGAACATGTCAATATTCAAATTTTTTACAAAATTCCAGCTGTTGAAATTATCTTAATGAGGTTCAAGAAAGTGAACCATCAAAACACAATACTATCAAAACTCGTCATCAGATTCATAACGAAAAGAAAACCATTTCAAGGATTGAAGTGCTTCCCAAAAGAGATGGGAAGTCAACAGTTCATCAAACACTATAGCCTACACGATGTTGAAACTCATATCTAATGCATCATATCTACTAGGTTGGGACTGAGGAAACCGTACAGCCTGTGGCGCCTAATGAGAAAAAGGAGTGCCACTGAATAGGGGTACAAGGGAAGAAGATCAAGTGAAGAGTGATAAACTTTATAGTTAATTGTCATGGCCATTCCAATGAATATATTAAAGAGGGGCAAAAAAATGAAGGGAAGATCAAGAATCAGACATCTGTCATCGTACAGGGATATCATTGCCGAGACACATTTGTGGTACACCCAACCAACTGTGAAGTAAAATATGTGCCATGCTAACACGCAAGGAGGTATAAACATGTTGTGAAGCTCATACAGACTATTGTACATCATTATTGGCCCGTGATTAAATGTTGCAGTAATTTATAGCATATTCTTTTCCACAAATAACATACAGACCACGCCGTTGGTGACACACAAGTGAGGCATGATTCAAGATTCTCATTATTTATGGCATTAGATTGACTATGGGTTAGTTATAGTATTTAATCCTTAAATAAGAGATTTTATTAATTGAGTCATTCCTTAAATGTTAGATTGTACTCATTCCTTACTGGTCTATGGTTGAGTTGAGTTAGTTAACCATATTTTGAGTTGGGGCTTCTTTTATGTTGTGTTTATACCCGGATACTTTAGGAGTCTTTGTAATAAAAGTCTTGAAGACATACATACAATTATCAGTATATTCATATTATGAAATTCCACTGATAACAGTATTCACACTTCATTCAAACTCGCAAACAACGAGACATGCTTGTAATTAATGGAAAGACAGCCCACAGTTGCACATTTGCACGTGTGTTCTTAAAAATGGAAATTACACGTTGTTCCTATTGGTTGAGCAATTAACTAAAACTTAATGGCAACTCCATCAAGTGGATATATGAAAGCAAACAGATGAGTTTTCTCATTAATACTTTAGGTGGAATACATCACATCAACCTGGGATAGCTGAAGCAAAGCAACCCAATCAACTGAGCAAGTAATAGTAATTATTTTAACAAATAAAATAGAATAAACGACTGATGTGATTTAAAAAAATATTATGGAACAATATCCATGTAAAATGAAAAAATTATATTGTTTTCATCAGCATCTAAATATACAATCTGAGAAATGATGCATGACCAAAAAGGGGGAAAAAGACAATAGAAGCAGTAAAGAAATAATTTCAAGAAATTCACAAAGAAGGAAAGGTTGAGTCTCATTTTCAACATTCAATGCATTTAATTAGTAGGTTTCCTATTTATTTATCTTTTATAGTCCCATGTATATTTGTAGCCACATTGATGATGGCTAAAATCAGGCCATTAAAAGACCACCATTTATGGCCAGAGACGCAAGAATAAAGGACAACAATGAAAGATGCATGTGGAAGTCATATATCATTGGGTTGTCACTTGTATATATATATAAGTTCCAGTAAAAAAGCTACCTTTCATTCCTACCAAATCCGAAGCGCGCTCCAAAATAGAATGCAACAGAAAGCAGCCAGGTATCGCTGTGGACTGCAACAAGTGATAACCAGTCTTTCTCTTGCATCCCATCCCTAGCAAAGTTTATTCCTAGTGCTGGCTCAGGAAGTTCCGGAGGTACCTCCTCAACAGGCAGGTTGACTTCCCATGTCTCATTTGGAATTCCATAAAGACACAAATTCTCTTTCTCTGTAGGAAATCACTATCTTCGTAAATAATATGCAACTCCAAAATGCATTCTTTCAAATCAACATGCTTGTATTAAGAAAGTTCAACAGTACAAAGATTCATCTATGGTATTTCTGTATGATGTTTCCAATTACTCTTAAACCACCCTAAGGAACATGAATGAGAAATTTTATACCTCACTGAGAATATTTGAAACTAATACAAATTGTCAAAGCTCGTGTCTTAACTTTATATAGGCTGGTAAACCAATGGTATATCTTGCCATGCAGAATATAATGAAAACACATTTTTTCTGATTATGTTTACACTTTACATATGCACACCCATCTCTAGACCGGCATCTGAACCCTAAAACTCCCCCCTTTTAAAATAGCAAGAATTACTGCTACCCCAGTATAAAGGCGTGATTGTTGTATCATATTATCTGCTTTACAGACAGGAAAGTATTGCAATTTACTACCTTTTGTTTTTCCATTAGTAAGATGGAGCCCTATTTTTTTTTAATAAGAAGCAAGATTTCATTAATAAATCAAATAGTACAAACTGAGAGGGGAAAAGAAGTTCACCATCAAATCATATTACCCAAGAAAAAGAAAAAATAGAAAGCCAAATTTCACTGCCAACAACATACCCCTAGAATAGAGTATACAATGGAATGCTATTCAAAAATCAAAACACTCCAATTGTTCTTGATGTCTTCCACTCTATAGTTTTTGAAAGGCTTGGTGTTGGAAGCCCACAATGAAGCCATGAATTTGGCTTTTCCCCACAGCCACTCCTTTTCTTCTTCTTTTCCTTCGAAAATTGTACAATTCCTCTCCATCCATGATAACCAGTGTTCTAAAAATCAGGATTTTTTGCCGATAAATTGGCCAAAAATCGGAAATCGGGAGTTATCCGATCGGATTTCCATAAATCGGTTCTCAAAAATCGGGTGAAAATCGGCACAAATCGGGAAAAATCGGCAAAAATCAGATAAAATCGGGGAGCTAATGACAATTAGAAAACAAAACTTAATAAAATGATGTCGTTTTGGAGGGCTTTTTTTTTCCCCTTACGCTTTGTACATATTACATAACAAAAAATGCCCTAACTCACAAATCACAAACACGTGCTTAATTTAGTTTGAACTTGTAATTTGTGCTTTATGTTGTTCTTTAAGACTTTACTTGATAACTTTTGAATGTGCTTTATTTAGTTTGAACTTGTTAGTTGTTACTGGTGCTTTGTGTTCCTCAACATATTATTTGTAGCCTTGTGGGTATGGACTTGTTTTTTTATGGGAAATTGATGTTATTTTGGAAATTATATGTGGGAAAAATGTTATTATATTATTTAATTTCCGATTTTTCAAATTATGGTTTTTCCGATTAATCCCCGATTTTTTCCCGATTTCTCCAAAAATCCCCAATCCCCACCTTGCCGATCTAGGTCCGATTTATGATTTTTAGAACATTGATGATAACCAAAAGGAAGTAACTTTGATACATCTCCATAACTCCCTGCTCTTAGATTTGTCTCTGTAGCTATTGATTTCCAAAAGAAGAAGACTCATGCCATTTTTGGGAAGGACCCAACTAAACCCAAATCCTGCACAAACTTTGTTCCATATGAAGTATGAGTAAGGGCAGTGTAACAACAAATGATTCAAATATTCTGCATCTCTCTTGCAAAGTATGCACCAAGACGGGGAAGAGACAATAATTCGGTCTTCTCTTTTGCAATAGATCATAAGTATTAACCTTCCCGTGAGCAACTAACCAAGAGAACACCTTCACTTTTGTGGAAATACCGGCTGCCCAAATGACTTTTGAAGGTGCAAAATGTGGATCCGATGAAGAATCAATAAGAGATTTGAAAAAAAAAAGGGCAAGATAAACCCTCCCCTTTCAACAACGATCTCCTATAATCTACACCTCCTGAAGACAATCTAACACCCTCAATGACTCTCAATAATGAAAGGAACTCCTCCAACTCTCTCTCATTCAAGTTTCTAGAAAAGGATAGGTTCCAAGACACAAGGCAGTTTGAGTTCAAAGAGGCTCAAGAAGCAACAGAATCTCCTTTGTTCAAGAAGATTCTATACAATTTTGGAAACAAGGAATCAAAGGCTGCCTCAACCCCCCCACCCACTTCCAGTTTTGTATGCTCCAAGAATGATTCAAGACCATGAGAAATAAATTTCCAAGGGTTTCTATAAGTCCCACTACTCACAACTTTGGAGTCCCACCCATTGTCGCTTAATCCATATTTTCTTCTTATGATGGAATACCATAGGGAATTTCACCAACGATGGAGCCCTATTGAGTAGTATTTGGCTGCAAAGACTGGATAAACTACTTGACAGAAGTTCACTAGTTATATCTTACATATCTAAAAATAGTGATGAAAATCCTATGTTGACAATAGCAAGTGTTCACTTTAAAGGATATCAAATCATTAACCGGAAAATTGATTTTGATCCTCAAAAACTACAAATTGAAAGCTATGAAAGCTATGAAGCGGGGATATGATGGCAACAAGAAAAGTATATATTTAATATATCATGAGTAATCGTCAACAATGTTGCATGAGTTATCTAAGAAATACCGAACATTCGCTACAGATATTATATAGATTAACAAAAATCCTTCCCATACCACGAGAACTAGGTTCTTACTCTTGTGAGTAAAGGAATTCAATATGTTCACCTCCCCAGACCCCACAAGAAAATATGAGTTCTGTGGCAACATCATTGGACAAAGTACAATAATATTCTGTCAAACATAAAGAACATTGTGAAGCAAATTTTGGAAAAGGAATAACATTGTGATGATGATGAGGAGGCGATTGTGAAGGGAGGTGAAAAGTAACTAAAGCAAAATGTAAATCTAATTCAGTTGCATCCAAGGAGTATGCGAAATGTATCTCAAGTTTACCTAACACTCTAACAGTATCATAAACATATCTATTGTGTATCCCCTCAAAACATAAATGTATCCAAATATCGTAACTATTTTAATACATTGAGGATATTCAAGCATGTACTTGATATGTATCATTGCATACACATCAGCTCCCTCGTTACACTTGCACTCTTTTCCTTTTTCCCTTTTCTTTGTACACGCAAGATAAACCCATGGTTCTAGTTGAAGGGAAAGGGGAAAGGAGGGGGGAATCGAACCCATGTACCTTGCCTATAGTTTTTAACCACTATGCCACTAACCAGTGCTAAGTTTCCATACTTCATAGTCAAAGGTCTTGCACAATTACAGGATATACATATCTTATTATGATCTGCTCCCTTCGACAAATCAAAAGGCATGAGCTAATTCTTAAAGATGCGAAAAAAAGTCTGTTCCTTGACAATGACAAATTGAACATAATCATTAATGCCGCGTCAATCCCTAGTTATGGCCTAAATTAGTATGGCACTGGCTCTCACAAAAAGTCAAAGAATACCAAATTTGGAGAGAATCTTACTTTAGGTAAATATACACATGCAAATTTACTCAACCTTTTAAAACCCATACCAGTAACAGAAAAATCAATTTTTGATCAAGTTTCTTTATTCCATTTCTTCGTAAAACCCTCCGACATCGTTCGTAAAACCAATAACGGGAAAATCAAGTTTCAAGTTTCTTTATTCCATTTCTTCATAAAAAAATTGAACTGAAGTAAAAACCCACAATAGTAGCAAGGAATGAAAACCTGTAGAGAGTTTAAAGTTGCATCCCAAGAGAGCTACAAACACCCAAAGTTTAGTACTTGTAAGCCTCCAGCTAAAATCATCAAACAGTCAAAAACACCAAGGGTGTGTTTGGCAAGAATTGGAATTAGGGTATGATTTTAGAATTCCATTGTTTGGATAAGTTAAAAGGTTATAGTTTTGGAATTCTACCAAAGTTCCAAAACCAAAAATTCTAAAGGATTGAATTCCACAAAGATAGTAGAGTTTTCTAAGGGGCGGGTGGTGGTCATTTGCAGTATTTTTTTTTTAGAATTCAATGAGAATTGGAATTGGAAAACTCTACTCTCCTTACATTTGAACCTTAATGTAGTATCCAAACAATGGAATTCTAAAAGTATGCTCCAATTCCAATTCCAATTCCATAGCATGGAATTGGGGTTGCCACCAATTCCATATTATGGAATTTGAATTGGAGCATACTTTTAGAATTCCATTGTTTGCGAATTCCAAAACCAGAAATTCTAAAGGATTGAATTCCATAAAGATATTAGGCCTCGTTTGGTTCACGGATTTTAGTACTCGAGAAAGGAAAGTCGTTCCTTTCCTTTGTTTGGTAAGCACAAATTCCGGAAACACTTTCCCGAGAGAGGGGAAAATAGGGGGTAAAATCATTCCTCCCAAAACACATGGGATTGATTTTCCCATGTGATTTCCAAGCATTTATTAAACAAATTTTAGACGATAATACTCTTACCTAAATACTTTCCATGGTTTACCAAACACAAGAAAGGAAATTTGATAGGAAATTTACTTTCCCACCTCCTTGGGAAAGATAGGGGAACTAATTTCCTTTCCGTGAACCAAACGAGGCCTTAGAGTTTTCTAATTCCAATTCCCATTAAATTCTAAAAAATAAATAAATAATTCACCACTCATACCACCCCCACCGCATAACCCCCCCCCCCCCCCCGGCCACCCTCCCGTCACCCCCAGCCTCCCCCAAAGCCCCTTTACACCACCCCCTGTTTCAAACAAAAAATGCAGCAATACAGACACACACACACATATACATATATATTTATGTGTATTACATATGTACACCTGCAACCCCCCACCCCACCTATTTCGTCTTTCTCGTTATAAAAAACTTCTGCATGTACAAGTGTGTATATACATGTTATGTATATGTATGTATACAGCAGATATAATATACGTGTATATGCACAATATATATATATATATATATTAAACGAATCTCCGTTATCACCGCCTTACTGTCTATTTGGATTTTCAAATGAATTCTACAATTTATTTAGCTAAATAAAGGATTTTGAATTCTATTAGAATTTCAAATGAAAATTACATAAAGTCCACTGCAATTCTTAGAATTGTAATACTATAGAATTAGAATTCTAATAGAATCCTAAAACCACGTACCAAACACACCCTAAGTGGTACTAAAGCTGGAAAAACAAAAACAATTATATCAAGCACAAAAGTTATACAATTGTAATTAACATCTATAATGGCCACCCCAAGAACTAAATTTCTATATATATGCATTCATATATGTAATCATGAACTTTTGTGTGTAGAAAGGAGACGGGAAGGTAGCAAGGAAACAGAACTCACCAGGATCACACCGCTGATAAAATTTGCTAACATCTGAAATCAAACACAATAATTAACATAATGATCAGCAAAACATCAAATTAAGAGACTCAATTAAAACGTTTTTACTACACACATCGAGACTTTGCTGCAAATACAAATAAAAGTACACGCATTCAAGCATTCATAACTACATTCAAATCCGTATGTGTATACACAGATACGAACCAGTGGTGAGGGCCTTAATCACACCAGCTCTTCTTCCTTTGAAATCAGCAAACACCTCCTCTACTGTCCTCGGATTAGGTAAACTATCCATTCTCTTCTTCACCCCCTGATAAAAAAAAACACAATTATAACAATGATGCTAGGGTTTTGAAAGTGCTCGTTTGGCTCAAGTTTTGGTTCGAACCACACGAGCACTTACAATTACAAATGCAAGCATATAAGTATCTATGTCCATAGCTACAACTCTGCGCACCTAATTATCTATATATATGTGTGTAAAAGAGTCGTAATTACCTGTAACTGCTACGATGCTGAGAAATTGCGGTAATAGAATGGAAACTTGAAAAGGTGAATTGTCAATTAGGGTTTTTCAGGAAGCTAGGGTTTCTTCTCCAAATATGCAAGCATATATACATATGGAGGGAGGAATATGTTTGATTGTGTATACAATTTGAAGATTTTGAGGAGAAAGAGTGAGAAAAATTTGGAGGAATTGCAGGAAAAAAGTGGAATTGGGAATGAAGGTGAAAAAAGAGAGGAAAGGGTTTTAGTAAAATTTGGTGAATATTTTTTTGGTGGGGGTGGGTGTTCAGCCTTTTCTGGTCCTTAGAATTCGAGTTTCTTTTAGATTGTATCGATGTGTTTTTCTACTATACGTGGCGTATAATGATTGGTTCTAAACTGTGCGATTCACGTGAGCCAACTCGAAGGAGTGCCCATTTTGCAACAATAGATTCTTTCTGTTTGTTTCTTTTTCTTGTTTTTTTTCCCCGAGGAATGCTATGTGTGATCTAACTTTGCACGCTTCGATTAATTTTTGCTCGCAATTTTTAATTATTGCTTATCTATTATTATTTTAATAGTCTTAAATTTAGTTGATCTTAAAATTGTTTTAATGATAATCTTAAACTATTAGACCAAAGATTGTTTCAATAATAATCTTATACTATTAGACCGAAGAGTCTTAGTTTGTAACAATAGTTTCGTATGCATAAAAATTGTTATTACTTTTTACAAGTACACTGATATAGAGCCTATGGAGGAAAAGAAAGGGAAATATTGTTAATTTAAATTTGGGTGGGATTAAGAAACACATGATTACGTTAATACTTTATATGTAGATAAAAATCAGATAAAAACAATAATAATATACAAAAAAAATACACAGAAAACTTTGATAAACTTTTTTTGAGCGATCAAAGTTATCATTCAATACACTATAATGGATGAGAGATAATAGAAAATCAAAAGCTTTTCTATTCAAACGATAACATCCGGGAGCGAAGGGATAGAAGGAACTAGGGGGCCATGGCTCCACCTGAACTTTTGAAAAGGTTTTTTTTTTTTTTGAATATTTGAGTTTTTTGTTAATAGCGTGGATAGTTAAAGGGAACGCGTAATTAAAAATAGAAAATCAAAAGCTTTTCTATTCAAACGATAACATCCAAGGGCGAAGGGTGAGAAGGAACTGAGGGGTCATAGCCCCACCTGAACTTTTGAAAAGCTTTTTTTTGAATATTTGGGTTTTTTGTTAATAACGTGAATAATTAAAGGAAACGCGTAATTAAAAAAACTCATATAGTAATAAGGGGTATTTGTGCCACATGCATTTGGAGTTCAGGATAGGATCTTGTTATTACAAAGTAGGTAGAGTGTTAAAGGAGCCATCGCATTGGTACATTTAAAGGGGTGTTTGTGCAACAAGATACATAAGTTCAAGGTAAGGTTTTTATGTTTTTGTAATAATTAATACAAAAAGGACAAATTATTTTTATTTTTGTCCCTGTGGCTTTTGACAATCAAGGTATTATTTAGTATTTTTAAAATATGAAATTTCGAAAGAGAATATTATAATTAGATATGTGATTTTGATTTTTGACGTATAAGATGTTAATTATTTTAATATAATATTTTGATTTTGGCCTTATTATAATATATGCAAAAAAAATTTGTTAAGTATATTAATTTTGGCCCATCCTAAACTTTATTTCTGGCTCTGCCCCTAATAACATCATCAATATTTTTCTCGAGCTTAATTAGGTAGTGGCACAAAAAAAATATTAGTGCAATAAGGGACATGTCTCAACCTAATGAAGTTTGTAAGTTTTTTTAGAACGCAATGAAAATTAAACCACCAAGGTAATCTCACAAGAATGCATTTGTATAAAAAGAAAAATGTTTTATTAATTAAATAGTTGATTACAATTCAGTTGCTATTACAAAAAGTAAAAGAAAGAAAGAATAAGAGATCTAGTGCTAAACATGTGTACATAAAGGCAATCGAGTATGTGGTGAATGGCTTTCCCTTCTCTGTGCAGAAAAGAAACATTTAAACTCTAGCAATTTGGCAGTGGTATGTAAGGGGAAGGGGGGCAATCGCCCCCGTTGATTTTGAAATCTTTTTTAACTACAAATGGGGTAATTTTTGAAAAAAAATATATAAACTTATGTGTAGAACTTGAAATTTCAGGGTATCTAATGTAAGAGTCTAAATTTCAAGAATCATTTAAAACTTTAAAAAATCCTTAATCAATTAATCCACATACCACACGGCCACAACTCTCTCTTTCTTTAATTATTTACTTTTTCCTTTTTTCTCTTCTTTTTATTTCTTCACTTCTCTTTCTTTCCATACGGCACTGCTCACATTACCACAAACCATGGTAAATCCATCATCTTGACTAATATTATACATATATATACTTTTTAATATTAAGTATACTTCTTGTTAGTATAAAAATTTGAACAAGACCTATTTAATCACACAGTCAAATATTTTGATTATTTTAATTGTGATGTGGCATAAAAGAATGACACGTGGCAAAAGAAAACTAAACCAAATTGTAAAGAGATTTTAGAAAGGATATTCACCCGTTTGAAATGAGGACTCCTCTTCCTCTGTGAAAGTACAGATAATAAATTTGTTGGGCCTAGTTCTGATTACAAGTAAAAGTGTATATATAGCTAGTCTAACTATCAAGACAAGCATTACCTAGACCTTTCCCTTAATATATCCGCTCTCTAAGTATGTGAGCTCTGATATGCTTATCAGACCTGTTGCATGAAATGTTAAAATGAGTTAATATTTTTTATTATAATTTTTACAAGTGTATCCAATGCTTAATGGCTTGGTCATTATAATTGAGTAAATGCTTTACATATATAGTGATAAGATATCATGTTTGTGGAGCTGGAATGATTAGTCCAGAGCTCTTTTGCATTATTGTAATGGTTAGCAAGGCATGTTCACTTATGATATTGCTTATCCCCTTAATTAATTTGAAGCACTAAATATAGTTGACCAGCATTTAATATAGTTAAAATGGTATGTGCACCCATTTCTGTCCCGTTTGCTAGTCGCTCATGCTTCCTTCAACTACTCTAACGCAGTTGTGTCCAGAGTTGTAATTAGCTCATTGGCATAGGTCTGAGAGACCAGGTCTTAAAGGGCCTTCTTGTCATATTATGCAGAACTCACTTAGGCATTCTAAAAAAGTCTGTGCCTAATCAAGGTTTATTTATCAGACATGGTTGAGGCCTTTTACCACGTCATAATGCACGCCCACGTGTACTACCATGTGTCTTCCTTATTTATCCAAAATAAAGTAAATTTGTATTTCACCCTATCATTTCTTAATTTATTGCATAATGTTAGTTATATTCTTGATTAATTGTATAATATAATATCTATGTTAGATTAATTGAAGAATTGCTAGTGATTGCTCAATATTAAGTTTATTTCTTGATTGATTTCATAATATTAGGTATATTTCTTGATTAATTGCATAATATTAGGTCTATTTCTTGATTAATTAATTAATTGCATAATATTAGGTATATTTCTTGATTAAATGATTAATTACAATACTTTCAAAACATGAAAACCTCTTAGAATTTTATTGTCATTTGTAATAGTGTTCACATTGGGTATTCGAAACTTTGAGTTGTCTGAAGTATAAATATTAATGCTATTATATTTGCATTCAAAATTCGTTAATTTGAATATGTTTTTGTGTACTTTGAATTTCAACCCCTAGATAAATTATTGCTTCGCCATTATCTATGATTAAGGAGTCTTTTGCATTTGCAATTAGTAAGTTAATGTAAAAGAGCACCTCTCGGCTATTCTCGTAATCTTAATAATAGACAGACAATCACCCTTTGTATAGTGATGAAAGATTTTGATATTACTCTATAATAAACCATAATTCTTGACTAAATAAATTTAGGAGGCTATTATTGATACACATCAAAACACTCTCTAACACCCTGTCATATTTATTCGGCCCTTAAGCACCAAGTATATGTGCACATACTCTATTCTTAAGAGCCGAGTCAATGTTAAAGTGTTAGATTGCCTTTGTTTGTATCAATAACAGCCCCACAAATTTATCTTGTTTATTAACTATTAGTAAAAAAAAATTTAATGTTATTTTGGTAATTATATTGGTTTTTTCCTTTCTTTTTTTGGGTCAATTCTCCTCGCGCATACAATATTTGTATATTTAACAAATAAATATTGTATTGTTTTTAAAATAAAAGTATAAGTAAATAATATGTTTTATATAAAACATTCACTATCAAACTTATAAGGTCGTTGAAAATATATGGTTTGATTAAAAAAAATCAAAGATAAGTAATGTTAAATATTAAGAAAAAAGCATCCACACATGCTAAAAAAAAATAAGCATCAGTAAGTGTCTCTATGTTGATAAGTTGTTGGCTTATTTTTCACTTTTTTTTTCGTTTATTTACTTGGAGCACACATAAAGAATAAATTATAGTTTTGAATGTCTAAAAAACAAGAAGAGAAAACAAGTCAGAAACCTTTATAAAACAACAAGCAACAAGGACGGCATAGCTGAAACCTAGTTACTAATAAGCATATTCCTAACTATAGCTAAGGCTATTTAATGTGCGGCGCCAACAAAGGCTCCGGGCACAAAACTAAAAAAAGATGAACATAATCTAGCTATATGTCTTCATATAAAAAAAATGAGAGATTTGATTTCCTTAACCACTCAAGATCTAAAGAGTTGCACAAGATGACGACTTTACTATCACTTTCGATGAACACTTGACTCCATGCTCTTACTGGATAGGCAACACGCTTCACAGATAATTCAAGCTTCACTTGTGAAGGGACAAATAGAAGGGATGAGTTTGCCAACGCCATCTATGTAGCAGCCATCGCTATTTTTCACAATCATGCCAACTTAATGCTTTCCCCAAAGCAGTGGAATAACCTTACCACAATTACTTTTCATTAAGCCATTAGGGTGATAAGACCACTCTGAAACTGAAGGCTAGGGGGGTTGATGTTGGAGAAACACCCAAAGGGAAAAAACAACTATATAATTAGGGGGGCGAGGAATGTAGTGGCAAATGGTTAGTATGCATGCATGTATGAAGAGTAATGTATCAATTCGTTATTTTCAATGGAGACACCTACACAAAACATTATCTCCTTACAAATACTTATATAATACAATATATTAGGTTTGTTAGTTTTTTTTATGTCAAAGATTGGAGAAAAATATAGAGAATGGTACGTTTTTATCTCAAAATGTCCTTCATCAACCATGGGTATTTTTTACTCGTTTTCTTCATTTTGCCATTCTCTCCCAATGTATGAATATACATATGAATATTACAAATAAATTTTTGCCTTCATAAACACATCCATCATTGTAGATACTCTAATTAGGGATTAACCATTTAAACGTTAGTACTCAATAAGATTAAGTCTAAACACCTAACCACATACAACTATAAGCACCGTAAAAAAAACACGACAAATGAATATGATGAATTGTAATGAAAGTGAGGAATAAAAAAGAGACGTGAAAAATGCTAATGTACTTTAGTGCTATTAAAATATTTTATACAAGTTTCAGATTTTATTTTTTTATACAAATTGGTGCCACAACGATTCGATGCCAGTTCATATATTTTAATACATGACATGGTTCTGTTCAGTCAGGTAATCAAATCGATGCCATCTCTATAAATTCCGGTGAATCTAAATTTGTTAGTCTTGCTCTAAAGAAGATCATTACAACTATCACACTTAATTGATGGATCAAATAAAATTTAGGCAGTCCATCTAAAATAATTTATTTTGTGTGCTTTTTTTAGTTACCCCTTATTCTTAATCCAAAATTATACATTTTCCCCTATTTCACTAATCATTAGACTTAACCCCCTGAAAATAAAACTTTATGTTAATTATTTCTCTATTTGGACCAATGTGCCCTCTTTAAGCAATAAAAAACCAAGTTCATTTTCTTCTTTATTTTCGATAGTTCTTCAATGACTCACTTGATCCAATTCCCCCGTTTCACACACAAACACCTATCAATTCAATTCTTAAATCTCCCTCTAAATTTGACAAATTAAACTAACTCGTTCATAAAATCAATGAATTTTAAGTTGTAGAAGTACGAAATCAACCCTAAATCTTAAAAAAAAATTATATAAAAACAAAATTATGCCAAACCACTTTAAATTTAGCACATTGGTAAAATGGATGAATTCATATACTTTTAGAATTAGAAGCCCTCTTAGCAATTAATTAACGTCATTCCAATTGATAATTCAAATTAGTTCAAAATAAAGCACAAATGTCTCTTTTGATTTCTCTACAACATAATACAAAACTTAATTTTTAGAGACAAAGAACAAGAGCATTAAAATAAAGCATAAAAGGAGGATGTTTTTTGATGAAAAATAAACAAAAGAATATTTAGAAATGCTCAAATGCATAATTGGAATTGATCCGTCATAGCCTAAGTTCAACCCGTTGGAGGTCCGTCGTTCACTGATTCAAACATTTTTTATTAATCGCCTTCCATCGCTAGTCACCTCTCATCGTCCAATTTCATTACTTTGTAGATCAATTATTTGTAACAATCGGAAAAAAAAGTTGCAGAAAGAGAGGTAGAGAAAAATACATTGGAGATAAGATTTCATCAATTCATTGATTTCAATTTTGATTTCTCTACAACATAATCAAGCAATGGTGGTGGCCAACATCAAGCATCTTCAAAGTTTGTAATATGTTGCTACCATGATTGTCACACCCGAACAACAAAAATAATACTAGCAAATATTTACAACTCACACACATAAGGATGTCTAGTCAAATACACAAAATAAGACTAGTACAAGAACAAAAAGCAGTGTCTTTTTTAAAATCACCCAAAGCATATTCCTTCTAAAGTAGGAAACATTATAACAGTATGAGCTTGATGAATGCATCACTTTCCTCATAGTAACTGTAAAAGTATATATATACATACATACCATATATAATCAATATCCTCTAGTCAATATAAAGTATCAAATGTACCACACACGTAATGCTCTATAGCCTCAATTATAGGCATCAAGCATCCATTTCATATACACATCCTCTAGCCCTATATATACTGGGCATCAGATGTATCACATACATAACCGCTCTATAGCCTTAATTATTAGGCATCAAGCATCCATTCCATTAGCCCAACCCGTATCACATACATGCTCTATAGCCTTAATTATTAGCATCAAGCATCCATTCCATATACACATCCTCTCTATATATACGCATCAAATATATCACAAACATAACCGCATCAAATATTCTTAATTATGACTCAAGATTCAAACATTTTAGCCATATATTACTTGGCATCATATGTATCTTTCCATACTCTTCTTTCAATCAAGTCACGACTCAACTCCACTTTACCAAGCATCATAATATCAACATACATATTCCACTAATAATATTTATATTCTAAGGATTTTCATAATTTATACCAAGAATTACCATCATAAAACCTTTTTACACATAATTATGCATTATTCGAACCTGCACCTTCTAAATTATAAATAGCCACCCACAATCTTTTAAACCATATCCACAAATTATAAATAGCCACCCACAATCTTTTAAACCATATCCACATTACAAGTGCCAACCTGAAATAATCCCACGTTTTAACTAACATTCAAATGTATATAAATTTCAAGTGAGTACACTCACCTCAAGTTCACACCAACGTAGTTCCAAATTTTCTCGAGAGAGTATATGTTCCTTCACCTACCAATCTAACATAATTAGTATTCCAATTCTACATCAATATAATCATTTATAAGTGTGTAAAATACACTAACAATACACAATTGTATACCCTTTGTACTTGTTAATTTACAATACATTATAATCTTTCAGAATTAGGTGCAGTCCGAATTCCTGCACAGACTAGGTACTTTCCGTTGTCGATCATTCTCAAATTTTTATAGTATACACAACATGTCTATAAACAATTTCAGAATTTGAGCATAATCCAACGGCTAAAAAGGGATATTCACAAAATAACTTAGTACAAACATGCTGTCCAGAATATAACGTATGGCAATGTCCAACTTCACAGATTAAACTGTACCAATTGGCTGAGAACTAGGTGTGCATAATTTCTGGAAAGCTCTGTGTGTCTACTTTTTAATGCAATTTACGGTGCATAAATCGGAATTTTCTACAAGGAGTTTAGCAATTTTCCACAGGACACCAATCTGCCAAAATTATGAACTTATAGATTTTTAGCATGATTTCTACTTATATCATCTATTATTGTCTCTTCATGATCAAGAAAATTCAATTATATTATCATAACACACAAGAACACTAAGAAACAAATTCAAAACCATCTTTCAATCATAATTTTCTAATTTCAATTGCTACAAACACAATAAAAGGATGATTAAAAAACATAAATAGCATAGTTTAAACTTACCAAAATTGAATTCTCCAATTTTCCTTATTTTTCTCTTCTTTTCCCTTTTTTCCTCTTCCTCTCTTTGTTTTTCTCTCCCTCTCCCCGTGCTTCTCTTGATTTTTTTTTCCAGAATATTAATCCCCCCCAATCATACACATATAAGTCCATTTACACACTACCCCCTCAACTTCTAGTTCACACAACTAAATTCACTTACATAATTCATTTTCAAATAAATCCTTCATGAATTATTATTCTAACATAAGTGCTTATAATATAAACAAACTTAACTCACATTCTTCCTCCAAAATCAAATAACGTGACAAAAATGTAAAATTCCACTATTCACCACACATTAGTAATCAATTGATATTATCAAATACATAAACATGATTGTAAATACTAATAAATATTTAAGATTCGGAATGTCACAATGATGGTGGAGGCTTTGTTAAGTACTAGTGTTTTAAAGAGAGAAAGTGTGTTTGGATGGGGATATATTGGGTTTTAGAGAGAAAAAGTAAAAAAGTTAAGGTTGTGTTTTAAAGCATAGACATACGAAGAAGATATGGGTATTTTAGAAAATTAAAAGTTAATATAGTTAGAGCACCATTAAATCCTGGGGGGTTAAGTTAAAGGACTATAAAAACAAGAGGTTTCTCTAATTTTCTATTATAAACAAGGGACAAACTAAAAAAAAAAACTTATTTAATAGTTGAATGAAATATTTGGTCCTAGATCCATTTTTTCTTCCTCGATTTCATTACATACATCATTAATATGGTCAACCAATTACAGTTGGTTGACTTGATAAGGATTCAAAATTTCTTATCAAGCCAAGTTCAATCACAGTTATTTCTGATAGATTATCCATATTAATTACTATAAATATTTACTAACCTTATACATGCTCCGGGCAAATAGCCTCCTCCTCACCTAAATTTTTATTGGTCGCTACTAAATAAACACTATCGTTTGCTTGGTTTACCTCTTTGGCGAATGTGCAATAAGTGAATAGATATGTATATACTCACATCATATATGCTAAACTTTGTCACAATAATTAACGCTAAATATTTTGATACTCAATATTAAATTGGAACATATGTAGTGAGTATATTTTAATTTACTATTATACTTATTGCATATGTACTAAAAAAGTAAAACTAAATAAATAGTGATGTATATTTAGCATCTACTTGTTTTTTTAACCAAAAATGGGGAGTAAATACCATATTTGGCCATTAAATTATTCTAAAACTTCAAAAATGGTCACCAACTATAGTTGGTTCCATTGACCAATTAAACTAATTATTTAGTTTCAATTTACCCATTTTGTTAAAAGTCACCGTTAAAACATAACGAAAGTTGGTTATATGCCACTCATATGACCAACTCTAGGGGCATTTTCGTCTAACCAGCACCCACTACCATTTTCATTTTCTCCGGTCACTACCTCTTCTCAGACGACTTTCCGTCTAATCTTCCTTCTCTCTACCCACAAACACAAACCCCATTTCAAGATATATATATATATATATAAAGAGAAATGAAGGTTTTTGCAATGTTCATGAAATTCGAGAGAACTCCGGCCACCACTTTTTTTCCAGTGACTTTTTTCTCCTCTTCTTTCGCTCCTTGCCTATAAACACAAACTCCATTTCGAGATATATATATTTATAGAGAGAGAAATAAATGAATGTTTTTGTAAAAACCCATACGAGTCCATGAAATCCGGCAGAACTTTTGCGAAACTCTGATAAAACTTTAAATTTTAAGATAGAGGAAGCAAATTTGAAGAAATTGAGACCTATTTCAAATCTAATAAATCCGACAAAAATTCGATGAATGTCGCCTTCGATTTCAAGACTTTAATTCAGTCGCTGAAGATAGAAGGAAGAAAATGGAGAAAGTCTTAAATCCAGTCTCCGATGACAATACTTAAATCTAGTCTCCGATGAAATTGAGACCTAACTCTCTTGAAATATGGCTGTATTTGTGTTTATATGTAGATAGAGAAGGAAGAGGAGAGGGAAAGTCGCTGGAGGAGTGGTGGTGGCTGGAAAAGATGAAGATGGTGATGAGTGGGTTGGATGGACAAAAATGCCTATGGAGTTGGTCATGTGAGTGGCGCATGGCTAACTCCTGTTATATTTTAATGGTGATTTTTAATAGAGCGGGCAAATTAGAACCAAATAATTAATTTAGTGGGTCATATAGAATCAACTTTAGTTGGGTGACAACTTTTAATGTTTCAGAATAATTTAGCGGCCAAATATAGAGATGGTTTCGATTCGATAACCAAATTGAACCATATAATACCGAACTGAATCAACTATTTTGGTATGACAAAAATAGGAATCGGTCCCGTACCAAGTTGCTTTCGGTTATTGAAATTCTATAATTTAGCAGCAAGTTTGCACTTTGCACTTGCAGAATGTACCAAAGTATAAACTATTAAGTATTAAAGTATAAAGTTATCAAGTATCAACTACCATCCCTAAATTCATCTCTAAATTTAAACATCAAAGTATTGACTATCAATTAATTAATCAAATATCAAATATCAACTACTGTAGACACTCCGATCCGTGACCCCCGCAAGAACCCTAACGACCTTCGAGAACTACTGTTTTTAGGTCCGGGACCCACCCGAGCACCCGAAACTACCCTTGGTGGGTTTATTGGCCAACAAACATATTTTTTAGAGAGATTGTCGCACGACATATCACATTGTCGCGCGACAATCCCCGATATGTCGCGCGACAATCATATCTTGTCGCGCGACAAACCCCTCTGCACCCGACCAACCACTTTCTGACACATCACAGTGTCAGAATCCATCACTTCAGCCGTTTGTCGCGCGACACTTGCCCTTTCAGGGGAATGTCGCGCAACAATCTCTCCCGAGCACTATAAATAGGCCAACACCCCCAAGGGTTCTAGACGGCAACTTCTCGCCACAATTTCTATACTAAAATTCCTTATTCTCTCTCATATTTTCTAATCTTTAAGCCTTCTTCGGAAGCATCTGCGATAACATTTATTTCCGCAAGAGTCTCGGATCTAATCTTGGCACCCGGTGTGCCACCTTCTAGAGTTAGACCGCTGGAAATATTTCTAAGAGGAAAAGCTAATATTCGCCGGAGGTCTTCTCTGCCGTATTATATTTTCTCTCTCTTATTCTTTTATATATCGTCGGGAAGGTAACTAAAGTCTCTTTTAGTAATTAAATAGATATTTGTATATTAGTTTTATTGTAACTTGTAGAACTATTTTCTAACGGGGCGCTGCCCCGCACCCCGCGACCTGACCGGGCAGGTCGATCCCCGTCCTAGTAAGCGAAGTGGCGACATGGTTGTGGTAGATTCCTAACGCGCTCGAAAAACAGGTTTTCATTAGTTATTTCCAGAAAGCAGTAGAATATCAGTAAAAGCATCCAAGTTTTCCAACATAGAATAAACATATAAGACCACTAGAGACCGAAAGGGCGGAATGGGTGCTTAACACCTTCCCAAACCGTAATATAGTTCCCGAACCCTATAGAATCCTGGTTTCGTAGACAAACGTGTAAAGAAAGGCTTATCTGTTTTCTCGTAAAACGTACTGGCGACTCTGAACGAACCCTCTTGCATCTAGAAATAGGATAGAGGGACTCCCGATATGAATTATCAACACATAGAAGCAAATGGAACAACGGAATCCTTTTCGATGTTTCAGACGCCCACCAACGGGAACGAGAACCCGAGGGTCGCATTTGCGGATTCTCACAACTACCAACTACCAAGTATGTAAACAATACATAAGTTATAAACTATTAAAAGAAACTATGGAATTATTATGGCTAAATATTTAAATCATATATTAAGTGTTAGGGCTAAAACTTATAAACGATGAAATTTCAATGTATATCAAGTTTTCAACTAGAAAGTATATAAAGTATAAACAAGTAACTAAATCGAATATATATATAAACGAGATTGGTACCTTGGAATTTCGAGTTTTAGGGTAAGATACGTGGTGGAGAGTGGAGGCGTGGTGGACTAGAGGCAGAATTCTGGAGTGAAAGCGTGGTGGTGGTGGGAAAGAATGGAGAGAGTTGCGAGAGTTTACGGGAGAAAAGTTAAAGAATGAAGAGGTGATAGCATAGCAGAGAGAGAAACTGAGAGCAAATAATGAGAGAATAAAAGTGAAGTGGGGATATTTCAAAACTTTTTTTTTTTAAAACTTCGGTTTGGTTTGATATAACCGAACCCTCTACCTTTTATATTGTTTTGTACCATTAAAATTTCGATAACCAACATTCAATTACTATTAAAAATTGATTCAATTTAGTTTGATATTTTTTAGGGTAAAAAACACTAAACCTCCTCAAACTATCATTTTTTGACACTAAACCCTCCATTTTATAAAAATAACTCTAAACCCCCTAAACTATTAGATGTTATCACTTAACTTCCAAAATTACATAAATACCCTTGTACAAAGTTGGATTTAGTGTCACTTTTAGAAGATGGGGGGGGGGGGTTTAGTGCAAAAAAATGATAGTTTAAAGGGGTTTAGTGTTTTTTAGTATCACCTTTGGAAGATGGGGGGTTTAGTACAAAAATTGATAGTTTGAAGGGTTTAGTGTTTTTACCCAACTTTGTACAAGGGCATTATGTAATTTTGAGAGTTAAGTGATAACATCTAATAGTTCAGGGAAATTTAGTGTCACTTTTAGAAAATGGGGGGTTTAATCCAAAAAGTCATAACTTGAAGGGGTTTAATGTTTTTTACCCTATTTTTTTATTAATTAGTTCAATTTTTTCTAATAAATTTTCAATTTTTCAGTAAAACATAAGAGAGTGTAGAAACCGATCCGAACCGAACCGAAATATAGATTTTTTTTCGAATTTTATAATTACAATAGTCCGGTTCAGTCCCAAATTTCACAGACCGTTACTATTCGATCCGGTCTTTGGTCTGCCTCAAAAAAATTATTCAAAAATCATACCGGATTGATATATTTATATATAGCTAAGCTATAAAGAGGGATTCTCTCACTTTAACAAAAAAAAAGGATGGTCATTTAGAGGGGTAAATCGATGAATTTTTTTATGAAAATTTGTAGAGATAATCTATATTATGAGTAGATCACTTCCACCAAATTTCAAAAAAAGTTTCAACCTATAACTAGGTGAGATGATCATCAAAAATTTTAACGATCGAAAATGTACATATATATCAATTTTTCAAAACACCCACTTATAGGTGGGTGGAATTTTTCTATGAATTTTTGTGGAGGTAATCTACTCATTATACAAATTATTTCTACAAATTTTCATAAAAAATTCATCAATTTATCCCTCTAAATACTCATTCCTTCTTTTTATTAAAATAAAAAAAATCCTTCTTTATATCTTAACTCTATTTATTATATATATATATATATTTTTAAATATACGGAGTATATACTTCATTTACTTTTGTGTAACCTAACTAATAAACCTAATAACAGTTCGCCCTCTTCTCTCCTCTCTCCTCTGTCATCTTCATCGTCTTTCTGCCCTCTCCGACTTCGTCACTCTGCCATCACTCTCCGTCTCTCCCATCTTCACTTTCCCCAGTCCACTCTCTCATCCTCACTCTCCCCTCTCCCATCACTCTCCGTCTCTCCTCCCATCACTCTCTCATCCCCACAGCCGCCCCCTCACTCTCACTCTCACAATCACAGACTCACAGCTCCTCTCTCTCTCCACGAGGATCAAGCCACCGTTTAGCAAATGAGTTATTCTTCCCATTCCACATCCCCATCGAAGCTGGTAACACCTCTCTCTCTCTCTCTTAAATCCTCTCGTGTATGTTTGATTTGTAGTCTCCCTCTCCTAGATCCTTATATATATATAGACGTATATATGCATGAATTTTGGCAGTAAGAATGGCCGAATGGGAGAATATATATATATAGTAGTAGCCAATTTGGGGATTTAGCAGTAGATATGTTATGGATATTCAATATATATATGTTAATCAGAACAATTAGTCATGAATATCACCATTCTTAATTTACAGTTTCCTACGGCTCAAAGAAAGAAGAAAAAGAAGAAATGGGTTCAACAAATTTATTATAAGAGCCAGTACCTCACTTCGCTGTTTATGATTTTTTTTTTTGTAAAAATCTTCAATTTAGTTTGTTTTGCACACATATAAATAACGAAAATTGAAATCACAAGAAGGTTTGTTAGTCGTAAGTTTGCAACAGAGGAAATTTGGGCATTTGGCAGATTTTGCTTTAAGAGAATTTGGGCATTATGGCCCTTTTTGGGCTTTCTTTTCTTTTCTTTCTTTCTTTTTTTTTTTTTGTACACAAAGCCATTATTCTGTTTTGTATATAAGTCAATATTCTTTGTGAATTTTTTTTCCCTACAGACAGCAATACAACAGTGCTTTATATATTTTAGTAGATAGTGTGAATATGGGCTTTGTTTGAATGGGCTGAATTGTTTTGAAAAATGAGCATTGACAAATAGCTTAACATATATATACATAGATCATTGAAAATGGGATAAATAGGTGTAAAAAAAATAAATTAAGCCTAAATAAAATGAGCCCATTAAAAAGGCCCAGACCGGTTGGACTGATCGAACCTGGACCGTTTAAACTGCTCCGGTCTGGTCCGGTCTTAGGTGATAATTCGGTCTGGTCCGGTCTAGAATATTATAGGACCGAAGTTACCGGTCCGGTCCAAACACATGGTGAACGGTCCGGATAACCGGACTGTGCACACCCCTAGTAAAACATGCCGGCCACCCAAATATGGTATTTTTTACTCAAAAATGGGCTACCCAAACGAGTTGGTATAGCGCGCCGACCCATATCCACTTTGATGAACCCTTTCCTTCCATCTCCCTGACCTCTCGCCACCTCCAAAACCCTAATACCCTCACAATTCACCGGAGTCCTTCAACCGTTACCGATCATAGCCACCGCCACAGTCAACTTCCCTTTCATTCTCATTAACACTACACAGGTCCTTTGGTATTGCAGGTACTCTTTGAACCCCTTCAACATTCTCCACTCACATGTTTACTCCATTTCATTTCTGCAACATTTCAACTTCTTTTACATTTTTAGGTGCAAAATCGATGAAGAATTCACATAGATATCAGTGAGAGCTGTTATTGGTATGTCTCATTCATGGATTCGAGCTCTTTCGACCCCAAAATGTCATCGCCATGGCTTTGGAATCCTCTCTACAACTTTTAATTTATCCAATTACATCAACAACTCAACGGCCAAATTATATTACAACAGAATCCCCTTCGTTACCGCTCCAAACTCCACTGGCGTTATATCAAAACTCGGTAATCCTAATGTTTATATAGACTCCCTTTGATAAAAAGTTCAAAAATTGGTTGAAAATACTATTATCTTTTATGATAAGTTTGAAGAAAGCGATTTGATTGATTTGGCGAGATGTTCTCCATCTCTTTTTCCGACTTCTCACAAAAATTAATAGCGTTTTAAATCATTGTCCATTTTTTGAATCAAACGCACCTATAGAGATCAATATGTATGTAATTATATTTTAGTTTAAGGGTTTTCAGTGTTTTTAATATTTATTTGATAATGTTTTGTATCTGCTCTAGGATCATTATATGATAGTATTGGAATTAATGGCGTTAGAGTGAAGAGTTCCAGTTTCAATTACTGCACAATACAGTCGTACACGTGTAGTTGTATATTTCAAAGCAAGAGTGGGTTTTGCACGGATTCGCCCCAGGATGGTTTAAGTGATGACGCAAACAATTTGTGTGTTGGTCTTGATGATGTTTCCTTTACTGCTAAATCCAAATTAAAGGTTAAGAAAGCAAAGCCCGTGGATTTTAGTGAAGTTGATGCAAAGCTGCTTCCAACTGTACTTCTCCTCGGGCGGCCGAATGTTGGCAAATCTGCATTGTTCAATCGGTAAGGTTTAATTCACCATCTTGGTTTTCTATAGATCCACCTCAATTGCACACCTATATTAATCTTAGGCCGTGTTTGGTTCGTTCAAAAATAAATGCAGTGGAAATTGTTTGGTTCTTTCAAAACTCAATGCAGTGGAAACTGTTTGCTATGTGAAGAGCTTTTGATACAAATGAATGTTTTGTGCTTGTTTGGTCAGCATCAGAAAATATGAAAATCAGTTTTACTACTTACTGGTGTGCAATTGGTTTACGTAAAAATGTGGAAAACAATGTAAAAGTAAATCACAATCTTTTCATTTACAATGTCAATCAAACACACATTTTCATTGCAAACTGAACCCTCCCGCAGTATTTACAGATAATCAAACTGAGGTGGTGATTTTATTATGGTATGTAAATGCTATGTAATTGTCAGGTTGTTTTGTTGTGTAATAGATTGATTCGGCGAAGGGAGGCTCTTGTGTACAACACTCCGAATGATCATGTTACTAGAGACATACGAGAAGGGATTGCCAAATTGAGTGATTTGCGGTTTAGGGTGTTGGATTCGGCTGGCTTAGAGGCCGAGGCTTCTTCTGAATCTGTTCTTGGCAGAACTGCAGAAATGACTGGAAATGTGTTGAGAAGGTCTCAGTTTGCACTCTTCCTCATCGATGCCAGGTTAGTTTTATTGAATTTCGTGCAGTGTATTTTGTTTTGCAATACCCATATAAATGTCCAAGAACTTTATGTTGAGGAACATATACAAAATTAAAGAAGTAAATGGAAACTATGATGATTATTAGTTATGTTAAATTACTTTGAGATGTAGTAGATATGCATGGTGATGGCATAGGTAGAAGAAGCAAGGTACTTATAGTCATATTTTATGGAACTCTGTTTTTCCTTAGTGATTTGTGAATTTGCAGATAAAAACTGGAATTTGTTCTTTGTATTTGGGATGCTTTAGAATTTGCTCAAAGCATTTCAAAACATTTTGTATTTAGGTGATATTAGCAAGTCAAATATGATTTATATCTAAGTTGACAATGTTCTATAAGCTAAGAAGCAGAGGTACAAGTATGCTCTACGGATACGCCAATGTGGATTTTTCGAGAAAAGTAGGATACGGATACGTTTGGGGATTCGATAAATATTTTATGAGTTTGTACAATTGTACATAAAACAATGACGACAGTGTATTATAGTGAGCATTATTATTATAAATTTGTAGGTAGCCTAAGTGCAACCTCTTAGTTGTTTCGCTATTGCAAAAATGAACTTGTGAGAAATACTTTGATATTTGGAACACTTGATGATCCCATGATATTATTTCCTTCTTGATAAGTATAGAAGTCTTATAATGTCTTATGTTGGCCTTCCATAATATTTAAAAGTACTCCCTCCGTCCCAATTTAATTGTCCACTATTCCATTTATAGCTGTCCCAAAATAATTGTCCACTTTCTACATTTGGCATGTCATTAATTACAACAATTTTTTTATTTCCAATATTACCCTTTAAGCTCCCCCCACTTTCTTTATTTTGGGTCCCGCCACCTTTTTTTATTGGAAGAAAAGTAAAGGACATTTTTGGAAATAAGTATTTTCTCTTGAAGTAATTATTATGTCTCCTTAATTTTTAGTTTTTCAAAGTGTGACAATTAAATTGGGACAGAGGGAGTACAAATTTGGCCCTTTTGAAATTTAAATGGCTGGAATCGGAAATGAGAGCTTCAACGCGCCACAGCCACTACGTTGACTCTTTCTATGCAATTATGAACTCCACGCTAAAAAAACAACACTTTTGTTTGACAATAGCGACGAAGTCCTTGGATGACCCCCCGTTCTTTGCCTCAGCCTGGGAAGTGGATAATTAACCAAGTTAAGTGTTAATTGTGTGCATTCCGTTTCCTAGAATACTGCTACCAGATTTCCAGCCTAATATCAGATCATCAATTCCAATTCGGGTAGGGTTACTCGAATTCAATTCGAAATTGCTCCTAAATCAATAGGTCAATAGGAAAGGATACAATCTTCATTGCGGCTTAGAATTCAACAACTGCAGCTTCAACTCAATAGACTACAACTTATTCAATACACTCCTAGTTTGCTCAGCAAGCCAGTAGTAGGGGAGCTATATTTGGTTCAAAATTACATATCATCCTCTAAATATATCCTGAGCGTATCCCTGTGTATTTGAATTTCAAAAAGTAAGAAAATCAGGACACTCGAACATGCTTATCCGATATTTATTGAAGTGTAGCAAAAGCATATCCTATCCGATATGCATCAGATACGGATTTTTGGTCCTCTGAGAAGTATTCGTGCTTCATTCTCTACAAGTCTCTCAACCTCATAGTATGTCATATATATGGGTAGACACTAGCTTGCGACTATGCGTCAATTGCCATTCTATGTTCATATCTAGTGCTGAGATTTTACTTAATTTCATTGCCATATGTTGTAACTAGAGATGGACTGCAGCCCATGGACTTGGATGTTGGTAAGTGGATGCGCAAACATGCACCTGGGATCAAGACTATTGTGGTCATGAATAAAGCAGAATCACTTCATGATGGTGCTTCCTCTCTTGCTGGCGTTGCTGGTGAAGCCCACATGTTAGGGTTTGGGGATCCTATTGCTTTGTCTGCTGAGACTGGACTTGGTATGACCGAACTTTATGAGGCTCTTAGGCCGCTACTTGAGGACTATATGCTTAATGCATCAGATGGTATGATAACTTAATTCTCAAAATCTTGTTTTGTCATATCATACTCCGATAGTCATTCTTTTCATGCTTGATAAATTCCTTAGATGTAGCTTTGTGATTTTCTCCGACTCCTTCCTCTCTCTCTATATACATGTGTTTCATAATATTTGGTTAATATAGTTCTCAAGGGCAATGAACATTGATTGTACGCAGAAAATTCAGATGAAGGTATAGACGAAGTTAATCAGGAGAGTAGGGAGGATGAGGATTCAAAGTCTCCATTACAGTTGGCAATTGTAGGACGTCCCAACGTTGGAAAGTCAACCTTGCTGAATGCATTATTACAAGAAGAACGAGTTTTGGTGGGGCCAGAAGCCGGACTTACTAGAGATTCCGTTAGAGCTCAGTTCGAATATCAAGGGAGAACTATATTCATGGTAAATATAGGTTTCTCATATATATATATGCCTATTCTTCTCTAATTAGTACTTTCTAAATTTAGGGTTCTTTTGTCTTTGCTCCCTATTTTTAATGTGAAATTAGGACCACCCCCCAAAGATTTCATAATTGTTTTGACTTTGCTTCCCCTGCATGCGGAATCTCAAAGTATTACGTACAAGTAGGGGGCAATGTCTAATTCTTAAACACAATCCTTTGACCCTGTTTTTTATGTAATTCTTTGAGATTTCCTTGCATATAGGGGCCAAAGCCTAATTTTATGAAAATTAGGGGGGCGGTATAATTTCGCATATAAAATGGGGGGCAAAGTTTAAAAAACCCTTAATTTATCATGTAGACTTGGAGGAGCCAAAATAAAATGCTTCATGCAAGCAAGATTCTTGAACTCCTTGATTGCGCATTTGAACTCCTTGATCTCTAAATTATAAGTGGTTATTGGGGTTTATTTTCATTTTTATTCTTTCAGGTAGACACTGCAGGTTGGTTGCAGAGAACAAAACGGGATAAAGGACCATCATCCTTAAGCATTATGCAATCACGGAAAAACCTTATGAGGGCTCATGTAGTTGCTTTAGTTCTTGATGGCGAAGAGGTGTGTTTTATATATCAATTGTTAAATAGCATTTTAATGACAACACGAATATGCAATGAACTAAGTGCAACTGTCTATAAATTTATGCCAAGATGCTTATGGGTATAAAATTTATGTCCTTTCAAAGTCGTTCTTGATCTGTTTGAGATTTGGAATCTCACATTGGCAAGCTCTAGAGCTTGTGTAATTACATTAGGGCTTCTTTGATGTCCCCTTGAGTTTAATAAGTTGCTGGTTCTATCCCCCTTTTTGGGCCGACTTTGTCCCCTGTTCTTAATGCTAAGTCAGTGGGTTAGAGTCAAGCATAAACAGGTCCGGGTTCGAGTCAGACACAACTAACGCGTTTAATAAATGGGTCATGTTCGGGTTGGTAAATCTGCCACAACTTACCAGAAAATGACCTGCAAACGTCACGTTTAGACGTAATGTTAGATAGGCTATGCATAACCCATTGTTGATCATGCAGTTGTATTGATTCTTATTACCTATTTAACACAACACAACCTGCTTATTAAATAGGCTAATCGTGTTGTGTGGTGTAAACTGTATATTAAACAGGTTGTGTTCGAGTTAATACAAATAAGTAAATAACACTATTAACAGAACAGGTTGTGTTCAGGTTGACAGTAATACTGTTATACATGTGTCTCGACACGACCAGTAAACCATAATTGCCAGCCCTTATTTTTGGTGCACACATTTTTTTTTTAATTGTAGTCCTATTTGTAGTAATATTAGCTGCCTGTAACTATTCATGGCCGAAAATCTAATTCTTTTTTTCGCTAATGCGTATCATTTTTGTGACGCCTAGATAGCACAAGCTAGGAGGAGCTTGAAACACGATGAAGTGGTAATAGCGAGGAGAGCAGTGGAAGAAGGTAGAGGTTTGGTTGTGATTGTGAACAAGATGGATCTTCTAAAAGGGAAACAAAATGAGCGTGTTGTCAATGCTGTTCCTCAAGAAATTCAGACAGTTATACCCCAGGTTTAAGATTCTTTGAACTCCCTACATATTCTTCAACCATAGACATTTGAGCTTGAAGTACATCATCAATCACAAATGATATGATTCTCACATTAAAAATACTAAAAGTGATAGTTTGTCGTGATCTCATAATGTTAGGAATTCTAATGATGTTCCTCATGATAACTATTATACATTTTCCTTTCTGATACAAGCCATAATTTTATAGCCACCACCTGAGGGTGGACACAACAAATTTTTGATACAAGTGATAGTTCTTTAACCACCACCGCAAAGGGTGGAGACAACCACCGCCGCCACCAAGGTTCGATGCGCCAAAGGGCCAATAACCACATCCACATGGATTGAACCCACAACCTCCTTGTTATGAGGACAAGGAGTACGCCAATATGCTACAAGGCCAATGGCATGATGAACTACTACTATTATGCTAGGTGCATGGGTGTAACATTGGTGTTTAGAGAGCTGCACTGCAGAGTTTTGTGTGCCACTATGTATCGGTAGTACAGTTAGGTGCATCGGTGAAACCCCTGCCTTTGGAGAGATGCACCGCAGAGTTTTGTGTGCCATTATGTATCTGCGGTTTATTCGTCTTTAGCAGGCATTTTCCACCTATGAGATTTTGTCCTTTTTTTCCATAAACCTGTAAGTTGGGCATGTGTAGGGGTACTTCACTTTTTTTCCAACTTTGAGGGAGTTCTATGAGATTTTACGGGTGTAAAGGTCTTTTTGATATAAGCATGCCGTAAATTCGAGTTTGACTTGCATGGTTTTTTGAAACTTGGTACTTCTTAGATTAGATCTATATTGAGAGATCATTGAGATCTTACTCTAAATGGGGTATCTAAAAACAGCATGGCCTTGGGAATTGGAGGGCCTAAATGCGCCGTAGGCGATTATCCGGGTGCTCTAAGAGGCTTTGCTAGCCCAAGATACCAAAAAAGAGGACATTTTCGCCTTACTGAAAGGGATATTTTCTAGCTGCAACCGTAACATCTTGCTCACATGTGATTTAAATTTCACAGAAAAATGTTACACCATTTCCATTTCTTCATCCCACATATTTATACTATTAAACAATAATCAACATAACTGACACCAATTATTGAACAGGTGACAGGAATACCTGTTGTATTTGTCTCCGCATTGGAGGGAAGGGGTCGAATAGCTGTGATGCGTCAAATCATTGAGACGTATGAGAAATGGTGTTTAAGGTTGCCCACAGCTCGTCTTAACCGGTGGCTGCACAAGGTTAGTATGCTGATATTTCTCATCACTTGACCAAGTTTATTTGATATATATACACCTAGTGTAAGGAAACATGGTATAACCGATCGGCCAGTGTGAAGCTTGATGTGGGTGCCACCCGTTTTTAAAGGGCGGCAATGTTGCATATGCCCATGTGCTAGCACCTAAGTGATGACCAGCATTGGTCCAGTACTACTGTCTATGGTCCTTCAGCGTTTTTATATTTTCTTACTAAATGAAACGCTTTTCGTGATGGAACACTCTTCCTCTCTCTCTCTCTATATATATATATAAACACAAACCTAGGCTCTAATGAGGGATTCATTTTCTTGAACAAAAAGAAGCGATCTAGAGATTACCAAATTTCGTCAAAAATTCAATATAGCGGTGGGCGTACTGAAAAATTGATATATATATATATATATATATATGTGGTGTGTGTGCGCGAATTTTCAGCCTCTGAAATCTTTGATGATCATCTCACCCACTTTTAGATTGGATTCTTTGGTGAAATTTGGTCGAGGTGATCATCTTAAACAATCTCTACAAATTTTCGAAAATATAAAAGAAAAAAGGTTGATTTATTTACACTTTTAAATGGACATCCCCTTCTTTTTGTTAAAAATAAGAAATCCCTCTTTGGAGCCTAGCTGTATATGTGTATATATATATTTCTCAGTTCTCACTCTCTTGAGCTCTTTTGGTACAGCGTGTGTATCACTAGTTGTGGAATGCCACCAAGTGGTACTTTGTATGCCCTCTATACACACTCTCACACACGCGCATAAATACACAGACTGAACAACCGTCTCTGTTCAATCAGGTTATGAGCAGGCATTCGTGGAAAGATCAGGCCTCTCAACCCAAGATCAAGTACTTCACTCAAGTGAAAGCCCGGCCACCTACATTCGTTGCCTTTGTCAGTGGGAAGAAGCAACTCTCGGACACGGAACTGAGGTTCTTAATACGATCATTAAAGGAAGACTTTGATTTGGCCGGCATTCCAGTGCGGATAATGCAACGGACTGTTACAAAAAGCACCACTGGGATTAGTAATTCCAATAGGAAGAGCAGCCACTCTGTAAAAAGAGTGTCTGAACGTCCTGTCTCAGACAAGAGAACTATTCTCGTCGAAGCAGCAACAGTTGAAGCTAATACAAAGATCTGACTTGCAGTTGAAAAATCTTCATATTTAACTTTATAAACAGGTGAAAAATATTTCGTTTCCTAATCAAACAAAACTTTAATGTTAAATCAAGTAAAGTATACCCCAATAAAAATTTAAGATAAAATTGTGGGTATTCTTCTGCTCTTCGCCCGAGTTTTTGTTTCTTATTGTCCAATTCCAAAATACGAGTAGAATTGAGATTTATCATGAAGTTTTTGTAGGCCTAGTGTATAGTGGATTCGTGCTGTATATAATTGGATTTGTCATTTGTGTGGCTCTTTTTTTTTTTGCGTATTTATCATCTTAATCTATAGTGATATGAACCGATTAAATATGGTTTTGAAGGTGTTAAAGATCAATTCTGGGTCGTGTTAAGGATTGTGTCGCGCTCGGAATGTAACGAGTCTAATGATCGAAAGTAATATAATCTCGAGGTTTAAAACTGGAGGCTTGTTCGTGAAAAGGAAATCATAATGTTATTTGTGTAAAAATGAGAAGGAAATCATGAACTACTTCTGTTCCAAGCTTTGCCCGCTATTTTCTTTGGGGTTTTCTAGATTAATAGTTAGCGTCTTAGATTAGGACATAATCAATGTGGCAAAAAGTCATGTCTTAATGTGGGACTGGCTAAGTATTATTTAATACAAATAATATATATATGTATATATATATTTGAAAAACGAAAGGTTTAAGGTTTTTTCTTTTTTCATAAGAACCAGGTTAGCCCACTTACTCAGCACAAATTAATTTATCCTGCACGCAATTTAATTTTAAATTAAAAATATGACGAGGGCACGGTGGTTTAACACAATTCCAACTTTAAACAATAGAATTCCTGCTATTGTTTCCTAAAGAAATTTATAAGGTAAAATTAGGAATTCAAAAATGTTCACTCTATGCAGAAATTGGTTTCATCCTTGTTGCCCCACCTAAGGGGTAAATGAGTGATATAGGTTGTGGTCACAAAGCTTTTCCACATTAATTTCATTATGTTAATGCACATGTTGCTTAATTATTATCGGTTAATATCACAAATCCCATGAGCGGTCCCTTTTTATCATTTAAATTTTTTGGCTAAGCCATTAATCACCAATTTAATTTCTTTGCTTATGGATAACGTACATTACATAGGCCATACCCACTGCATAGTATAAAAATATTGTGTAAAAGGCTAAATTTAGTCTATCAATATGGAGAAAATTGTGCCGCTTAAAAGGTAAATACCCTCTAAAAGATAATATACAGTGTATCGCCTTACAATGGAGTTTCTCAAACGATACATAGTGTATCGTCCCACTACTTCGTTGAATTTTGTTTGGTTGGTAATTTACCTCATATTTTTTACACGATGTTCTAACAGCGTCCTAGTAGATTTAAAAAAAAGATAAAAAATTCTTTGGCATGTATCGTCTGAGGTTTTGTCAGAGCTGGACGGTATATAGCGTATCGCCTGACTAAATAGTTTGTCATAAACTAATTTTACCTTTGCCTTAGACCAATTTGCCCTGTTGTCTTTTGCGTTGCAACACAGAATAAGGTAAACTCATCTTATCACACTACCAGGTGCAAATGGCCTAATAACTTAAGCATTTTGTAGAAAGAAGTTTGGCAGTGGCTCGAACAAATTTGTAACCTTATTTTTTTTTTTTTGAAAGCAACAGATTTGTAACCTCTAAGGCCATCTATTATGGGTATGCTAAAATTTAGGTTAAATTGCTATTTTAGCCGAATGAATTCCGCTGTAAGTATATGGTAAAAATGGGCAACAAACGAGTGAGGTAACCCGCCAGTAAAAAGAAGGGTGAATGTCGCCTGCTTAAGCCTCCAGTAGCTATATCCCAACAGCTACTTCTCTCTCCACCCCCAATAGTCATGTCACATCCATATAACCCCCCCCCCCCCCCCCCCCCCCCCCCAAAAAAAAAAAATATAATTATGGAGCGTATTCAACGTTTTAAATCTCAGACTCATCGACGTAAAGAAAGTATGCCAACAAAGAGTTACAATAGTGAGGGCGATGTATCATCGACACAATCGTCTATTGCGCAACTGGTAATATATAATACTATGGAAGCCGGTAATTCTTCGTAACAAAACGAAGATGAAATTTGTTATAAATTCGAATATGTTCAATCAGACGGTCACCTTACCGTTAAAGAGTACGTTGGCGTAGTCAATAGTTAGTTGCGTATTGTTGACTCGAATTTGAATTATAACAATGTTTTTGACAAGCGTGTAATTTGGCAGCAAATTGATAAAGTATACCATAAGGATCTTCGTATTCACCTAGACGCGTAAGTATTAGTTGACAAAGTGGTTGGACGCAAATATTTGCAACTTAATGAAGTTTACGAACTCTATAATATATTTTGAAGTGGTGTGATAAAACTCATACATTCCAGTTCCTCATGGTTGAGTTGGGAATCATACAATTCGATTTCATAACAAAATACAACAAATGTTTCTACCGACAACATTGATTGAAACTGACACAATCAAGTTGGCCCAATTTAGATGATCTGTAGATTTCTTTTCCTTTTATCTAATGTACTAATTTATTTATTTTATGTTAATTTTTTTTTATTTAATGTGTTAGTTTATGTAATGATACTATTTTGTATGTTTAATGCATTTGCTGAATTATATTATTTGAATTTTTATTTTATTATTACATCAACAAACCAAAGAAAAGAAAGAAAGAAATAAAAATAAAAATAGGAGGTAGCTTGCCGTGGTAGGGACGAATCACATTGACCAACCTAATGTAGCAGGGACCGACTAATCTTACCCGCTTACTTAAAATTTAGCCAATTGCTAAATTTAGCTAGGTTAAGCCATATGGAATAGTTTTTTGTTTTTGTTTTTGCTTTATTTATTTATTTATAATATTTTTTTAACAATTTTGATATAACCATAATAAAAATTTAATTGCTAAATATAGATTTTTAACATACTAACGGTGGATGACCTAGTTAGAGGAGGTAATGAATGATACAGGTTGTGGTCACAGACCTCTTGAACATTAATTTCATTATGTTAATTTATCTTAATATAGTAAACAAATAATCTTCCTAGCTAGATAAACTATCAATTGCAACATACTCTAATATTATTCACCGTGTTCTTAAAAAAGTTTACGTTATAATAATAATAATAATAATAATGTACAGATAAGTATTTGTCCTGGTCGTCATATTTTTTTTCCAAATTTGCCCTCATAACCTTTTGTTAATTTCACAGCTTCACAATTATTATTTTTATATGTTTGTTATATTTCTAGAGCAAACAATACCAACTACCTTGTGTAAAATCACTTTCTGCCACAAAATTATTTAATTATATTTTTTAACATTATCATTTAAATTATATATATTGGAGCTACACACGTATCACCACGAATACACAAAAATTAATATATTTTAAAATGTCTAATTTTTAAACTTAAAACTTTTAATTTGAAAAATAACAGGACTGTGAAATCTTTGTTCATTTTTTACGAAGTTTTTACTAACAATTGTAGGCATGCCCTAGGTTTAGGTGGGAAAATGCAACGGCTTCGTACGTAAAAGTACTATAGATAGATAGATACATATATAGAGAGCGTTTCACATACGGACCGGTCCGTACGGACCGAGACCTTTAGCGACGGTTTTCGTCGCGAATACATTGGGGGTATGTTTTTAGCGACGGAAAAGCGTCGCTAAAGGTCCCGGTCCGTACAGACCGGTCCGCATGTGAAAATTTCCGTACATATATATATATATATATATATATATATATATATGATTTAAGGAATAAAAAAAGAGGGAGAAAGGGTTGGGGATTTATATACATGCACAACAACATGATGACATAAGCCATGAACCTCTCTATCACCCACCACCATAATTGTGAACATGCGGGTCTTCCTTTTTTAGGGTAATTACTAAGGAGAAAATAATAGTAAAAATATATGTACGGTCATGTGTGGATGGTATCGTTCTTATCGAGGTCAATTTTTTAGCGATAAATTTTTGTTATTAAAATATTGAAAGATTTTTTTTATTATAAAATTTTGTTGCCAAAAGCAAACAAATGGTCCAAACTTAACCTACTCATATATGTATATATATTATATAACTTTCTAATACTACTACATTAATCTAGAGTCTTCCCCCAAATCCCAAGAAAGAATGTATGACCTTTGTTTTAATCTTGCAAAAGTTGAAGTCCCTGTTGTGTTTCCAAAAGCATCCAATAAATTGTATTACTAAGTTGATCTTACAAAAATTTGCATTGGCACTAACTTTTTGTGGAGTATTATAGCTAAATGTCATGTGCTACCAAATTCAGCAACTCATCAGGCTTAAAGGAGTGTTAAATGTTGAACGAAGTTTAGCTAAAGTCTAACTCTGTGATATAAGACTATAAATATTGTAGGTTCCTTTAAATACAGCTATTGATGAAGTCTAAATAACTACCGGCAAAAAAATTAGCACGTCATGTGATTGTAAATTATCCTTTAAATACAATAATACTACCTTTAATTTTTTCAAAGACTGAATCCGTTATGTTTATCGTTACTTACACGAAATAAAATAAAATAAAATAAAATTAAATTAAATCAGGAGTATCCATAAATTAAATATAGTGCTGCTCATCAAATCCAGATCGGGGTTAGATTTGCAGATTCTACCAACTAGAAAGAATGTGCATCAGTCACCCCTAACTAACCTTCAGAGAAATGGAGAAAATTCTTAGGTCACACGTAATTAGTCTGGTTAAAACAAACAAGTGGATTTTGCCGGTGGATGTAATAACTTAATTTGATCCTAAAAATTAACACAAAGAACAAAGACAATTTTTCTTTTTGGGTTAAATTTAATGGGGTTAGTTAAATCTCCTCCCAACAACTAATTGAGGAAAAAAAGGACAACTATTTTTGGGATTTAGTTGAATGTTGGCTTGTGAAAAATGGGTCCATAAAAAACTTGGATGACAACTCTGTGTCTTTTCATTACCTGTGGGTATTTCTGTTGATACTTTTCCATTATTAATTGTTCTCCCATGTCTAAAAACTGCCTCACACATTACATGTGTTTTGACTTTCTGACAAGTTCCAATTTATATAGGACAATATTTTTATGTCATAATATAGAACTAATTAGATACATATTGTTAAAAAGAATAGAACAAAAATGTTTCTATTTTCAACATTTGTTACTTTTCGAATTCTTTTCCTATAATTGATTCATTTTTGAATAAGATCTTTAAAAAAGCCGAAAGATGGTATTTTTTGGAGATATTTTGTACTAGCACCACGTATTGAGTGGTATTTTATATTTGTGCGCACCTCACATTATTTTGTGTTTGCACCCTATAATTCGTACGTAAATTCAGCCAACCTCTATTTAGTGAGGTAAGAAAATAACTTTTTGGAGCGCATCTCACATTATTTTTTTCGTTGTGTTTGCACCCCATATATAGTTAATACGCAAGTTCAACCAGCCTCTATTTAGTTAATTAGTGTCCAAGATCCCGAATCTTATTTCATGAAAAATCCTGTTAACTTATAACTTCTAGTGTATTTTAGGAACTTTAGAGTTGTATCAGGTGGGAGGAAGATATGAAGAGGAGGGCAAAATAGTCATTTTGATATCTCAGTTAACCGAGGCTGATAAAATACACTAATAGTGGGGTTGCAAAGACAGCGAAAAAAAAAAAGTGTAGCAGACACAAAATACCAGTATAAATGTGGGGTGCAATATTATATCTCAATTTTGCTCACGAGTCATTGAAAATTAGACGTATCCAGTCTAATTGTGTGTCACTTTTGAGAGAGCAAAAATTGTACGCACCTAGTGAGTGAATAACCCACCTGGAGTGTGTCTAACTTAAAATAATTGACAATGAGTAGAGTAGTTTGAGGATCTCTTATATTACTTTGCAAGCTAGGCTTTACTTTTCTAACGTGGGATTCATAGTCTCAAAACTGAATGATCACGTTTAATTTTATATATATGAAAATTTTGAATTGTGGCAGGAGGGATCTGCATTTGTGCTTCATGACATTTAAATGAACTACATAAACGAGATATAACCCATCTCTTCAATCAAAAACCCTAACCATAATTTTCTTATTTTTTGAATAACAAAATAAAAAGTTCATACAAAAGTTCATCAATAACTCTTATGCATGTGCTACCTAATAAGGCGACAAGAAATATAGTACCACTACCATATATATATCAATACTTATTAAAGTTAACAACATTATGTTCATAATAGAGTTGATAAATCCGATTAATTAATAGCAAATACCAAAATTATATCTCAATAATACAAAGTATGTGCAGTTCATTAGTTACTTTAAATAGTTGGTTTTATCCTGATCTGCCTACCATACATACGTCCATAGTACTCTAGGCACTAATAATACGCCACATGATCTTCATCACATGGTCAATTTCTCTTGCATATGCCTGGTTGGCGCCCATGCAGACTTACATCATGGGTCTGGTGTACCACGTGGTAGTATACTTGGAGTACCATAGACAGACTCGCTCCACTCCCAGAGTCTGTCAGAAAAGGTCGCTTGTAGCGGGCTTGGGGCCGGTAAGGTACCAATTTGCGGCTGCAAGTTATTAGTATTAGAAAACTGGAGAAAATGCGTGTGCTGATGATTATGATTATGATACTGCTGTTGTTCTTGTTGTTGAGTGATGGAAACTTGTTGGTAATTAATTAGTCTATGGAGTTCGTCGATCCCATTCGGGGACGCGAAGGAGGAGGAGGGGCCGCTGAAGATGCTGGTACAATTGGGTACTAGGGAGGAAGCTTGTGGTACAAGTGTGGTGGTGGTGGTGGTGGTGGATAATGGGAGTAGGGTGGTGTAAGAAGAGTGGTTAGAGAGGCCGAGAGCAGTGGCGACAGCATCGTTCGTGTTGCTGCTTCCGCTTGTTCTTGATGATTCGTCTATTTGTTGTGATTGGAAATTTTGAATTGGGGGGTTTCTAATTTTGGTTGAATTTGAGGATCTTGATGATGAAGAGGCTCTTGTAGGAAGTGAACGGGGTAGTGATGGGTGATCTTCTACTCCAGCTCTCTTGTACACTCGACAAAGTGATATTTCTGCCTGAAAAATTTGAAAAAAATAAATTGAAATATACATTAATTTGATACGAAAACAATATGAAATTACTGAGTTAAAGTCTCTTTCTTTTGCGGGTTTGAGTGATTAACAACATTGGCATGTGAAATTCGTCTGTGATAATTCAAGAGTACGTACCACATGGTGCTGCACCTATTCCAATACTTCATGCAGGATATATAAAGGTTCCACATGTTTCCCATTATACGTTACAAAATATTTCAATGGGACCTAATCCATTCTACCCGAGATGACGTGATTACTAGAAGCGTTGTAGTGTCACATGGTAAAGTCTCAGTGTACCCAATATTTCTAGGTCTTGGATGTTCTAAAAATTAACACATTCGTACATGTGGATTGAATATCCAAGGCATCGTTTTGCAATGTATGTAGAACTCAATTAGTGGTGGTACGTAGCTATAGATAATACTTGTGATTGCGCAAAAAATTTCAGTAACATATGCATTTATGTACAAAATACTTACGAAATTCGCATGGAACATGTATGTAGCCTTTAATTTTCATACAAATTTATCGATCATTAAATATGCCTATAAATAAATTTTCAAATATATATGCGTAACACAAGACTACTATATATATATATATATAGTTACATGAAAATCAAGTAAATATGCACATTTAGGTTATATATATAAGAACAATTAAACATTTTTTCTTTCACACGAATTAAATATGTCACAATACCAAAAATTAATACCACACTAAATGTGAGATATAAATGTTATGTGACATTTAAGAGTACACTCATCATAATGTCATCGGTGGGAGTTATGAGGGGAAAATATAATCAATGATATGTACGTTCAAAGCTAGCGGTGGTTTAGGTCACTCAATTTAATGCCCACCATGCCATGCACAAATTCAAGGACCCAATCATATACACAAACTAGGGTTGGGTCCCTACATAAGTTTCTTTGAGCCTTTATAAAAGAGCTTTTTTTCCATTACAAGTTTCTTTGTGTTATGACTGTAAATTCCACATCGAAAAAATATACTTTTGCAAAGCAATATAAAATAATAAGAAACTACTAGCTCCACCTATTGCCAATTAATTTTGAGTTGGATGCTCTGAACTCTAATACTTTGAGCTTCTGTAGAGCCCCTTACATAGGTTATAAAAGACTATATATAGTGTTCTAATTCTTGGCATTGATGAAACTAAATTCTGTCGTTTTATTTTTGGGTTAGTTTGATGGTTTGTGCAATGGATGTATTTTTCATTTGAAGAGAGAACTATAACTATTATGGAAATTTTTTGGCACGGACCGGTCTTAGCAATGTTTTTTTGTCACTGCAAATATTTTTAATGTTTTGGCTAAAAAAAAAAACGTTGCTGAAGAATGGTGCAAACACGTACCAATCCAGATCACATATAGATTCTAACTATATATTCACAAACCTTGAAGGTGTAGTAGTAGTAAAAGAGATTATAGACTTTCTTGGTCTTTTTAATTATAAACTAGGTTTTCGCCAAAACAGCCCCCAATGTTTCTCTTTTCATTTTTTTATGAAGCAAATCCAATATACATATTTTCTTGGTCTTTGTATGAAGTTAATGCAATTTTCTTGTGGGATATGTATAGCTTGATCATCAACTAAAAGTAAGCAAAAATCCACATAAAGATTTCAATGAGTAAATAATCCTTTTTCAGTGTCTGTGTTTTATATATAGAAGAAGCCCTCACACTATATCAAGAAATCTCCTTGATTACCACCTTTTTCAGCTTGTGTGTGCTTTCTAAAGTTCAAAAATACTCATAATAGATTTCAAAAAAATCTGTTCCCATCTCTCTCTCTCTAGCTCATTGTGTGAGTTTAATTTATGAAAATTATCTATTATAACAATGTTATCACATACTCGCAGCCATTTTTTTTTTTCGGGGGGGGGGGGGGGGTGTGTTTGTAAGAAATGAGAGCTTCTTAGGCTCCGTTTGATAGCAACATAGAAAATGAAAATAAAAACAACTAATTTGAGTGAGAAGATGAAAAATAAGTTGAGGCATATGGTGACATACTTTCTATCTCATACTCATTTTTGTGATTATATGTCCTCCATCATCCTTTAATATTTTGTGGAAAAGTTTTCTCCACCACCACTCAAAGAAAATTTTGTCATAGAAAAAAGCAAAAAGCAAGAGTTAATCTCACCACATCCTTCAACTTATTTTCCATCTTCTCACCTAAATTAGTTATTTTTTTTTTATTTTTCATGTTGCTATCAAACGGAGCCTTAATTTTTCTTTTTTGGATTGTGCGTGTTTGCTTTGGGTCTAAGTTTTTCCAGCTTAATTTTCAAGTTGTTTCTTTTTCTCTTTTCCTTGGATTTATCTTGTTAGTCTCCAAGTTTGAATTGAACCTTTCAAACCCAAATTTCTTTTCATGATATTTCACTCTAGGCCCGCTTCCAAGACTTAGAGCTAATGTTTACTTAAAAAAGAAGAAGAAATATTGAGCTAAGTCACATGTTTTTGTCCACTAATTGAATGATTTTCCGAATTGTACTAGTTCCGTGATACCATCTCATCGTTAAAACTGCTGCAAAGAAATTTCTTGGTTTTTTATTCCTTAATTTTCTCTTCATTTATGTTTTTCATTTCTAAAGCTCAAAACCCTAAAAAAAATTAAATTCAAGAAATTAATCTTCTTGATCATATTCTTTTTCATTAAGTTCAATGAAGCTCAAAATATATAAATATACGTATAGATATATATATGTATGTATCTACCTTTTGCAATCGTTCGGTTTCGTGATGTGGCAAACGGTACTCGTTCATGATCCAGCTAGTTCGAATACCTTTCGGGGCTTTCCCGGAGTAGAAAACAAGCGTCTTTTTTAGACCAATTGACCGGAAATTCTCAGTTCTTATCATTCTATCAGCTCCGGTAGCCTTCCAATATCCTGAAGTTGTTACACGATTAGGCCGGTCTCCGTTTCGATACTTTCTATCTCTAGGCACATAGAAGTACCATTCCTTCTCTCCAATTGCCGCCAAAGCTGAAATAAACAAACGCTGTATAAAACACAACATACATAAAAATGAAATGAACCGGGAAAAAATTAATACCATAATGAAGGATCCATGCATGCTATTACTCATGATGAAGAAAGAAATCATTTTTCTTTTCGGAAACAAGAAATGAACCGAAAAAGATTTGAACATGACGCACATACACGCAAATAGATAAAATTGGGTCAAATTAGTAATACCCGTATGATCAATTTGATCGAGTGAAATATATAGTCGATTAGATAATTATATTATAAGGTCTTCGTATATCTTGAAGAAAGAATCAATTGATTCAAATCAATAATAACGTACCATATAATGAAAAATTCAGTGCATATATATATATATATATGTCTATTAGATTGTTATTAGGTCCTTATATATGCTGAAGAAAGATTCACTCACTTTCAAAGCTGCAATGAACAAAAGGATTAGTAAATTAAACACCCCCATCTATATATAATTGAATAAAATTAAGTTTGTTCAAATCAATGAAAACCAAATAACAATAATATGATGATGAAGAAATTGAGTACAAGTGACGTAGGTCTATATAATCTTTATAAGGTCTTTATGTTGAAGAAATAATCGCTTGCTAGCTGGCTAAAGCTATTTTTTTTAGCTACAAAAGATAATCTAAGCTAATTAAAATGAACAAGAAACAAACACAGACATAAATAGTAGAATCAAATTAACTAACAACACCCATATAATAAAATCGAGTGAAAGTATGTCTACAAAAAATGATTAGGTCAAAATAATGAAAACGACTGAAGCCTAAGCAAAAGAACACATAGACGCGCGCGCTCACACACATATATATGTATATATGTATAGTTGAACCAAATCAAAGAGTAACCACATGAAAAAACTAAGCAAATAAAATTCTATTAATCATTAGGTTGAAGGAAGAATGAAAGAGTAGGTATATACATAGAATTATATATATATACACGTACCAGGAAGTTCCCAAGGGTCATAGCGGTAAAGATCAAGAAAAGTGATGAGTTCAACATTGAATCTCTTTCCCTCTACCTTACGGCGAAGGTAGAACTCCACAAGCTCTTCCTCGGTAGGGTGGAACCTAAACCCTGGCATCACCAAGTCGTGTTCGTGCTGATCGTCTAATTTGTTGTTGATCCCTTCTTGTTCTTCATGACGATGATGATCTTGATTATTCATATTTTTGTTTATTAATGCAATTGCCATAAACCATAAAAGAATTAATATAGAGTAGTAAACTTTTCATCAACCAAAACCCTCTCTTAATTTATAAGAGAAGTGGATCTTCTTGGTTCATATTTATTATATGTAAGCAAGTTGAGAGAGAGAGAGAGAGAGAGAGAGAGATGGTTAAAAACTTCAAAATGTTTATACCATTGAAAAAAGGGTTGCAAGTCTTTGTTTTAAGTCAGTCAGTCCTGTTAGTTTCTCTCTCTAAGAGGAGAGAGAAAGGGATGGAGTTGATGGATGGAAAGATCTACATAGGTTTGAGGCCCTACATTCAAGATGTGTGTAATATGATTTTTTTTTTTTTCATTTAGGTGTTTAATTTTAAAGATGCGAAAATGATATCTCCAAAAATATGACAGGGTGGCCCTCTAGCGGTGGGTTTGGAGGTTTCCGTATTCTAAATTTAATTCTTTTCTTCAATATATTTTTGGAGTAATTCCTATTTGGATCTATTTTACCTTACCAAATCCCTATATGAACTTTTTTTATAGACCAGAAAAAAACTTTTTATTTTTTAAAAATGTGGCTGGGGTATTAATTAAAAGGTATGGCATTGCACTATAGAAAGGTGCTAAAGGATAGGTAAGCATGAGTGTTTTCAATTCATTCCATTGTATTTAGATTTTTTTTTTTCATTTTTGCCTAGACAATTGATTTAAGTTGGTAATAATGTTTTTTCAATTGGTTATATAATATTTGTTAGTATACTACATCAGATTAATTTATTCAAAAGCATTTTAATTGATTATTTTATGAATTGATCCGTAAAAGCATTCAAACTGCAGTGAAATTTTCATACTGGTTTGGTAAAAATTAATTGGAAGAAACATTAGGACTATATATCAACCAGAGTAAAACTCAGTGGATTAAATACTAGGACTATATGAAACTTCAATAGATTTTCAATAGAACTTTTACTACATGAATTTTAATTTGAAAATGCGTATGCCCAAACAATCCATTTTCTTTTCTATTTTTACTAATATACTTAAGTATACTCTACTTCTATTCTCTCTATTTTTAGATTTTAACTGATATTGAGTTGTGTTTGGTCAAAAATCAAATTATTTTACAAGTTTTTAAAGCTAAATACATTACAAATTTAACTGCAATTATGCAGTGAATGTTGCTGTAAAGTTTTTGATTTTGTAGATGTTGATAAAAATTTTTTAGATATAAATTTCTCCGCAAAATTGTAGTGTTGTAAATTTTAATTTCTAATTTTCACTAAAAGTTGAAGACTTTTGTAGTAAGAAACTACAAAGTTATCTGCAAATTTATAGTATAGTTCTAAATTTTATAGATGTTGATAAACTTTTTTTTACATAAATTTCTCTGCAAAATTATAGTAAAATTTTTACTGATTTTCGCTACAAATATTAGAAGACTTTTGTAGTTCTCATTGCAAATAAGTGGCATGAAATTTTCAAATCTAGAAATTTCTTAACCAAGTTTCAAAAGATAACTTAATTACCATTCTTTTATAAATCTCATAAAATCCAAAACAAATAATTATATATTAAATTTGGAAGTAATCAAAGGATATTTATTTTAAGTTTGAAAAAAGAATATAGTAAGTATAGATAAAATGATGCACAGTGATGTAGTCTAATATAAAATGAGTATTTATGTAAGAAAATATATTGAGTTGGCAAAAAAAGATCTCCCATGAAATAATTAAGTTATTGGGATGTCCATACCTCAAAAAATTATATTGTTAAAAGATTTATTGTTAAATGACCCATATTTAATTGGCTTCAAAAAGTTGCGTTATTTCCCAACTTATATATATATATATATAATTTATTATCTTTACGTTGAATTTTGAGTTTGTTAATATATTAGACCTGTCAATGGACCATGTTGTTATTACTTCGTACATGTTATCTGTCGCTCTTAACTTGTGTAATAGATCACTCGCATTGTGTATACCTAACCATTGAGAATGGTCCGTTATGTGTTATATTTTTAGGTTTCTGTTGTATTTTAAGTTATATATATCTGCGGGAGGTAAAAAATAACAAGTATAGTTTGGATAAGATCACGAGTCATATCTTGGTCGGTCTACAGTTGAAAAGTCTGCCGGAGTAAGTCTCATAATCCCACACTAGTCCAGACCAAAAATGCTTTAATTGGCCGGTCAAATAGGTCAGTCATGCACCTTATACGACGCTAGCCGAGCGCAAAGAACCCCGATGATTTATTTCATAAAGTTGCCTTGACGAATATTAATTGCATCACCCCATTTCCATGAGACTAGTAGGGTAGAGTATTCATATCCGACCAAGAAGGTCGGTTAGCAGACATAAGATTGTTGAGTTTGAGGATGACTTACTATGATAATTAATCACTTTTGAGTATGTGAACATGATTATTACCCAATAAATAGTATGGATAAACAGCTGTGTTTCTAAAGTAGTACCCAAATTTATCTTTTATAGTAATTTACCTTATGTAAAAACCTAATGTAAACCCTATCTTATACGTATAGAACGGAAGGGATAATCCTAGAGGGAAGAATCTCACCTTCTTCTTTCTCCTAGCAGAAACTCTGTCTAAATACTCTTATGGCTCGTTTGGTTCAAGATTTAAACTATTCCAGGAATGCTACATTCCATTCCGAAACAATTCCCGCGTTTGGTTCAAGTTTTAAGTCCGGAATAAATGATTCCAGGAACAAACCTTTCCCCCAAAGTTCTCCCATTTAAATTATAAGGAATAAACCATTACCAATGAGCATCTTTTTTAATTTTTTCATGTTAGGACTAAAATAACACTCTTCCTTATTAATAAATAATTCTTTTTCCATCAGTGTATGAAAATATTGTTTGGAACTTTTTTTTTAATTACGCTGCTACACAAAAATGAAAAAAAAAATTATTTGAAACTTTTTTCTTTTCTTTTTTCCTGTTGTAATTTTTTTTAATTAAAAATAATTGTAATTTTTGTAGGATAGTTATTAGCTAGGCATGTGTAATTTTTGTAATTTATTATAGTAATTATCTCTTTTGAAAAATTAGTAGGTGATGTTTTTTCATCTTTTAAAAAGAAGGGTATTTTTGTAATTGATACTTTATTCCACTCCTATTCCCGGTTGAACCAAACATCGGCATGGCATCCTTAATGCTAGGAAAATAACTTTTCAGGAATCAAGTATTCCCATTCCATTCCCAAAACTCGAACCAAACGAGCCCTTAGAGGCTAATTCTAGATCTTTGAATCTCCATTGTAACCCTTTCATTAACTCTTTGAGCTAACATAATATACTCACATATCCAAGGGAGGACGTACTACCGGATTAAGAGTCAAACTAACCGAAGGAACCTTCTTACAAACAAATTATGTATACATGCATGTTTGTGCATGTTTTTTAATGGGTACACAAATCATTTAGTTTTGATTAATGCACTATTGCCACATTAATGTGTGCAACGTTTATGTCTAGCTCTAGAATTATTGAATTTCATATTAGTTTCACATCATGCACAGCGCTAGCTCATGCACACTCGTAGTACTTGGACGTTCTCAAGCACGAATTTTGGCAGTCCCGCATTCAGAGACAAGACAAGCTTTGGCCTTTCCATAAATGTTTTAGTGAGGAAATTTGTACGAAATATTAATTTTTTTTATTACAAATCGCCATTAAAAATTTATTTTTTACAATGATACTTTCAGCTGCATTGTTTTAGAAAAGATTGTATCCTTTTTAATGTAAGAGCAAAATGTGTATAGCCAAATTCGAACATTTTGCCATTCAATGTGACTTTTAATAGCGGCGAATATAATTTAGCTCTTAATTTTACCTCACGTGGTAATTAATAAAATTTTACTATTAGATATTTAGCTATGCAAAAGATAATTTATATTATTAATTAAGTTATAGTTGAGACCTATAGATACTTTCTTTAAAAATTAAGGGGGCAAATCCTCCTTGTTCCCCTCGAATTCATTAATTTTCTTGCGCTCACACCCGATGGTTGAACTTTATGATCACTTAAATAATATATATTTAACAATTATGGGCTGGACTTTAGCTAGCCAAATGTTATAAAAATAGCTTTATATATATATATATATAAGGTTCGGTTTTGGTATGCACTGGTGCGTACGTATATATTGGGATCCTTAATAACAATTTTTTGTTGCTAAAATATTAGGAAGATGTTTTAGCGACGAAAAATCGTCACTAAATGACCCAGTGCATACGCACCGGTCCGCAAAAAAACTGAGCCGTAAATATATCAGTGTACTGTACTTTTTTGAACCCTTAACTAGTCTTGATCATTTAGAGTAACTAAATAATTTATGGATTGTAGGTGATTGTCCTTGTCGTGTTGTATGTAATTACTAGATTCATATCAGTAACAATTCTCTCCATATATTCTAGAATTGTATTAGGTTAAGTCTCCCGAAATAGAATTAACTAGCTTTAATTAATTAGGGGTAGTTTGTTCAAGCAATTATGTCACTAGATATATATACGGCAATTATTAATTTCACGATTTTATTCACATGCACAAAGGAAAAAACGGAAAAAGACCTCAAATAGGGCGTGCGATGTCTTAATTTTTTATTTTGTACGTTGAATCTTCATTAGTTTTATAATTTTTCCTTTTTGTGGTCCTCGTATTTATTTTTTTAAATTATTACTCTACTTCTTTTTTTTTGAATTTCAAAGTCAACATTCTCACTTTGAAAAGAGGCTAATTAACAATATATATATATATACAAATTCTCATTAGAGAGAATGGTGCTCTCTTTTTAACAAAGAGAAAAGCATCTAGTCTGAGGGCCGGGGTAAATGAATTAGTTTTTCTTCAAAAATTTAGTAGAATTGATGCTTAATTATATGATAACGTACTAGACTATATTCACAAAATTTCATTAAAAAATTCAATATAAATATCCGCGAGTTCATATATCTATATAAACATTTCTAGTTGAAATTTTTAATGGTGATCAATCTAACTCACTTTACATGAATGATGAAATTAGATAGAAATTCTATATAAGGTACTTATAACACCTTGTATATTAACCACTACATATACAAAGATCTATACATTACACATAAAATTTCTCATATTGCTAAAAATAGAAATTCGTATAGACCGGATCTTTAGTGACTTTTTTTATTGTTAAAAATATCTCTCCAATGTTTTAGCGACAAAAAATCGCCGATAAATGTCACGGTCCGTACGGATTAATCCATATAAAAAATATACTTTATATATATATATTAATATTGCATTATTACCAGATTTTAAGGGTGGTGGTGCATGTGTAGAGTGCGTGTGGGGCTTTAGCATGCACAAATTCATTAGTGGCAGATAATGTGTGTACATACATATATATATATATATAGAGAGAGAGAGAGAGAGACAGGAGGATCTGGTATGTACCGGTTTATAAATAAATTGGTTTTTAATTAGCGACAAATTTTCATCACTAAAAAACATTTCTCTATGTTTTCGGGATTGAAAATTCATCACTAAAGAATTGATCCGTATTAGATCCCCGATTGCATATTTATAAATACAAGTATCAATATATGTTTGAGACGCGATACACGCGTGTATATATATATATAGGTTGGGGCGGTGTGGAGTCTACTGTTTCTGTGTGTGTCTTTGTTGGGTGGTGTGGGACTGCCATAGTCAAGAGAAGCCCGTGACCACTCTATGATTGAGAACAAACGTACTGTAAAAAGTTTCATTCCCTCACTATATATATATATATTAATTAGAGATGATAAAATATAATTTGCGTTAAAAATATTTATACTACACCATATTTTTACCGAACCAATAGAACATTCTAGATGAAAGTTATAATTATCTAGAATTGCGTATTAATACATGCATGATGCTATTCACAAATATATTTTACTTACGATGTGTTTGATAAAAAAAATTAGAAAATAATAAAAAAATATTATATATTTTTTCGAGAAATTGAAAAAAGAATCAGTAATTCTTTTCCAAAAATTAATGCATTCAATCATATTCAGTTTTTTTCTATCTAAAATGGATTTATTGTCAAATTACGTAAATATAGTTTTATTAAAGTAGAATGTAGTTATGAAAAAGTTATATATATACCATAAACTTCATCATTGTCCTTTTTTTCTTTTTTTCCTGTGACAAATATTTAAAGCTATATTTTTGCTGTCAATAAAGCAACAAATTAAAATAAATAAAATACGAGAAAAAAAGTGTATTACTCTGTATTTTATTTAACTTAAACGTTGATTTATGAAATCTTTTGACATCCTAGCTTAGGTCTAAGATATTGAAAGTGTGAATATATATATTTTGAATTTCCAACTTCGAGTGTCATTAAATCTTATATATCTCTGGACATGGCCTTCTCTTGCAAAAAAAAAAATGATGTTTTCTGACAAACTGGTTATAGATTAAATTGATTATGTTGTACGTTAAAGATCTTGTACATATTAGGTCACTAAAAACAATAACTCAATCTTATAACTTTTTGCATTTATAAGATTCACCTTTTTAGTAATTTCCTTATATAATATTGTGTGGATCTAATACGGACTGACCTTTAGTGATTAAATTTTGTTTCTAAAAACATCTCTTTATATTATCGTTAAAAGACTATCAGTCGATACTAGATCCACTATGACATTATATATATATATGTGTGTGTGTGTGTGAACATTTTTGCTTGGTGACTAAAAAGCAGAAGCGTGTCTCATTAGATGGACATTGACACGAGTCCTTAATTAGTGATCCTATAAAAAAGTTATGCCCCTCAAAAATAAATAAAACAAATAAATAAAATAAAAGAAAGAAAGAAAGAAATTAAAAAACTTTATGTATTTTCGGTGTATATATATCCCAACAGAAATTAGAGTAAAATACTTTCTCTATTTTTTGTGTTTTCTTTATGATTAATTATTTCACGTGGGTGGAAATTTAGGACAACCGATAAATAGATATTTTTTATAAACACAAATAATTTAATTAAAAAAAAATAACAAAAAATAAAGTGGTAGCTTGATGGTTAAAATTATTTTATCAACCCAAAAGTTATGGGTTCAAATTTGATTATGTACATACCATGGGCGTAGCTGTGCTTCGGCTACCCCGGGCTGTAGCCCGGGTCTAATTTTTTTTTTTTTTTTAGTAGTAGACTTAAATTTTATTTATAAATATATGTGTATATAAATGTGTATAGCCCACCTCATTTTTTCTAATATTACTACTCTACACCTATTAAAATTTTATCAATGCATTTACCACCTTCATTTTGATTCTGTTAAGGAGCGCAAGGTTCAATTACGATAGGCCATTATGTCTTTTTGTTTGTATTTATGGCGTACATGGCTAGATATAAGGGGAAATTATTATATTTTTTTGTATATTTTTGAATATTTCATATCTACACTTCCAACGTATATAAAAAGTTGGTATCTTTTGAATGCATTTGAATATATTATAGTTGCATTTTGGTTTGTTATATTTTAACGTTGTCATTGTTTAATTCTTAGCCCGGGTCACTTATAATTCCTGGCTACGCCCCTGGTACATACGTTGTTTGATTTTTTTTTGTTTTTTGAGAAAAATGATAACAGGGACAAAATAAAAAGTTCAAAATTTGACATTATAATCGCTAATTCCGTCTTGAACGTAAATATAGTATACAATATATATCAGGTTGCCTCTCGTACAGAATATCCATATTAGTGACAAATTTTGATTGCGAAAAATTGCATTTAGCGATGAAAATGAGAAAGGGATAAAATAAAATTTGACTTAAACTTGAGAAGAAATAGTGTAATTTACCTGATCAAATTCACTGCCAAATATCCAATTCACATGTGGACAGTCGACATGAGAAAGGGATATATGATCTAGAGCAGACTGTCTAAATACGGGACCGCCGCACCTTTAGTAATGAATTTTTATCACTAAAAATATTTTTTAATGTTTTAGCAACATATGCATATTATAATGGAGTATTTCATAAGAATTGACAGATACACAGTAAAATAAGTCTTTAGTGAAAGGCTGGAGGACAATGGATATACATGCTCGAATTTTGTCAGGCTTAGTATCAATCTCGTAAGTCAGGGTTATACAGAAACAATATCGGCTCTAGATAGCGGCACAGATACACAGTAATATATGCACGTCACGTGTGGGTTCGCTCTAATATCATATGTAACTGCCCAGATCTCATCCAAGATGGCTAACCCAAGTATAAATTTAAAGTTATTACACCTACTCACATATATACCAAGGATCTTTTCATTAAATTATTGATATATATATATATATATAAATAAATTGTGATTTCGCTCTAAACTCATTTTTTAAAACCTACAGATATCGTTTAATTTTTTTATTTTTTTTGAAAGTGGAGCATATTACATGGAAAAAAAGGGCCAAGGAAAGAGAAATTTCTTTGACGACGCATACCCGTCTATTCCAAACGCAGCCTTAGACTAGTTTTTTTGTGCAAAAATATTAATATTTTATGAACGTGACATGTCTATATAATTCGAAAGACAAAAGCAAGAAATAAAATGTAACTCTATATAGTGAGGAATTATTTCACCCTAGCTTATAATTTTTTAGAACAAATAAATCCAATTGATTGAATTAAAATGGAGTACTAAAAATGTGGCAAACTTCACATATTAAAATGACTTTTGTAAAACAGACATGTAATTTAGTTTAAAGTATGATTGTAACATAGATTTCTAGATGATCTAGAATAATCTAATTTTTACCGTGCATTTTTTTACCTATAATAATAATAATTTGATCTAACGGTTATATTTAAGAAGTATAATTTTCAAAAAAAGATTTAGCGAGAGTAAAATTCTTTTGTTTATACCGGTGTATGTTAAACATGCATGTCTCGTATGTATATAAGGTCTAGATCTGGTGTGAACGTACTATTTTATGCGGATCACAATTTTAGCAACGAGTTTCCCACTAAAATATTGAGAGATATTTTTAGCGACGAACAATTGTCATTGTTATTGCGTTTTGTATACGGGTGGTCCACGCAAGAAGAACCTCCACTCCCCATCCCCACGTTAATGCACATATATTTAATGATATTTATAAATTAAATAATTAATGTGTTTGTGTGTTTTGCAACTATACAGGAGAGATCGGGATAATACTGGAAGCTTAAACCCTAAAAAGTCAAGGAGTGAGTTTTGTCTCTCCAACTACAAGCTTATATTGGTGATGATTTGGTTTTTCATTTTAAAATTAGGTATAACACACGTACGTGCTTAATTAATTAATTCAACAACAATTATGGAAAGTTAGGCTCATAATTTTCACCCACTTCCCATTAAACACATCTTCACAAGCTACTAATTGTTGACTTCTGTTTTGTTTTTACATTCTCATTTTCAGAACAATATCATATTATATTTTAGGATACCAACACGGTAAAAAGTAAATAAATTAGTTCTAGATCTAGAATCAATAATATATATATTTTAGGATACAAAAGAGTACTGAAAGACTCACATATTTAATATTATAGACATCACATTTAATATTATATTTTAGTTACAGTGTGAAATTCATATTAAATTCATCCTTATCGATTATAACAAAATATATTAATAATTGCCAAATCGTTATGTTAATTTTTTTATATATTTTTGATAAATATATCCATGTGAAAAGATATTAGGTGCTAAACACCAAACTAATTGTCCATATATACACGAGATTTTGTACCAAACAAAAGTTTGGGGCCTACATTTTGTTACATATATTTGATAAGATTAGTTAGTAATCTATTACTGCATTCTATTTCGAGACATATTATCGTAGTAATCTGAGCGTAGTAAAAGTATTTTATTTGTTACCATGGATTAATTGATTTTTTATTTTTTTTAACCAAAGCTCTAAATAAGTCTTAGAAGATGGCTTAGAGTGAAATACTATAAAAAGAGTTATGGGTTTGAAAAGCCTAAACCCAGTGGCTAACAAAATAAGTTAAAGGAAAAGGGAAAAAGAAACAACTTGGAAACTAAACTGGAGAGGCTTAGACTAGAAATAAAAAAAATATTCAAGGAAATAAAAGTTAAAGAAAAATTTAATGACACATTCTAGCAAGCCACAAATGATAACCCTTTGCTGGCTCTGGAGCCGGGTTTAACATATTTGTTATTTTGGTACATTAATATTATGTCCTAAAAAAAAATAAGACTAGTTATTTAATACGGAGAAATTAATTTTTCCTAAATCAAGTGGACAATGTGCATGGATGGCAATACGATACTTCCATTACTTTCCGTCTTAAATTAATAACTTTATTTACTTTCAAAACGTCTTAAATTGATAGATAATACTTTCTCTTTGAGATATAATGAATGTAGTAAATTTCATAATAAAAGTAAGTTGCATTGTGTTATGTCACTTAATTAAATTAAATCTAATATTAAAAAAAAATAAAAAATCAAAAGTCATAATATGGTAAATAAAAGTTAAAGAGCATAGTTACAATATAATAGCTAACAAAAAAAAAGGCCGGCCAGAGTAGAAAAATCTTTTGGCAAAATGGGAATTAACCTAAACATTTTTTTTTAATAAATGTCCTTCACTTAGAACAGGGAATATGAAGAAAAATAAAAATAAATCCCAACAGAATTTATGTTGGTATAGTGCATGTGAGTGACCACTGACCTCGTCATCTGCTAAAAATATCCGAAAGTGCAATAAAAAAGAGGAATCTTCTAAAAATAAATAATTACGTCCAATTAATAGTTACATTTTCTCACTAAAATGGCTTAAATAAATATTTTGATTTCTTTTGCACATAATCAATTCATTTATTCAATCTCGTCATTAGAAAATAATTAATCATATTCTTAATTATTAATTAACTACTTAAAATTAATAATTGTTTTTAGAAAAATAAAATAAAAATAAAAATATAAGATAATGGAGGGGGCCGGGTGGGGTAAATAGTAGGGGTGGCGGGGATTGGGCCATTCTATTCTATGTATAAATAATAAGAGGCCAAATGGTTGGTTGGTTGAGGTGTAGCAGTCCCCCCACTACAATCCCGTGGCCTCTGCCCTTTTGGCGGTTGTCAACCCTTAATTTTGTATCTATCTATCATATATATATATATATATATACATGTATACATATGTATATATAGACATTTTTCATACGGACCAATTCGCATAAACTGAAGTCGTTGACAACGGTTTCCTGCAATTAAAATATTGGTGAGATGTTTTTCGCGACAAAAAATTGTCGATAAAGGATCGGTATAGGTGTGAAACTTTTTGTATGTATATGTATACAACTTTCATGCAAATACGAAATGTGTGATTCAAATATAAGTAACTAAATTAATAAAATAGTGCACATATATAGTATAAAACCTGAAAGTTATATTGCAATTGCTAGCAGAAAAATTTAGATCGAATTGCATACAGCGTAACGTGAAAATTTTAGTAAAATAAAAGCGCATAGGGGCAAAATAGGAAAATAAAAAATATGACACGACTTCAAAATGGGTCCCATCTATATATAATTGTAGATGCGCACATCATCTTAGAGCGAATAAAATGTTTCATATATACTAGTTTATTATGTGCATGTAATAACGTTGCAACTTGTAATACCTAATTTAAATAAAAATGTAAAACAAATGACAATTGATCTAATGGTTAATCATAAGTCCGACTCGGATAACTTCAAATATTTGAGCCTTCATATTGCACTTAAAATATGTTATAACTTCATACGTAGAAATGTTATAAATTAGATCAGTCATCGACTCATCGTAGATTTCACATTTAACGTATTGTTACTGGTTCGTGTGAGGGCTTTATTAGTGTCATTATCTCTTTGGGATACTTCCCATTATATAATGTTACTATTTGACAAAAAAAAACTTTTGCTAGTATTAAATTCGTTTAAATTTAATACAAAAACAATAATAGTACATTTAAATATTGAAAACCCCCTTAAATACGTCCAAATTAAAGAGATGAAATAATTGTAATTTTTGGAAGAATTAGATGGGTTGAGCCAACATCACCGACCATAACAAATATGAGATGGGACTGTTCGGAGAGAGGAGGGTCATTAACCGTCCAACCAATCTTCATCATATCATGTGTATATCTGTGGACAAATATATAATGGACAATTATTTGATAAATATAAGACATAAATGTCACTCCTTGTTCATCAACTAATTTTAAAGGTGCATGTGTCCCCCCAACTGATCACTCCACCCATTTCTCTACCTTTTATCTTTTATTGCTTTTTTAACTTATTCTTGATTTGTATATATAAGAATATGCTCGTGTCATACAGTATGATAAAATAAATAATTGGTCGTCAATAAAAGCTTGATCTGTTCGCAACACTCTAGTTTACGGTGTCATACATGATTTATTACGTAGACGATCATAAAACTTTTAAATTTTATACTCTGGCTAACAAAGTGTAGAAACGTGTTTGTAACTGCCATGTACAAAGTGATGACAAACCCTCAACAATTTAGAATGTTAAAAGATCCAAATAGTTACAAACATAATTTCAAAATTTATCATTGTTATATATAGTTTATGGCAATTATGCATTGACTTCAAAAGAAGATTTTCATTTTTAAACCTCGTTTTCGAATTCTTGTGCCACTCCGAAATTTTGGTACTCAAAATCAACAAAGGTGTTCATGCCTAACATTAAAAACAACATTGCATATAATCAAATATGATTGCAGATATTTCTTACTACAAACCAAAATCAATAATGTTCCACGCATATAGGGGTTAAGAATTGACATATATTTAATAATTAATTTTTTTTAAGTACAAAATTTTGCGTTAAATGTGCTGTCTATATACGGAAAATCTGAATAAGATATTTTTTTTAATTAATGAAGTTGAATTTAGGGTGATATAAGACGACGTTCGAAAAGTGCTAAATTGAACTTATGTTAAGAGGGGAGTGGATCCAGAATCATACGTTGATCTTTCATTTTTGTCAATGTATGCACGTCACTTGTCAATAATTTCTTATTTTCCTTTTTTAGGTACCACTTGCATGTCAATAGTTGACATCTAAATTGACCTTCAAATATCTGCAAATATTATCCTCCATCTAAATAATTTATTATTTGCCCAAGAAAAAAAAAATCTAAAGAATTCATTTCAATTGGTGGAATATAAAGTTAAGTGTAATTCCATCTCTTTTTATTTTTGTCATCACTTTATTATACTTAGTTTATTTTATTTTATGACACCTGTTTTGAAGCTCCAATTCTTCGAATAAATTATCTTTTTATTTATTTCATTTATTTGATGGATTATTTAGGTTGAATAGTCTTCTCTCTCTCTAGAAGACCAACCAATTTTCTTCGTCAAATGGGCCTGGGCTTGTGATTCGAGGAGATTGACCCGGCAAAACCAATGTAATTTTGTAACGTTTTTGCCTTTTGAAATAAATGTTATTTATAACGTCCATCATAGTATTCAGCAACGGTCTTGTATTCCGTTAACATTTTATCTATTCTCATAATAGAAAAATTATATGTATTTTTTGAAAATGGAAGATTCAGTGTTTAACACACAGAAACATGGTTTTTGAATCCTATTAGTTTATCCTTAATGTAATGGTTGTAAATTTATAGTTATATGAAAAAAGTTGAATTGAATAAAAAAAATGTGTTATAAAATTTTTGCTTTGTATTAAAAACTTAAATTAGTACTCTCTCTCTCTCTCTCTTTTTTAAAATAACTTAAGGTATATAATACTTTGTTTGGAGAAATTAGTTTCGGTTTGTATATTCTTATAACACCAACAATTAATGAACAAAATCAAATTCTAAACAATTGATATAGACACAAGTGAAATAAAGAAATTAAAAGAAAGAGTAGCATAAACTCGATCTGATATGTGAGAATCGCGACAATTTGAACAAAAATAATATTTTTATTAGGGAAACCACAAAAAAAAAAGCAAAAATATAAATAGAGTAACCAATCACCAGCTGGTTAAGAGCTAGATAATTAAATAATCAAACCAACTTGATCCAATAATGTCAACTCAATAGTTTGAAGGTGGAATAATAGTATATAATGGCGAAGAAATTAAAGGATAAATATGAAATATGATACTTTGTCATTTTCTTCAAGTTGAACACATCTCTTTCACTCTAATAGAATGGATTTTCTCTCAAGCTTCCTTCTCACATTTTGATCTAATATGTTTACCATTCTTTCTCTTTTATTTTAATTATGCATTATCATAAATAGTTAACAAATTAATTATCCATGCTTACGACCTTATCTAGGTTCACCTATAGCGAGTGGCCTACCATAAATTAGATGTCACTGTAATGCAGGTGCTACATATTTATAATGTCGTTCAATTCACATCATTTCTCAAATTTAATTGCATTACCAATTTCAATATACAATTTAGACAAAGTTACTTTAATACTGAAAGTGTGTGCTTTTTTTTGAATTGAAGACTTCAATTCGAAAAAAGCATTACAGATGTATTTAATTATTATATATTGGGAGATGTTCCTAAGAACTTCAATTTATGGGTCTGAAAAGAACAACTTGAAGGCTTGATTGATTTTGTTAGAAAATAAAGACATTCACATTTTATGATTAACCGTGACAATTTCAAATAAAAGGGTGCTTGGTCTGTAATTGTGACAAATGAAGTTCAAGCCTTGTCACGATTATTGACCGTGACAAGCTAAGGTTTTGATATTAAAGTATTAGTTAGCGCACGTCTGCCACATTAATAAAATTTGAAAAAGTTAATCAGATAAAATAATACATTTTTATTACTATATACTATTACTTTTAAAATAAAAAAGGAAAAAAAAATCTGAAAAGTAAAGAAAATAAATTTGGAGCATGCATGCACCAACGACGTGCGTGTTCCCCATCAATAATTAATGTGTTAGAGGTGGAGTAGGTGCCAATTATACTTACATTAAAGCTTTGACTCTTTGTCTTGTGCTATATGTATCTTTGAATCAATTATGATTTTTAATCATTTTGATGATTTGCCCCTTTTTAGATTGATATATTTATTTATTAATTAATTATCCCTTTTTATCTGAATTAAACTAACGATACAAAATTATTAATTACATTGTTAAATAAAATCAAAAGTTAAATTGCATAAGTTAATGGCACTTTTGTAATTATTTAGCTTCTTCCATACAAGTAATCTCAGTATTTGTTTCATTACTCGAACTATTCAACTCTAATCTTAGTATTATGTCCAATATTTTTTTCAGGTTGCACTAGCTCTAGCTTGCTGCAAGTTTCGGAATTTTCGTTCTACCACAAAAATTTAAGATACTTTCACTAAAAAATTGTAGGGGAAAAATAAACAAATGCATCCCAAAATGCTAAGTCTAGTGTTAGGAATGGCAATGGGTTGGGTTTACAATTTCATCCCCATCTCTGCTACTGAAAACCATTCCCATCCTTGCCTCCATCTCTGATTTGGGGTATCAGGTAATTCCCATTCCCGCCCCCGTCAGATAAATGGGTCCCCACGGGTATTTTCCGACATTTTTTTTTAAAAGAAGAAGAAGAAGAATGAAGAGCGAAGTTAAAAATAATAATGTTATATAATATATATAAATATATAGATGAAATTATATAGTTACACAATTAACAACGAACTAATTTTATATACATACACACATATATACACAATTTTTTTTTTTACAAAATTAAGTATATTGGAGCAGGTATGGAGTGAAGACACCCATACGTAAACCCGGCTAAGTTTAAAAATTCTCAACCCAGACCCAAACTCGTCCCCATAACCGCCCACATTGTGTCGAAGACCTGTGTGTATTTTTGCCACCTCTATCTAGTATTATTAGTCCACCAATGAATTGATAAATGTTATATTATCTCTGTCAAATTGACGGTTTATTTTCTTTTTAAAATATCTTAAATTAATTTTATATTTGAGTTTTACTAATAAAAATTAATGAGGAGTATTTTTGTTATTTGTAATTAGAGGGACACTTAAATGTCCCTTTTAAAAAAAATCATATATATATAAGTAGGAAATGATCTTAAGAAGACCAATCTTTTGGTCTTTAAATGTGGACTAATCATTTTAAGGGGATAAAAGGAAGAATTTTTAGATGAAACTTGGTGGATATGATTTTCATGATTAGTAGATCATCTCCATCAAATTCCATAGAAAATTTCAATTGGGAAGAGTGTTACTAAAAAATTGATATATATACACATTTTTTGCCATCAATATTTAAGGTGTTTAGCTAATCCGCTTCCTAGTTGAATTTTTTAATGAAATTTGGTAAAAATGATCTACTAATTATGGATATCATCTTCACTAAGTTTTATCAAAAAAATCATCAATTTACCCCCTCAAGATGGTTAGTCCGCATTTAAGGACCCAAAAAATGGTCATCAGATCCTTCCCCCGTGTCTAAGTAATTTACCAAATTTTACAATACAAAATTGATGAATTGTATTATTGACCATTAATTAAGTTAAAATTAATATTTTATTAATTAAAAAGTATCATAATCAAATTAAAACTATCAATTTAAAAAGAAATGGCATTACCAATTTTAAATCCTTAAGATAGTAAAGTTTGTTAATTATCCTTTCAATAAACTTTCATCAACTTAAACGAATTTTTGCATCACAATCTCTTGACTTGATCTGAAATTTATTTTCTTCTCCCTTCTTTTACTTTTTTTTTCCTGACCCGTTTGTTGACAAAGTTGAAAAAATAATTAATAAAACAAATTATTTTTATAAAAAGTTAAAAAATGAGTAACTTTGTGAAATCGATTTTTCCATCTCTCTTCTCCTTATTTTTCGTGAAAATATTTTCTAACCCACCTTCAGACAGAAGAATGAATTACATAAACAATTGAAAAACTAATAAAAGCCTATGAGCTTTTTTGATTGTCTTCCGATTAACAAATTGGACAATTTAAAATTGCTTAATTTATGAATTATCTAATTTGAGCGTTTGGTTGTAAAAATGAACTAATATATAAAGTCATAAACTTAAATTAATACCCAAGACATTAAATAAGAAAATTTAAAAATATAGTTAAAATTATATAAGTTATTACTATCATACAAGTAGGGGTGTTTTCTGTTTCGGTTGGGTAGAAATTAAGGTACTCCAAACCCAAATCAAATTTAAAAATTCGGTTTCGGTTCGGTTCGGTTCGGTTCGGTTTTGGTTTCTAAATCTTCGAAACCCAAACTCGAACCAAACTTTTTGGTCCGGTTTTATTCGGTTTTGACATATGTTTTTTTTTTTAAAATCAATTTAACATAAAAATGTAATACTAATAGTATTGTAAGAATGATTCATATTTAAATTAAAGTCATGACTTTTTAGAAACAATGAGCAACATATAAATACCATGTTTTCTCTTTAATTACAATTTTATTTGTACATTATAAGAATGAAACACATTAAATAAAATGATGAATTATCTTTCTATCATGTATGTGATAAAAAAATCTTAGCATTGTATAGTTAATTAAGTAATAAGGGTACGTGTTAATGACTATTTATTTTACGATTATCATAATATGCAATTTGTAAGAAATATATTCTTATAAAATGTCATATTTTTTGTATTATAGTATAATTAACACGTGCCTTTAGAGTATATATTAATATTTTTTTTCTTATACATAATTCGGTTTGGTTCGGTTTAGTTCGATTTAGTTCGATTTTAGACTATCTTGCCCCAAACCCGAACCAAACTTTTCGATTTCGGTTCGGTTTTCTTATTTTCGGTTTCGATTTTTTTTCAGTTCGGAATTTTACGGATCGATCCGGATCGGTTCGGTTCGTTCGGTCGATTTTCGGATTGACTTTAACACCCCTACATACAAGTTCATACAAGAAAAAAAACGCACACACACAAAACAATTTTTTTTTTGGAAATGAAACAATTTACAATTTGTTAATTTACAATGAAATAATTATAAATAAGATAATTTACACAATCAAATGAGCCATTACTAAATTATTCAATGATTTTCTCATTTTTCTTAAGATTTATTTATTTACTATATATTAAAACAAAGGGAGGTTTAAAATTCTTCCTTTTACTATAAATAACAAAGAAATTCTCTATACTCTTATATAAGACTTGAAACTAGGACTAAAATGAGTGACTTTATCACCGGACTAACTCACCTTTTTTTTTCCCATAAGTTTTACTTATTTTTCGAATTATTTACAAATTTTACAATGTCACTAATTGTTTTTTTTTTTTTTTGGGTGTCATGTCAAAAAGTTAGTTGGTTGAAATTTAGCTTTAGAATTAGCCGACTTTTAATTGCAAATTTAAGAGGTTAGAAGATTTGTATGATCGAGCAGTGTAGAGTAGTGATGGACTGATGGCAACAAAATAATGAGACAGAGAACAAAGAAGAGGAATGTGACGTGACCAACCCTTTTAATTTTCCATGAACATGATGGGGCCACCACCACCGTTGGATTCATTATCAATCATTTCATTTTTATTTATTTTTAATTAAATGTTATCCTCATTCATTAAAGAAAGTCAAAATTTTGACTCTCTCAGACTGTAAGGACATCCAAATTGTTGACTGTCAGAGACTAGACTTTCATATTTAATGTTCCCTCACTTGGAAGGTATAGACCAAAAATCCAACCCCTGTCCCTTCAAATTAACAGGATTGCAGCCATAAATGAATGGAATTCAAGTAGTTAAAAATGCGAATATTTATATAGAGTGTTTTAAGTTTGAAAGTTTTAATTTAGTATTTAATAATGTTATTTAAGAAAATTTTACATTAATTATCACTTCTACCATGATGCAGCTTAGCATACATTGAGATAGACAATGGCATCCTATGCTTAGTGCCATGGAGGGTTAGTAACATGTTAGGTTTAGTGCCGTGGCACGTCTTAACATGTGTCAAGACAAATAGTGGCATGCCACTTTTTGTTAGAACATCTATAATGACAAATTTAAGCTTTTGATAAGTTGAGCAAATATACTTTACTTATTTGAGTGTTAAAAATAGTAGTATGGTAAAAGAGATATAATAGTATAATAAAAGAGAAATGTCTTAACATGTGTCAAGACAAATAGTGGCATGCCACTTTTTGTTAGAACATTCATAATGACAAACTTAAGCTTTTAATAAGTTGAGCAAATAGACTTTACTTATTTAAGTGTTAAAAATAGTAGTATGGTAAAAGAGATATAATAGTATAATAAAAGAGAAATGAAATATTTATTTTGTAGTTGTGATTAGAGATAGACTCTTTTTCATGCGGATATTATATCATATTTTCCTAATTCACTCATTTTGCAAATGCATGGGATGCTATACGCATTTTTGAAATGCGTAAAATTCCCAAATGCATTACAATAATACGTATGGTAAAAACCTTAATCAGACTTATTGCAATTATTTTACGGAATAGTATTTTATCTTACTATACTTTTTTTTTTTGTCATAGACAACCCAATGTATCCCCAAAGCTTTCAACCAAGGGATTAATCACTATTTGCGGTGGAGATCATTGGTTTAACAGGGTAAATGCGTAGCCCGAATGAGTAACTTCAAGGTGCTCGAATTCAGGATCTTTCACCTCTACTCGAGTTAACCACCTTAGGGTTTAATGATCTACCCACCAAGCTAACCCCGGGTTAGTTTTACCTTAGTATACTAATTAGACCAAACTATCACTTCGGGTGCCACTCTTTTCTCTCTCACACACAACCTAACACGCAAGATCTCGTGGCACCACAACATGCACACCTAAGTACTTCAATAAGACAAAACCGTTGTAATTACTTTTCTAACATGGCATATGAGAATTAATGATACATCACTTGGTGGTTCTGAATTCAGAGTAAAGTATATGTTTAAGGATATTTAGAATTAAAACTTTTAGTTTCCTTTTTAATACCTAATTAATGTGAAAGTAAATACATCATATGATAATTATATATTTTTAAGATTGTTTTTTTAAAATCTCTTTACTAACTTTAACATAGTTAATAGTTAGTAACTATAAGGTCATTTGAGTTTTGAATACTATTTATTTATTATAAATAAATTTTGGATACCAAAATTTCTAATAATTATACTTTGAATACCATTTTGCACTATTCCGTAAACTTTAAAACATAAAATTAAGTTTATTTTTTTATAATTTTATTAAAGTTCGTTTATAAAAGTCAAGAATTTCTATACTTTCTTGCAATATTTTTTGTCTTACTAATTACAATGATAAAACTTCAAACAAAATAATTGTCTAAAAATTGTTTAAATTAAAGAAAAGAAAGGCGATCACGTAACTTCGACAAAAAATATTAATTAACATGTGGTTGATATTTTGATCAGGATGCTTGTAATTTTTTTATTAAAATTAGATTAGAGTAACATATATCTTACGTAGGAAAAAATTATAGATATCAATATATGAAGTAACGGGAACTGTATATTACAATGAACCATAAATACTTATAGAACTCATAATAAAGAAAAAAAAATCTGAAAGACAAAAATTAATTTGTTAATTATAAGAAGGGCGATGATATAAGAATCCTAATTGTTGTAATAAATCAAGATTCTAAGTTGAAATGAAATACAAAGAAACACATCTCTAATATAATTATAGCATCAAAAATTTAATTTGCCCGAGACACTCAAAATATCAAGAACTAAAGTCATTGAATCCAATATAAATTCTCTACAACTAATATTTTAGTATTTCACAACTACAGTATTATTATTTATATAACAATTACAAATTTATTAAACTTGAGGTTTATATTTATCTAAGTAAAAAAAAAAAAAGGAAAAAACGCTTTAGTTTATTTGTATTTTTATATTTGGTATAGATGTACGTAAACATGTATATGTTAATGGATCCTTGACTTGGGTATTAATGCTTTAAGACTAGTACTATTAGTGGTTGGTTGTAGAAATTTGATCATTGACAGGGTATTTCATCTTGGGTGAACAATGGTTTGTATGCAAATATATGAATTTAACGCATGATTTTGTAGTTTATACACATACTCATAGCCATGGTGGATTGTTGGGTTTTGGCATATAAGTATATAACAATGGGAGGTCAAAGGTATTTTGGTCATAAAAAAATGTAGTTAACGATCAAATAATTTTGATTGATAGAATAATGCAAAATGGTACCTAAAGTACAATTATTAGAAACTTTGGTACCAAAAACCCAATTATAATAAATAAACAGTATCCAAAACTCAAACGACCCTTTTTTTGTAAATGGAGAGTAAATTGGGTGAGGCAAATGTGTGGTGACTAAAGCTTGATGGCAATTATAGTAGATCAAATGCTTAATTGGACTGAATTAACTGTTAAAGTCAGTTGACTAACGGAAGGGTTCAAAATGGTACCCAAAGTACAATTACTAGAAACTTTGGTACCAAAATCCAATTAAACTTAATTGATTTAGCATGGAGGGTGTAAACATAAACAACCAATTTGATCTTACAGGGTCCATGTTTTTTATTTTTTAATTAAAATGTTAAAGGGTGATCTAAACAAACACGCCACATCTCTTTTCATCTCGTTAATGCCCCGATTTAGTATGTAATGCTTGCATTAAAAAAATAAAAAATAAATAAAAAAGTCTTAGGGCATCAAAACTCTGTGCTTGTGAATAGATCAAACTCTGTTGGGACAGTTATCTGCTAATATAGTTCACAGTGGTTTACTCTTTATCGCTCCTTTCACATCGTTTATTCATCATGTCCTCGGCCGTTTAGACAAAAGGTCAAAAAGAGCTAGAGGTTGGTCAAAAAGAGTTAAGAGGGTAGTCAAAAAAATAGGTCACGGTATAAAATTTGGAAGAACTGAGGAGGATACAAATCCAATCGGATGAAAATCCAGGAAATCAAATTCCTGATCGCTGTGTGCGCGTATAGGGGGATGGGCGGGTATTTGTGTATGATTTAAGCAAATTTGTGATAAGAAGTTTGATTATTTATCTCAATTTTAAAGTTACATCAATTTCTTACGCTTTCTCTTTTCTTTGACTTTCTGCAAGGATTAAATTTGAGCTTTTTCTTAGTAGGAAGATGGATTTGACAATGAAAGTTATTAAGGATCAAGTAAAGCATTTTCAAGTTTATACTCGATTTTCCAGAACCTAATAATAGGCAACTTACTAGATTTTCAAGGGTCAAAAGAAAAGTGAGAAAGAAACCAAGTATTTTGTGGAATGGAATTACCACCACCCTAAATCAAAATCTTAATGGTGTGTTTAATTTGACAAATTTTTCTCGTGTGTAAAGTAAACTGATAATCTAAATTGAAGTTGAAATTCAGAAATAATAAACCTCTTCAATTTAGTTGTCTTAAAGGAGGTCTTAATACATATTTGGAAGATTTTTTTCACTCTATCAATAACAACGTTAGATATAGTGTATGTTAATATGTGACACACTTGTATCGTACTGCATATGATCACGAGCCATTAATACAACAGGAGATGGGTCAAAAATTCTTCCATAAAAATGCTTTTCGAGAAAAAAATTGTCCATAAGAATATTTTTTAAGAAAAAAATGGGGAATGATTTTTTTCTAAACTATAAGAGCCCAATTTTGTTCTTGTTAGCATAATATCCCTGTTCATCAATTTTTATAATTAAACAGCATTTTAAATTTAAGATTTGAACATTTTCAAATTGAGTAATTAAATTCTACAAATTGAGTAATAAATACAACACATATATTGTTCTTAATAAACTAGTTACGCTCCTCACGTACGGTTGTTTTTGATAAACTTTGAGCGGACTCGCCACTTAATATGATGCGATACATCAAAAGAACAACTACGCACAAATGCAGCATTGAGAACAATAAGACAGTTGCGAATTTAAATTCTTAATAAACATGCCATAACACGAGTAATAGCAAAAAATTCTCTAAATTTAGGTAGAAAACACGAATGACACAATATAGCTATAATTTTGCGTCCATTTTATTTCAAAATATGAACACAACTAAACTCAAAAGTCTCCACAAACACATAAAGATTATCAAGCCAATTTCGTGCCATCTTCATTTCTTTCTATTTCATATTACATAGTGTTTCTTAAATTACCATCTCTAAGTGCAAATTGGCGAGCGAAAATGTTCACTCACAAGAGCGGAAAAAAAAGAAAGAAGAGAATTTGAAAAGTTCTATTACCTTTTTGTTTTGAACAAAAAGTTCAAGAAAAAAAAAAGGTGAAGTCCATTATATATATTTGTATATATATTCCCTCTAAAGAGAAGTAGAGAACGGTCATTTCTCTTTAAAAAATATATCCATTTTGAAGGGTAAAACGGATGAATTTTTTAATGAGATTTGATGGAAATGATTCTTATAATGAGTAGTAGATCTCCACAAAAGTTCACGGAAAAAATTCAGTTTGAAAGTGGACGTAATGAAAAATTGATATAGTGACCAAAAAAGAAAAATGCTAGACAATATTAACTTTAAAGACTCTTCCAAATATAAACCAAAATGTCATACTTTTTACGCTTATAAAACCTAAGTTTGTACATGCATAAAAATCGATAAATGACATGCTGACTTATTTAATGAGTGAGGGGTTGGGAATTAACAAGGTGAATTTTGTTCATGAAGGGAAAAGGATAAAGAAGAGCATATCTTACAAAAAAACGTAATCAGCTGCGTAGCTCATTTTGGGCGAGCTTGTTCCTGAGATCCTTGAGAGCATCCACAACTTTTGGATCAAAATTGAGCTTTAACAATTTACCATTTACCGAAGGAGTTCTGCAAAAGGTGCGCAAATTGGTAAAACCACGTTAACAAGAATAACAATGTACGACTCATGTTTCAACTTTCACGCGTTTTAGAAAAACGCTAATCAGTAGTCAAGAATAAGACTTTATTTTACTATCTTAAGATTTGTTAAGGTAGAATATTTCCCCAAAAAGAAACATAAATTGTAACTTGGGACGTCCTAAAAAGTAAAAATCAACTCTTAATCTCAGACTACGGGAGTAATTCTTAACATGCCTCTTGAAAACATATACACCTTCCGTATTGTTTTAAATATAAACTGAAATTTCAGAAACTTTTTACGCTTATAAAACAGAAGTTTTGTACATGCATAAATCGATAAATGAAATAGTGACCTATTTAATGAGGGGTTGGGAATTAACAAGGCAGAATTTGTTTGTGAATGGAAAGTGGTAAAGAAGAGCACATCTTACGAAGAAACGTTATCAGCAGCAGAGCTCTTTTTTTCTTTTCTTTTTTGATCTTTGCTGCATGGCTCATTTAGGGGGAGCTTGTCCCCAAGATCCTGGACAGCAACCACAACTTCTGAATCAAGATTGTTCTTTGACAATTTACCTTGTACCGAAGGAGATCTACGAAAGGCACAAAAATTGATAAAACCACATTAACAATGATAACACTTTACGACTCAAGTTTTAACTTTCACGTGTTTTAAGAAAACACTAATCAGCAGTAAAGACTCAAGAATAAGACTTTATATACTATCTTAAACTTCGGTAAGTAGAATATTTCCACAAATTGGAAACATTAATTGTAATTTGGTATGTCCCAAAAAATAACATGTAACTCGTAATCTTGGACTACAGGAGTAATTCTTAACATGTCTCTCGAAAATATATACACCCTCTATCAGTTTAAATATTCAGAAATATCAAAAACTTTTTATGCTTATAAAACTGAAGTTTGTACAGGCATAAAAATAGATAAATGACATAGTGACCTATTTAATGAGGGGTTGGGAATTAACAAGGTGAATTTTGTTTGCAAACAGATAAAGGTAAATAAGAGCATATCTTACAAAGAAACGTGATCAGCTGTGTAGCTCAATTTTTTTTTCTTTTTTTGGTCTTTGCTGCTTAGCTCAATTTGGTAGAGCTTGTTCCTGAGATCCTTGAGTTCATCCACAACTTTTGGATCAAGATTGTGCTTTAACAATTTACCTTGTACCGAATGACATCTGCAAAAGGCACACAAGTTGATAAAACCACATTAACTATAACAGTTTACTACTCAAGTTTCAACTTTCATGCGTTTTAAGAAAAACACTAATCAGTAATCAAAGAATAAAAAAAAATTATAAGAAAAAAATCCAAGAGGCAATAGCCTGACCCTAACTTTTATTAAAAAACAAAAAATTATCACTTTATTTACTATCGATTTGGAAAGTAGAAACATTTCCCCAAAAGGAAACGTTAATCGTACTTTGGGATGTCCCAAAAAATAAAACATAACTCTTAATCTCGGACTGCGGGAGAAATTCTTAACATGTCTCTTGAAAAGATATACACTCTCTGTATCAGTTTAAGAGTCTCATTTTCCTTATTACGAAGTCTCAAATTGAGATTCCAGTTTCCTTCCTGGGGCATAAACTGACAACTCTCAAAATAGTGTAGAAGTTATACTCTTGACAATTGATTAAGCTGAAATTAGAATTTTCTTATAAAAGTAAGACTCCTGCAAGCCCTGTATCCATATGACCGTTTTCAATTTCATGTTCTGTTTCTGTGTAAATGCCTACTATCCATTTAACAATCTTCCACCATTATATATTTATAAAGCAACATGTAGATCTATCCATGCACAAATCTACCTTAACCAGGAGGATCCCACACATATGGAACGAAAACATTCTAGATAGGGTGCCTCTCGCTTAACTACTTAGATAAAGTGTTACACATTTTCCCTCTAAGTCTAATTTCTCATGAGTCATGACTTGCTATTAATCAAAACATAGCAATCTCAATAGAAACCAATGTTCTCAAGAGCTATGCTCAGAAGTCAGGCATGAGGAGGGGACCTAGTGCCTAGAACACCAATGCGGCAAAAAAAATAAAATCCAAGTTTACTTCTGAAAAGGACTTTAAGAGGACATTAATTGAACATTTCTCATAATTTAAACATGAAAAACAAATAATTTTCAAAGGAGAGGAAAGCTCCACAAAACCTTCCCAATTGCTGTCCTAGCCGCCTAGCTGGGCTAAGCGCAAGCCATTGCCTAGGATGTGGGCAGGGATTTTCATTACATTGATAGAAACAACCTGATCATTGGCTGTCATGAAGCTTTAAGACATGAATATATCTCGTTCATATCTTCCATTTAGAACCTAGATCATAGATATGATTTACGAATCCATGTCATTCCAAGATATTGAACCAAACATAAACTTGGATCAAGTCGATCAATTGCTTTTGGAACAAGTTTTCTTCGATGATCCAGTTCGCAAGAGCAAGAGGCCAAGGAGGGATATTCAAAAACCTGTTCGTTACAAATAGTTGTTTAGTTCTCATTTTCTTGTTAGTTTTCTCTAACGCTTTCCTAGAGGTTTGGTTCATGCCCCCTCTAGATTTGTACGGTCTGTTCTATATTAATAAAATTTAGGGGTTTCCCTTTTGATTTAAAAAAAGAAAGAAAGAAGATATTGAAGCTAACTTATTCATAGAGGTGATTCTCATTACAGTATATAAAAGTGGTTTTACACATAAAGGGACAAAAGAAACTCACCGTTCTTGCTGCAACCTCTTCATCTCCCTTTGCGAAGCTTCAATCTGTGCATTGTAATCAAAACTTCAAAAACAGAAGTTATTTTCATTAAGGAGCTTTTCATAAATTGATTGAAGACATAAATTTTGATCTTTCTACCTGATTTTGGCACGTTTCAATGTAAGCAAATAATAATAATTTATTATACATTTCCATGTGATCTTTTTAGCTGTAATGAAGTCAAGTTAAAGATCGAGCAATGCATCTATTCTTTAATGAGTTACAGATAAAATCAGCACAAGATGTCCTACAATTTGCAAGTGATTTATTGGCAAAACCATATGCGTGCATGATTCACGAACAACACATCGGAGTGCTATTTACTATGGACATATTCCTTGGTGCAAGAAATAACTTGGACATCAATCTGAAAATGGCCGTATCATTTTGGTTTCCATAATGCTCCATTTTAAATTTTCAGTATTTTCAGATTTTGAAAACATAAAACCAATACCAAACCAAACGGTCTGTTGGCATTTTCAATTTCTTGGGGGTCTTTTTGGTGTTATTCTGATTCTTACGGTAATACTTCTTTCGGTTTTTCAGGGTAAAATCTTTGAATTTTTTTTTTCAGTATTATTTTACCAAAATTAAATTAGAAATGTCTAATCAATATAAATTCACAAAATTGAGACCAATCAAGAATTGAGCCATAAATGGATCGGTAAGCACATAATCTTTCAATTGCCTCTTTAGATAAAATTATATAATTAAAAAAAAAAAGAAGGCAAAAAACACACACATAATAGCATTTCAAGAATGAACTCTAGGATTAAAGCACACAATTGTATATAGACAACGAGGACATTTATATAAACACTGCCTTGGCATATTCGATTTAATGTGAGTAAAAAGTATTGTTTGGTAATTTAAAGATGGTAAATGTATACAAACATGAAGAGCGTGAATCTGCCATTAAGGGCTTACCTCAGAAATCAATGTCTTGCAACTCCAGATATAAGCTCCCTGGAGATAAGGGTATAATCAAAAAAAGCCTACATAGTCTTTAATAGATATAAGTTCGACGGACATTGAAATAACTAAATGTGGGGATAGTCCATTCAAATGTATCTATCAGACTAGGCAGACTAGCATATATATGCTTTCACTTAAACAACTAAAATGGCCCGCAAATTACATATGTTGATTCATCCTACAATTATACAGGAATTTGGGAATATGTGGGGTAATTACTTGTATGTGTTCATATGATGTCTACTGTTAAAGTGGCAACTCTAAGAATATTTATAATACCAGAAATAGAATAAAATGTATATCTAAACAACTTTAGAGACAATGACTACTCATCAGCAACCTTATAGAAACTCATCAACCACAACAAAGGTGAGTTCTTGCACAGACAATTATCTAACCAAAAACCCTTACCCTCACCCTCAACCAGTTCATAAAGGTCTAGTCCCTTTTAAAATTAGGCAAACTGGAATCCTATGCAGCCCATACCTTTCTGGCGGAAGCTTATACTGATGCAGAATAAGAATAGAATAAGGGAGAGGAGAGGGAGAAATGCCCACAAGGCAATGGCACAAAAGCCAAAAGCTCACAAGTTTTTCAATGCATAATTCAACTCTGATTACGAAAGAGAATTGGACCCTTATTTATAATATCCTAAAACTCTAATCTAAGCCTAAATAAGGCTAAAAGATAAATATCCAATATCTGGAACATCTATTCTGATTCCATCATATCTAAACCTAGTCTTTCATTAAAAATATTATATTCACATAATATGGAATCAGACCCAAAAATAAAATAAAAAAATATGGAAGACCCTTGACTTCTAGAACGATCCACGTCATATTCTCCATCCTATAGCGTATATGTGAAATATAACATAAGCATGTTAAAATGAAGACAAAATGAGTTTGCAGTTTCAAAATGAGACTGATAGGGCCTTCTTTCTATTATCTCTGCTTTCTTTTTCATTGTAATGTTGATTATTTAGGTGGATTCCTGATCCTCCTGCTTGGTACAATCTGTTGTTACAGATCTTTATTAGTATTAATAAAGCCCTTTGTTTCTGATCAAAAATAAATAAATCATAAACTCGATACTCCCTCCATTTCAAATTGATAGTCTCCCTCTGACTTTGGTACTTTTAAAAGAAACACTAATTTCAACCTAATCAATGGTCAAGAATACAACTAATTGTTTGTTGTGGTTTGTGAGATTTGGTACACCGAGTATGTCCCATAAAAGGAAATGGAACTATCAATTTGGGACATCCCAAAACGGAAAGTGGGAATATCAATTTGAGACGGAGGGAGTAGAATTTACATAAAGGGTTTACAGTTTACACATGCATACGCATCTTCATTCATCGCAAAGGTGAACTTATCCATGAGGGAAAAACATACTGTTCCATGTGCCACATCCTGTTGACAAAGATCAGATGTGACAACCCATACTGTCTGGCACCCATCCTCCTTCAAGGCTGCAACCTGCTTACATAAGCAGCACAGTTGGGGCATAAACATAGTTTTTAAACTAAGTAATATATGAAATTATATGCATAAAATTAGTTAATGTATTTATATTTTGGTCATGTTTTTATATATATTTGACTTCTGGTGTCCTAATTGAAATGCATAATTTATGAAACTATATATATACAATAAAATATATTTCTTAATGTAGCGAAGTAAAAATCTCCATAAAAACATAGAAACGACTAACGAGAGTAGGAAAATGCAAATCAACTTGTTTGGATTTTTTGGAAGTAAAACAATAATATGAAATTTTATATCAGCTTGATTCATTTCTCACCTCTTTTTCTATCCATGAATCAGCACATGTTTTACCTGAGAACACTATATCAATACTGCAACATTTCAAGGATATCAACATTACGAAACAATTTTCTGAATTACAAAATGAACAGAAAGCCACTCAACAACTAGAAAAAAGTGTTGGAAAGGAAAAGCTCAACATTGATTATCACCTTCAAACATTCTTACAAAATTAAAGGTTATTCTAGCTTTGCCTGCAATTTAAAAAACCATGCAAGTGGAACTTAAATCACAAGGACATGGTTATTTTAGCTTTACCGCAAAAGAAAAGGTATCAACCCTCTACATGGCAGATAAGAAGACTATATTTTTTCTGTCACTTTGCTAGCTCAAAGTAAGAAAGCTAAGGAAACAATTAAACACTTACTTAGACGCAGAGACATTACTAAGGGTGCCTTTGATAAAAAGGTTGAAAAATGATTGAGAACCCTACTAACTTTTATGAAAAGTTGTAAAAAGAGGGAGTGATTTTGTGAGATGTGCCCCATTTTTTTCCTTATTTTCCATGGAAATGTTTTCTTATCTGCCACCTAAAGAATTTTTGGTCCATGGAAAACCTAAAAAGTAATATAACATATTTCACATATTTCACTGAATCACTCATCCTTTCTCCAACTTCTTGCAACAACCAGTAGTGTTTTCAATCCTCTAACCATCTATTTTATCAAACATGCCCTAAATGTTTAATTGGGCAAATGGAAGCATCTCAGCCCAACCACAAGGACACTCAAACAGAACCAGAATGAATATTCTCCCATGAATAAACCTTTTTGAGATGACCAACACTACTTAACAAGTAAGAGGTAAATAAATTTATTAAGGTATAGCATGCATAGTCCAATGAAGAAGCATTAGTGTGATTTAATGTAAGATATACAACTATGTTTTATTGTTATTGTTATCATTTTAACAATGCATTGAACACAGAGGCATGCAATTTGTCACATATGTATTTTAAGTAGAGAAGTCGGACTAAGTCACTGTAATGAATAATCTGTTGACTGTCCAAGATAAAGATATCGCCACGACAGCGCGATAAAAATTAAAACAATGATCACTAATATCATCCAGTAGACGACTAAATAACCCAAGAACGAGAAGTAAGAGGTTGTAATAATCATAGCTCAGAATGTACCCATAAAATGTTTCCTTGTGTGTACGAAGTCCAGACATCAGGGCATCAAATACTACTACCACTTTCACCTCTGAAAATTTCAATAATTGAAAAGCAGAGAGTTGCATCAAAAAAAGGACAAGAATTTGAGAGATAATTAATTCATTTAGAGCACCTAACATAAGAAAATCTGAGGGCAATCTGCATTCCAAATATAAGATATTTCCAAGGGGTTAACAAGTTAAAAAACGATAAAACCAAAATATCTGTGTACTTTAGTACGACAAATGGCAAAATGAATGGAAAATTTTGTGAGAAAATATCATATGTAGTTAGGGCCTGTTCGGCAATCATCTTGTACCCAATTTTTTGTGTTTTCCTAAAAAAGACTTTCTTTGTTTGCATATGTTTTTCTTTTCTTGCAAGCACTTTGTCTTTTCTCTTTTACATGACATTATGCCAACCAAATGTGCCCTCTTACCATCTTAAAAACTAATAAAAACATAAACACATTTTGTATTTTGTTTTACTTATTACGATAAAAGAATAAAGTCAATAAAAAAGGAGCATGTAAATGAAAATGTTGGTATTTATTTCAAGTCATGCTTGCCAGATGTTTACTACATTCACAACAAGGCTCCATTTTACTTATCAAACAATTTTCATCACATATTCTTAAATGTCCTATAGCAAAGCCCCCACGTATAATTGAAGGAAGAAGTAGAGCACAAACCTTGAAGTGTACTGAATGCTATTAGTTCTTCAATAAGTGTTTGGCGAGCAATGTCAAGTCTTCCACCAAGAAAATGTGTCTTCAGCTTCACCCAATAGCCACATACATTATAACCATCAACAAGCATGACCGGAAGTGCAGTCTCTATTTCCTGGTGTGTACTGTTGAAGTCAAATTTAGCAAAATCCTATACTTTCCAAAAATAGTTTGAAATAAGATGTTTTAAACAACTCGGGGAAAAAAAGGTGGGGGTGGCTTCTTTGACTTTGTCCCCTGTTCTTAATGCAAAATTAGACTTACCCCCTTGTTTTCATAATCATTAGACTTCGCAACTTGCATGCGAGGAAATCTCAAAGAATTACGCACAAATGTGGGCAATGTTACTTTTTTTTAGAACATGATTCTTAGACTTAACCACCCATTTTTACTTAATTTTTTGACATTCCACCATATGCAGGGGCCAAAGTCTAACAATTATGAAAACAGGGGTAACTGGGTAAATCTAATTTCACATATAAATGGGGGCAATGTCAAAAAAGACCAAAACGATACAAAAGGCAAGACCTGGTAAGAATATTACTTGTTAAGGGACAAAGTAGGATCTTGGTAGCTCTCGGTTTCTTCTGGAAGGTCTTCCTTCTCAACCTTTTTCTTACGGTAACTAGTAGCAGGCTTAGCTACGCCTTTATTCTTCCGAAACTCCTATTTTTGTTTTTTAACCATGTGAGATGATTAAAAAAAGAATGAGATTTTTGTTATCGGGGATCTCAGTATCACAGTCAAGAATCTACCTTCCATAACTTTAAGACCCGCAAGTTCTGCTTGACATTTGTTGTGATCCTTGGAGGAGGTGGCTGTGAACCCTACCAAAAGAAAGTTAGTGAGAGACTAGCTTTCTCAAATCCTTAAAGATCATCCACAATCACATCCTTTTATTAAAGATGAGGAAACTCCTTTTCCTCCTCAAAGAATGAAGCAACAATTACGCAAGCGCTAAATGTTGTTCAGAAACAAATTCTAGATTCTTGAAGGCAGCAAAAACAAAACCCAATCTGTGTCTTGTGAAAAACTAGGGTAAGCCATGCCTATGGCACTACAAGTGTAATTTACGTAATTAATTACAACAACATCATCACTACTTTGTGAGCACACAGGTAACTGGTTTCAACTTTCAAATACAGGAATGACATCAATAAAAAAGAAAAACTCTTTCAAACACAGATGGTTTTCAGCGGAGTGAAGAACTGAGTTGAAGGAAGAGAAACTGGTTCAAGTTTAACACACATAAAGGATGCAGGTACAGTCAGTTTAGTGTTCCTTCCATTTGTCTGTGTCAGCAAATATCTTTGCCTTTTGTACTAAATATTAGACATTGATTAATAATCGGAAGAATATCACCTCTAAGATGTTAACAAAAATGTCACATCAATAATAGAACAAACCACTCTCATAGGCCTGGAGAGAGAGAGAGAGGAGACAGGGAGTGGTATGTCCTAGTAGTGATGTGACCGTTGTAGCATTTGCGACCTGTGTGTATGTACATATTCAAAACAAATTAAGCTATTTAATGATGACAAATATGTTCAAATTATATTTCCATAGGCATGGAAAGTCCCATAGGCACTGGTCTTTTATAACTTGATAGATTAGAGTCATACGGACGAATTATTTGTAACATGGATTTTGCCCCAGGCACAACTGATCCTCTGTAAATGTGATAATTGGCATAGGCATGGATTATACCTAGTTCACAATAATGCAGCTAATGAACAAAGAACTACTAATATATAGTGAGAACTTAAGAATAGCTAAACAGAAAAGTACATAAACAAATATGCAATGATGAGTGAACTGTAAGTCTGTAACTGAAAGAGGGTTTGTACAATTGTATGTAGTTAAGGTCCTCTTCATATGGACATGCACAAAAACTAAGACCAATATCTTCGTAAGTGAAACAAAATTACCATCTATTATCCATTGTCTGTTTTGGAAGATTCATATATTCTCCCCAAATGCAATAATGTGCTCCTATTATTGTTGTTTTCTTTCCTTTTCAATCCTTCTTCCTCTAAAGTTTCACATACACTGGAATACAGAACAGATTTAACCATAAAAACAAAGTCCAACATTAGACCAAACCGCAGAATAGACTTCATCAGAGCAAAAGCCCAAAAGGGCATAACCAAATGTCTGCACTTTGAATAAGTTATGGCCATCTATAGATGATCGTGAAACATTCAAACAGTTGCGGCACTGTGTGTTCCCTTAGAAAATCATCTTACTTGACATAAAACTCCTCAACATTGACAGGTAATCATCCTTTCCTCTACTCGTTTGGTTCGTGGATTTGAGCACTCAGGAAAGGTTTGGTAAGCACAAATTCCGGAAACACTTTCCTGACGGAGGGGAAAGTAGGGGGTAAAGTCATTTCTCTCAAAACCCAAGGGATTGATTTTCCCTTGTTATTGCCTAGCATTTATTACAAAAAATTTGGATAACAATATCCCTACCTAAATACTTTCCATGCTTTACCAAACACAAGAAAGGAAACTTGATAGGAAATTTAGTTTCCCACCTCCATGCAGAGGCGGATCCACTGTGGGGCAACAGGGGTCTGTTGACCCCATGGACTTAAAAAAAAAAAAAAATAATCAATGTTTGGTCGAAATATCTCCCAGCCTGCCACTTGACCCCATGCCTCAAAAAAAAAAAAAAGCACTTAAGTCAAAAAAGTAGCTGACAACAAATTGCCATCCCCAAGGCCATAAATGAGAGAACCCATCTCATTTAATTTACACCCGTTAGAAAATGAATAAAAAAAAATAGAAAATCAACCTTGCTTTATTTTTCCCTGAGACAGTGGGCTGGTCATTCTTCATTTGTTCTTCATTTCTTTTCCTCACCCATTCTTCACTTCTTCATTTGTTCTTCATTTTTTCTCTGGCAGCTTCTTTGATATAATCTTTTTTTTTTAATATCTAACAATCTCTCATCTCTCATCTCATAGATCTCTTTCTCCCTAATTTTTTTTCCCTTTTTTAATTTCGTTTTTTCCTCTATGGCTCTACACTAGTTTCGGCACTCCGCTCCAACATCTCACACCGCCTCCGGCATCCCACTGGGCACCGGCCACTACTGCGTGGTTTTGTTATGAATTATGAATGGAAATACTATCTTTCTATCTTTTTCGCATTATTTTCTTTGTAAATTTTTTTTGGAGCTCTTACACTTAGACCCCTTGGTCTCGTAATTCTGGATCCGCCACTGCCTCCATGGGAAAGACAAGGGAATTGATTTCCCTTCCGTGAACCAAACGAGGCCTAAGAAGAATCATTCACATGGATTCGCATCCCTTATAAGCAGAATTTATAAAATATGCACAGGCCATTTCAGAATTGCCTTGATGATATCTTTGTAGACCCATTTAGTGATTGAATGTGAGTGTCACCTTGGCAATTTCTTAATAAAGCTACAGCCACGTAGAGGATTACCTAGGCAATTCCTGATAAGGCTACAGTTCACATAGAGGATTACCTAGACAATGCCTGATAGACTTTCTTCACAATTGGAGTGGCGAAAAATATTATTTTCCGGTTCAAAGAGCCCTAAAGCATCACCTAAACAATACAGCCATCTATTTGAGAATTGAAGATACTGTTAGAGATACCACTTGGCAGTGGAGAGCAAAGACAGATTTTTCATGCATGCTTATTTGTAGGGAATGGGGTCTTAAGGATAGTGTAATACTTGTTTAGATAGGTTGGATTGTATCCAGTTGGGTTGTTCCCCCTTATTTGTGCAGTTGTTGATTCTTTATACTCACTGTGACTCAAATTGATAGTAGCACTTTTGACTTGAGTACACTGATTTCAACCTAATCAATGTCAAGAATACAACTAATTTTGTAGTGTGTAATTTGGTATATTTATTTGAAACATCCTAAAATGAAAAGTGAGATTGTTAAGTTGAGACAGGAGGGTTGTTTCTTCAACAAATTATGATCTCTAGTAGATATCAGAGATGATGAATTAATTCCTTTTCATACACTTGCCACTAAAAAATAGGGATAACATTAGAATAAAATTTCATTAAAGATAAACTACGCATTCAGCACATGACTTGGAGGTTGTTTGATTTTGCCTCAAAATGCTTAATGGGACAGTTTTTAGCATTTAGATGTGCAATAAGCTGTTGTTTTTTCAAATCAGTAATATGTTATGAGCATTAAGAGTTATGAGCTCGGCTGAATGCTTATTAAACAATTTGACTTAAATAAATACTTAATATTCAGAAAGCTCATTCAGAAAGGGAAAAAAGAAACACATTTTCAGAGCTTGAATTCAGGCATTCAGCATTCAATTGTTTAACAAAACAAACAGACCCTTGCTCTTAACGTTGAATGCTTAATTCTTAATCCAATTCAGCATTAAGGTGCAAGAAAACAAATACCACTAACACTTATTATCAACAACAATCACCAAAGCAGCTATAAGTGGAATTGATAAATTGAATGCACGGAGTGAGTGAGTGAGTGTAAAGACGAAACCCTAGTACCTTGGGAGAAGTTGATTGGCGCTTATTACTACTCTTCTTTGCTACAATCCTGTAAGAAGAAGAGCGGCTACTGCAATAACCATAAACACCACCACCACCACCGCATCTCGATGCAAAGACTGATGATGCTGCTGCTACTGATGAGATACCTTTCATGGATTTACTACTACTGCTGCTGCTTCACTCTTCTTCTTGTTCTCGATTTCGATAGATAAATCGTAATTGTACTTCATTTTTGTTCAATCTTTAACACACAATTTGCTGTATTGAATTCCATTTCAATTAAACAAACACCATTTGTAGCCGGGTGAAGAGAGGATGGAGAGGGACATGAAGGAATTTTTAGGAGTGCATAACGAAACGAACAGAAACCAACCCACGCTCTATTGTGCCACGAGGGATATTTTTGACGTCGTGGCGTAAACAAGTCCACCTGTTCATAGACAGCCGGATTAAAGAGTGATAGTGTGATTTCTTTCAAAAAAAAAGAAGAAAGAGTGATAGTATGATTTAATTGGTGCTGTTATTGATACAATGATTTAAAAAAAAAAAAAAAAAAGTCCAATTTACTCCGTAACATTCCTTTAAAAAAAATCGATTATTCTATTAACACATTTTTTTATAGTAAATTTAAATTAATAATAATTTAATTATTCTAAATCACTTAAATTTAAATTAGTTATATACCTGTTAACATTGGCGGCTGCAGAATTATGGAGCCAAGGGGGCTCTCACCCATTCGCCATTGGAAATATCACTTCCCGCTGGCTTGCATGTGTTAAAGCACCTAGTATGTGCACATTACGTTGGTCATGTACGGCCAAGCCAATGTTAAAGTGTTATAAAATAATTCGGTGTGTGTAATTAGCGTTACCCTATAATATAAATATGGAAAATTTTATTTACACTACAAAATTAACTTAAAACCATAAGATAAGTAAAATAAAATTTTTGAAACGATACAAAAGTTTTTTAACAAAATAAAATCCAATTTTTTATTTTACCTCTTTTTATCTTTTACTCACACTATTACACAAAGTGGTCACAAGTTAGAGTTTTATTAAAAAAGTATGAGATTTTTTTTTGTAGTTATAGGGAGATATCTCCTTTAAAAAAAATTGAGAAGTAAAATACCAAGTCAAATATTTACATGTATTACACCATGTTTTAAGATTGTTAACGAGTAAAGAAATTAAAGTTTTAAATACAAAAATAAAATTAAAGTTGAGCATGGACATACTAATGAAACTTGGTCACATTTCATCCACAAAACACTTCTCTCACATTAACACACAACCCACCAAACCCCCTCCCCTCCGTTAACAAGTTTTAGAAAATAACTAAAAAAAAAGAAAAAAACTAGAAGAAGAGAGATACAAAGACCTCCACCCTTATCTTAAGATTAAGGGTTTGATTCATGGGGGTGTTGGTGGGTGGGGGGTTTCTTTGTTTGTAGGATTAAGGGAGAGACTTAGACCTCCCTTAATTGAAAAAAAATGTCATTAGCAGTTGGGAGATGAAAGATTGAGAGGGTCGAAGTTGGGAGATGAGAGATTGAGGAGGCAGAGGAGCTGTGGCTTGTGGAATGTGGCTGCTCAGCTGCTGTGCTCTATTTTTCCTTTGTTCGAATTTTTTTTTCAAAGGGTCAGCTGACCCCTCTTGTCCCCGGGTAAATCCGCCACTATCCGTTAATTAATTTCTTCATCATTATCATCCTCTCCACCACCACCATCATTCAAACCATCATTCCTCTCACTCCTCTCCAAAAGAAATAAGATACTTATACTTTTTTTTTGTTCTTTTACATTTCCTTTCATTTATAAATTATTGGATACAGACAAATGTAAAAAAAATAAAAAAACGAAAACAAGACACGAAAAATGTTTACTCGGTTCCTAAGAACCGAGTGTTGGTCATTATACTCGACCCAAAGGAATTGAGTATAGGTTACTCGGTCCTAAAAAACCGAGTTAGGCTTTAGGTCATTTTTGTTCATTATACTCGACCTAAAGGAATTGAGTATAGGTTACTCGGTACTAAGGAATTGAGTTAGGCTTTAGGTCATTTCTAATTCCACTCGGTTCCTAAAGACTGAGTGACCTGTACTTTACTCGATTCTTTTAGGTCGAATATGATGAACAACACTCGGTTCCTAGGAACCGACTAAACCTTCATTTATGGCAAAATTTTGTTTTGACATAGTGTGTGCACTGGCCAACCCAAAAACTCTTATTTATTCTTCATAAAAAACATATCTAATAAATTCTTATTAATAGCATACGATGAAACTTTTTTTTAACTAATAACGAAAAAGTTCAAGATAAAAAGAGAGGGAACGATTAAATTAGGAAAGAAGAAGAAGATTGAATATGAGATTTGTTGGGTGCGTATTGAGATTTGTTTTTTTGAATTGTAGAGAGAAAGAGAGTGAAGTGGAATGGAATGTTTTTAAATTAGTATTAATTAATCTTAAAATTAAATATGGAGTGTTAAGAAAATATAAATAGTACTTATGGAGTATTAGAGAGAAATTGGGTGTTAGAGAGTGAATTGGTGTGTGTCAATAGTAACCCCCATTTAATTTTATTATACAATTCGTTAATTTCACGATTCATATGCAGCATAAAAAAATTGAAGAATTTTATATTTAGTATTCATTGGGAATGAATATCCGGACGAATTATTTATCTTATTTAAGTTTTTTTATCTCAGGAAGAATTAACAAATCCCACCTAAGAAGTGATATTGTTTTATCCTATCCGGTTGTGATTAAACCGGCTCTTTAATTCGACACGTTTTGCGTTGAATTAGAAGTAAGATTGAATTAATTAATTCTAACCGACATTTATTGAAAAAATGTTATGATAAACAAATCCAATATCTTTCTCTTATTCTTTGTTTAGTGCAACACGAGACAGGAATGCACTCAGGATTAATTATCATTTTATTCCATCAGAACCGGATAAAACTATATCACCCCTATATTTACTATTATTTTATCCCATAATTGCCGGATAACCAATTGAATATAAAAATAAAATTTTAATTAATTTGTTTTAATCTTCTTCTTTACGTCTTTTAAATAATCAAATTGATTAATGAAAATTTTCGACCACCAAAAAACATAAACTCAACTAATAAAATTCATTTCTCGTATAATATGGAATTTTTTTAAATTAAATGAAGGTATTTATAAGAAATTTTATTTTTTTAAAAAATTAAAATTACATTAGAATTTGAAACTGTACTTAATGCTTAGTTCGTAAATATTGTATATAATATAGAACTTATATCCCGGAAGAGTTTTTTACGATGCTTGTTTTAAATATATATATATATATATATATATATATTTGTGGACAACCATTAAAATTGCATATATTTTTAAAACAAGAGCAAGTTGTGTTATATAATATCTGAATTTATAATTCGGGGCTCCATCAAATGCAAAATTTATTAAATCTTTATTTGACTAGTTCTTGTTTTGTCCAATCCCGCTTAATTCTTATTCGACTGATTCATTTCCTATCATATTATACATAATTCCTATCCGATTAATTTCAACTCTTATCATAACCGATCTTTATCCTATCATATCAACATATCATACCTCTTTATTTAGTGTGCCAAACGCACCCTTATTGATAAAATTGGGATAAAAAGCTTTAATAAAATAAATAATCCATCTTGATATTTAATCTCGATATACATTAAATATGGTATATGATAAAATTTCCAAGAATGGTTTATACTCTTGTGCTTTATATGATGCTGGCCCATTGCGTTTTGACATATAAAATTTGCAAAAATGGTTTGCTTAGACTTTCACATGTTCTAAAATAAGTTTAGTGGTTTTAAAATTTAGATCTAATCATTCAACTTTTCTTTTTTAAAAAAAAATGTTAAACATTTTTCCAGTAATACTTAATATTTATTTTTTAAAAAGGTAAAATACTTCATTTGCCTTTAAACCATTTTTATTAAATAAAAATACAAAAGCACGTTTATTTAAAGAATATTTATTTAGTATTCAAATGTGATATTTTCAAACAAACAACACATATTCAAATGCGGTATTAAAAAACAAACAAAACAAATTTTTAGATTGAGTGTTCAGAGTTCAAAACCAGACTTTAGTACTCTAATTCAGATAACTGAACAAACTCACCTTAAAACACTATGCCTTAGAGTAGTTATATGATTTAAATAAAGGTGGACTCGGTCCGGATTGTTGGATTAATTAAACATTCACAATTCTGCATTTAATTCACTTCTTTAATTTTTTTTGAATTCAACGCCATTGATGATAGATTTAAATTTAACTAGAATACATGGAGTCTAAACGAAAATCCAAACGTATGAAAAGTTGAAAACCATCTGCATTTGTGAATGGCGTTTGGGGTCCGCATTTCACAAATTCGCGAAGTACCCTAGCTGCCTAGCATACCACTAATTATAAATACCATTGAGGCATTGATCATAACCATTTTACATGGGCAATATTATTTATACCCTTATATTTGTCAATAGGGGTGTTAAGGTCAATCTGAAAATAGACCGAACGGACTAAACCGATCCGTAAAACGCCGAACAGTCAAACAGAAAAAAACCCAAAATTAAAAACGAGAAAACTGAACCAAAACCGAATAGTTTGGTTCGAGTTTGAGGCAAGGCAATTCAAAACCGAATTAAACCTAACCGAACCGAATTATGTATAATAAAATAAAAATGTTAATATATACTCTAATTGAATTATAAGAGGAAAAAAAGAGGGTTTTTTTTTATAAGAATATGTTCCTTATTAATTGCATATTGTGATCAACTTGAAAAAAAAATCATTGACGCGTGCCCTTATTATTGAATTAATTACTTTATGCTAAGATTTTTTATAACATACATGATTGCAAGATAATTCATTATTTTATTTAATGTGTTTTATTCTTGTAAATGTACACACAAAATTGTAACTAAATAGAAAATATAGTTTTTATATGTTTGCTCCTTATTTCTACAAAATCATGACTTTAATTTGAATACAAACCAATTTCACTTTACTATTTGTATTACATTGTTAAGTTAAATTGATTTAGAAAAAGAAGAAGAAAAAACATATGTCAACATCGAATAAAACCGAACTGAAAAGTTTGGTTCGAGTTTGTGTTTAGAGGATTTAGAAACCGAAACCAAACCGAACCGAAACTGAATTTTTACCTTTGGTTTGAGTTTAGGGTACCTTAGTTTTCATCCCGACCGAAATTAAAAATACCCTTATTGTCACAAACACCCTCAAAGGTCAATTTTTAATAACTAACACTCCCTAAGACTCACTTAATGAGAGGTGAGTGCCAAATACACACACTGAGAGTTTGTTTGTAATAACTCGCATAACATCAGGCAATGAATTACTAGAGTGTTTTTCAAATAAAGCCCGCGTAATGAAAGGTGAGTCCATTTACATAAATTTGACTTACATGAGGAGAGTGTGCTACTAAGTACTTACCTAGCATTAGGTAATGGATGGGGGTGTTTATGACAAATAATGTGGTGTTAAAATATATTTTTAGTTAAATTTTGGAAGGGAGTGTTTGTAACAGATTTGAGGGGTGTAAATAATTCTACCATTTTATATTGACTATTGGACATTTTTATTGGATCCTACTTTAATCTTTCTCTTCATCTTTATCACTTTAGCATATTACTAATTCATATTGCGCTTAAGTAAGATATATTTATCTAACTTATTTTCAACCAATATAATTTTTAAACCACAATATTTTACATTGATAATGGGAAATTTCCACATCATTACATGAAAAAAGTATATAATTTTCACCAATAAAATAGTTACAATTAAATTCTTTTAAATTTTTTTTATGGAACTCAATTTTTTAGCAAAAGATTTCCCGATCATGAAGAAACCTTTATATAATTGTTAAACCATAATATTATGATAATAATACAAAATTATTAACACTCAGGACCAATTAAACTAATCGAAAATTAGGTTTTAACCCTAAATTTTGAGCCCCTGTATAACAAAACCCAAGACGTTTAGCAAATTAGTGAACAGTCCTTTTTTTAGGATTTAGCCCAATTATTTTGCTTTTAACCCAATTTCGATTTTTTTTAAAAATATTCTAGTTTTATGCCCTTAATGTCTTCCATTCAAATTATATTTTTTAAGAGTTTTTTTATTTTTTTTTAATATATTATTGGATAAACATGTATTATCCTTTTTAAGTGAGTTGTTATTTGGTTAGGATTTAAATTAATTTATCTCTACTTTTAATATATTGTTAGATGAGCATGTATTATATTTTTTTTGTTTCATTTCACCCTTTAATATATTATTGGATAAGCATGTATTAAACTCATGTAGGAATAATTATGTTGACAACCTTTAAATTGAACAATGTTGTTACAATTAATCTTACATTTTTTTCATACTAAATGGACTCAGCCATTGTCCTTGTACCCCAATAGTCATATTGTGTAATAAGAAGTTCAAGGAGACAATATTATCTCCGAAGTTATAAGAGTCAATCATATGATAATATAGAACAATATGACTACTACCAAAAATAGCAAATGAAAGTTGTGTGATAAATGAAAAGCTAACTATGAAAGTTGTGGTGAAAATGACAGTTGTTATAGTTATGTATACCAGCTATTATTATAACAGCTTATTAAATGGAATGAATAAATTATTATGCCGGTGAATTCCCCGTTAAATAATAACCATTAGTCATATTAAGTAATATGACCGCTAGAAAAAAGGCCAAAGACATATTATAACATCAATGGATAAATTTTAATATTAAATCATATAAAGCCAAGATTGGATTATATATATACACCAAGACTTTTCAACCATATAGCCCATTACAATTAAATAATAGAAAGTAAAACCTTTATCACAAAAACATTAATATTCGCCTCATATATTAAATCCCGCTGCAGCAACAAGGTTATAACAAAATCAAATTTCTCACAACCTAAAGTTGACTTAGAGTATACAACCCAATGGTACAAAATTAATAAGCTAGTTAAATGTCTTTCTAGCTAGAACTTGATGATTCTCAATATATGTAATTTGAGTATAAAAATATAAATTCAATGCTAACAAAAGTTACGTGTCTAAACCCCCCCCCCCCCCCCCCCCCCCCCATATATCTTTGACTGGGGCTAAGGAAGTTAAACTTACAATGAAGCAAATGCAACACCGTACTTCATAGAAATGAGTTTCTTTGTGGAGAAAACAAGGTTGATTAAATTCTAAAAAAAAATGACAAAGTGTATGTGTTACATATAATTGATATCACTTGAGTATCTTTCAAATTTCAGCCAACAATGCAAATGTAATATATCTAATGTTACAATTTTGAAATTAGAGGTTCTTTACAATACCTGAATATTTTGAAGAATATTGTGTAGAAATATGAAACTTTAAAACTCCAACAAATTGAAACCCCTAGTTTGTCGAAGAGTTGTAGTTAGACAAATTTGGAATCTCTGCTCTCACCTTTTCCAAAAGTAGACTATGGGGCGGGTTGTATACATAACTAGTACAAAATCTATGCCGGGTCATACACCAGATCCATTGTATTACCACCAAAGGCGGAGCTGTTCAGGGACAAGCGGGGGCGAGCGTCCCCACTTGGTTTTGAATTTTTTAAAATTATATATGGGGTATTTTTTGGAAAAAAAATATATATAGGGACTTATATGTAGAAAAATATACTTGAGGGTTCTATGTGTAAAAAAAAATAAAAGTTTCATTAAACCAACCAAACCCACCGAGCTTTCTTTCATTTTCTGTGGCTTTAATTTGTTGCACTCGGGATCTCTCTCTTCACCTCCCTGCTCCACCTCCACCTCCACGGCTCCACTCTCCCACAGTCTCGCCTTTATTTCTCCTTAGGTAATTTTTAAAATTAGGAATTTTATTATTTCTTGATTAGCTGCACTAGATTAATTGTATTTCTTTACTAATTGCATAATATTATGTGTATTGTTTGAACTGTTGATTAATTGTTGATTTTTTTTGTTATTTAGGTCTAAACCCCTAATTGTTAAATATTAGTTATATTGTTGAATTTGTTGATTAATTACATAATTTTAATTCTATTAGTGATTAGTTTCATATATTAGTTGATTTAGGTGATTAGGTCTAAACCTCTAATTGTTGAATATTAGTTATAATTTCATAATATTAGTAGATTTAGTTCTAAACCCTTAATTGGTGAATCTTAGCTCTATTTTTGATTAATTACATAACTAAAATTATATTATTAACTAGTTTCATAATATTAGTTGATTTAGGTCTAAACCCCTAATTGTTGAATATTAGTTCGGACAATTAAAAAAAAATGTCTTATTGGAGAAAGATTTTCACACTAAAGCCAAGGAATATTTTTTTTTTTGTAAATGAGGGGCCTATATTGAACAAGAAGTTTTTAATAACATTAACAAAGAGGAAGTATTGCAATACTTCCAAAATATGAAAAATCGTAGAATGTTATTGTAATTTCTCGTAATTTTTCGCATTTGGTATTTTCATTGTATGAACTATTATTATTAATGTTATTAAGTTTGCTTTAAAATTTTAAGACTTTAAATATTATTTGGTGCGCTTTAATTTTGCCCCCACTTGGTCTAAATCCTGGCTCCGCCACTGATTACCACCACATTATATGGGCCAATACACAAAGGAAGTAAAAAAAGGGTATTTGAATTGGCCTACCTTTTAAGCTAAACCCAGTTTATGATATAACAAAATAAACCCACAATGGCCAATCTTAATTTACACCATACATTTGAACTACGTATTCAGCCATTGTGCAATACTTAGCCGCATTTTAATTAAAATTTCTTCGCATTAAAAAGAAATATTAACTTTTTTTCGTCATCACCTAACATCGAATGTTACGAATCGATTCAAAGTTATAAGATAAATCATTTTTATGGATTGTGCATCAATCATTTACATGTAATCTCTATTTCGATATTCTAAGTTTTCATGACGGATGATCTCAATTGGTTTAAACCGAGGTAAGCAATTGTTTCTCCTTGAATTTTATGCATTATTTTCCCACTTATAAGAAATGTTTCTTATCATATCACTATGGATTTTTATAATTAGTAAATTTAAATGAGCATAATAAAGTGGATCTACATGCATATAGAAACCAAACACAAAGTATTAAGTTCTCGATATAAAATTTGAGTTTGCCTTTTCAATTATCACATTCTATTATATATAATTTCATTATATTAATTCCATATTTAGTATTAATACCTCATTTGTGTGATAGCATTTAAGTTTGTAGTATTTAGTGAATTTAATAGCATATTCATAGTCATGCTAATATACTAATATGTCACATATTGTCTTTCATACACAGAAAATATGGGACGGTAATTGGAGGATCATAGTGGATTGTCTTCAACATCTAGGAATTTAGAGGAGGATTCTAAATCAACAAATCATATGAGGTGCATTGTTACAAACTAATTATGTTGTGTACATTGAAAAACCATAATATGTAGAACTCCAAAGAAACCAATATGACTACATGGATAAAAAACATATGAAGAACTTTTCAGATTTACAAACGTAATTTAATTAAAATTCAAATAAATTAATTTTTAAAATTTGAATGTAAAATATATTGTAACAGAAGATAAAGGTCATTATAATCCGCAAGATAAAATCCAACAACATTTGAAATTGAATAACAATGGTCAAAGGGCAAGTTCGTCAAACAAAAAATTAATATTAAAAATAGCAAAATAAATATTTTAAATTCGAATTACTATTTATCTTTAAATTTGGGCTAAGAACTAACTTCTAAAACAAATTGGGTTAAATGCAAAATTATTCAAAAATCATGGGCTAAACACTAAAAGCCCTTAAAATAACATGCTTAAAAGTTTTGGTTTTCTAGACTTGCATCCATCTATGTGTAATTTTCTTTCTAATTTTTTTTTGTGAGAGTAATTCTTTACACACTTAAGTGGATTATCAAAAGGTTTATGGTACTTTTTATTGCAAAGTTAGAAAATTGTTGCGGATTGTTTGTTTATGCTAGAATTTGATTAGATTACTCGAATCCGACTAAAACTTGTGTGTAGTGGAGGCAAACAATACAATGCTATGAAGTAGTTGGACTTAAGTGGCCTAAGTGGGGTTGCTTGGCAAGTAGTTGCTTCATGGGCCTTTGGCGTCGAGCTTGGCGGACTCTGTGTATATCACTTCCATTTATTTCCGATTTTGCTACCGGATCAAACTAAAAATTAATTAAAGAATTAATTCATTTTAATATAAAATATAGTTTTCGTGTCCTATTTAAATTTTTTAATTAACATCAAACACATAATAAACTAATTTTATTTTATCCTATTGTTTTTTAAGTCTTTGAAAATAAAACAAATGTTAGAATAAATTTTAATAAAATATCCGATTATCCCATTCTTCGAGAGATAATCATTTTGGGATAAATTGATAAACATTATCTAATCTAATCCAATTATAATTAACATTTAATTTTATAATCTTATCCTTTACTTAAAAAAGATAAGGCAATCATTTCAAGAATGATTGTTTTTTGAAGTACTAAAAAGTTAGAGAAGAAAGTGATTTGATAGTTACGGTATATCTAATGGTAAATGTGTAAATTAATTGTGTGAAAATACGTGAACTAATAAAAAATAGACATTCGAAGGATAAAAATTAATTTTACACAAATATTTTACACATTCTCATTTGTACTCCAATGGTACACTTTAAAATTATTGTGTAAAATTTGAATGAATCATGAATGAACCAATGATATTGTACCACATGGAATATATATATTCACGTGTAATATTTAATATTTTTTATTTATAATTTAATAGGCAATATGGGTATTATTTTAAAACTTTTGATGAGTAGAATTCAAATATAAAAATATCATAATAAAATCATATTTTGATTTTTACTTATATTACTTTTAATATTTTGTAAAAAGTTGGAGAGAGAAAATGATGATGTGGTGTGTAAAATGGATGTGTAAAATACACACCCATTTTACACAAGTGATCAACACTATTAGAGCACCAAAAATTATACACATTGTATAAATTTTACACAAATTCTATGTGTCATAGTTTACACATGCCCATTGAAGATTAGGAATGGCAACGGGGCGGGTTCGGGGCGGGTTTGGCAAAACCCGAACCCGACCCGCACATAAATAACCCCGCCCTGAACCCGAGATGGATTTTTTTTATATTTCCCAAACCCGCTCCGTATTAATTCTCCAAAACCCGAACCCGCCCCGCCCCGCCCCGAATAAACCCGAACCCACACATATATATAAATATATATATCTTATAAATTAAAATTATATCTACACAACATATATCTACACACACATATGTATATATATAAGTATATAATTAACAAATCCACACATATATGGAACACAATTTAAAAACATATATATCTTATAAATTTAAATTATATTTAAATATATATATATATATACGGGGCGGGGCGGGTTGGGTTTTTTATTGGCAAAACCCGAACCCGCCCCGAACCCGGTCCGGGTTTTTTTTCCAAAATACCAAACCCGCTCCGCCTTCAAAAAAACCCGCCCCGAACCCGCTCCACTCGGGTCAGATCGGGTCGGGAACCCGGCGGGTTGGGTTTTTTTGCCATCCCTATTTTAAATGCTCTTAGGTCTGACTTTGGTCAGAATTTTTGAATATTTAGTTTTTTAATTTAATTTGTGTATGATTTATTATATTTAAAATTTTTGAAAAATATATATATTTTTTTATTTCTTAAATTTTTTCTAAAATATAAATAAAAAACATTTTTTTTATTTTTAAATAAAATTTTTAAAAAGTTGAACCAAAGACATTTTTATTTTTCTCCTATAAAATAAGTGACAATAAATTTGAATCTAAATTTTTTATATAAAATTATGGGAATTAAAATTGAAGTTTTTTTTTTCAAATTTTACCAAAAAGATGATAGTGGTTTAACACATGTTAACTAGTCCAAAGTGGAATATTTCTCTGAAGCAATGGAGTAGAGTAAAATAGATTACTATGAACTGTTAGTTAAAGAGTTCCATTGTTAATAATTCTCTCTAATCTTGAATCTTGCAAATCACCGTTCCCCTTCCTTAATCAACCCTTCAACTGCAATCAAATCTTAATTCTAGAGACAGATTAATGGCGACTGCGAAAGAGAAACCCCCGGTCTGCGTCACCGGAGCCAACGGCTTCATTGGCACATGGCTGGTCCGCACCCTCCTCAACAACGGCTACACCACCATCCACGCCTCCGTCTACCCGGGCTCCTCCGCCTCCCACCTCCACTCCCTCCCCGGGGCCGCAGCCCCGGGCGTCAGCATCGTAGTTCATGAGGCCGACCTCCTCGATGGTGCCGCGGTGGCGCGTGCGATCGAAGGCTGCGCGGGGGTTTTCCACGTGGCGTCCCCGTGTACGCTGGAGGAACCAGTGGACCCGCAGAGGGAGCTGGTGGACCCAGCCGTGAAGGGGACGATTAATGTGCTGGTGGCGGCGAAAAGGCAGAAAGTGAGGCGCGTGGTGCTCACGTCATCGATCTCGGCTCTCGTGCCTAATCCCGGGTGGTCTAGTGGCAGGCCATTTGACGAGTCGTCTTGGACTGACCTCGATTACTGCAAATCTCGCCAGGTCTCTCTTTCTTCTCTTTTCTCTGATTTATTGCGATTATAAAATGTATAATTTTTATTGCTATTGTCGCAGCAGAATATTTATTGTTATTAATATTCTGAGTAGTGTGCATGTATCGCGTGTATGTTATGTTTCAAGCATAACATATTGCTCTCTTTGTAGCAATTTGTGCTCTTTACTTGTCATCAATTCATCATACGCTGAGGATCGCACGAGGCTATGAACCGGTTACATGGGGAACGTAAAACTTACGCTGAATCAAGTTGTATCAGGAAAATTGATACGTTAAAACACCTCTAAGGTTTAAAGTCTCTTCCTTTGAAAAGGGAGGAAAATGAAACCTATAATGGTCGTGACCGATGTCACTTGTGTTAAAGCTTTAGGCCATCAAACACTACTAACGATTCAAAATTTTGAAATTTTGAGTCCTTTCTATGTAGATGAGTAGCCGCTACCCGTGTTCATGACATAAATTAGGCAAATAAAACTCCTTTTAAAATTGTTAGAACGGCAAAAATGTTAACTTTATGTTGCATTACCCAGTATAGAATCTCCCCGAACGATTGCTTGGTGTATGTGGAATTGAATGGTTTGAAATGGCAACTCTGTTGGTATCTGGAGTCGAATACTAAAAAAGCAGACATAACTAGATCGGACTTGTTATCAGTTAGGTTATTGTAACCAAGCGTAATAATGATTTTTAGTTCATTATAGAAAATCTTCATACGTACGTATTTACATATACACTATTTTTTGTGTTGCATCATTCACTGGCTTCCTTAAAATAATCCTAAACTTTGTCGTTTTATACGATATGCTATTGATGAACAACAAATGGATAATAGATAGACTGATAGACAAAATGTAAAACAAAGCAACATTATTTCTATAGAAATGATGACCCAATTGAAATTCCTCTTTGGAAGTCGAGTGTGATCAAGTGTTGAACACTTTCACAATAAGATATTTTTTATGTGCAGAAATGGTACCCGGTGTCAAAGACGCTAGCAGAGAAAGCTGCGTGGGAATTTGCTGAGAAGAATGGGCTTGATGTGGTGGCGATCCACCCGGCCACTTGCCTGGGTCCACTTTTGCAACCCGGATTAAATGCAAGTTGTGCTGTATTACGACAATTACTACAAGGATCAAAAGATACGCAGGAGTATCACTGGTTGGGGGCCGTGCACGTCAAAGATGTAGCAAAGGCGCAAGTACTGCTATTTGAGACCCCTTCGGCTTCCGGAAGATACCTTTGCACAAATGGCATTTATCAGTTTGGCGATTTTGCTGATAAAGTCTCCAAAACTCTTCCCCGAATTTCCAGTTCACAGGTATATATATAATTCTTGTGGCTCGTTGATTCAGGGTAAAATATTTTACTCCTTTATGAGAAAATTGAAATGGCAAATATATCTAAACTTGTTTTTATTAAATTTTCGTTTGTATAAGATTGTGAAAAAATGCACACAGCATAATAAAACATAGTAAAAAACTAAAAATGAAAAATAGGTGAAAATAATTAACATAGATACTTTCCGAAACTAGCCCTGCCTTCCACATAGTTACGACCCCCTGTGCCTCTCTGATTATGGCAGGCGGATGAAAAATGCCAATTTAAAGAGTTTTTCTTAGAAGCATTAATCTTGAAAGGTTCACAATCTCACTGGAGAACCTGTGAATCAAATTGGCAATGAAGTAGAGTACTAAGTTCTTACATAAAAATAAGAAATCAGCTTAAGCTCAAGTGGTTGAAAGTGTGAGTAGGGAGGTCCAGATTCGAGCCTCCTGCCCTCCCCCCTCTTGAACTACCTGGATCCATCCATCGCTTGTATTAAAAGGATTCTTTGGAATAGTGTCACAATTTCAATCCTTAATAACTTGCAATCCTATCATGATAATGCCGTGAATAGGCATTGTTGTGGCCCAAATTTGGTTCGTTAGAATTTCATCGTCATTTCAAAAAAAATTCAACATGAGTAGGGCCCATATGGAATCCCCAAAGGTGTGAAGGGTGGATTTAGTTTTGCATTTACATCTCTTCGATAGAGTCTTATCAATCTTTCCTTTATATTCATCAGTTGATTAGTAATAATTCTATCATGTGTGAAGCCACAAGATATACAGCAAGTTACTGGGGATTTTGCTGGCCTAGAGGTAATTCCAAAAGGGGTACTGTGTTAAGTGACTTGGTGATCAAATTAAAAGCAGAGAATGATGAGAAGTTACCAATGCTAGTCAACCACAAACAGGAATCCCCCATTTTAATAGCCAAAAGTATAGGATTAACATTAATCATAAATAACTATTTGGGTGCAACCCGCACCAAAGTCAAGATGGTAATAAATGAGTGGTGTTATGAATTATGATCTACATTTTAGATATATAATAATGTATACATCACAATTAAACACCATTAAATAGGTATAACATATGTATTATCCATGGTTAAAGTTTGTCTTTTACTGCTGAAATCCAACGTCAAAACTGACTCAAAATTGAGCCAAAACATTTTTCGAGCCGGATTTCACAAATTTCCACCAAATCTGCCCCATGAATGTCACTCCCCTCAAATGGTTAACACCACTGGTTGGTCCATATCCAGTGGAAATCTGACATGAAGAAGCCCATAATGCTAAGAAGGTTGAATTTTTAATGGTATAACAATGAGAACAAAACTAAGGCAATTTCTCATGTCACAGGGATTTCAAAACGGGATCCATCTCTTTCCCCAAGAACTCCCTGTTGTAGCTCGAATTGAAGATCAATTGCGTGATTCTTCCTTTCCTAATTATTTGTCATCCAATCATGTTAATACTTTCAAAATTCATGGATGGGGAAAAAGTCAGATTTGAGGACCCATAAGAATATAAATAGTTAGTACTCTAGACCCTTCACCTATGAAGTATAGACCCGACACGTGACACGCTTTTCAACACAATATGCGACGCGCAATACACAATTTTTCCAAAATGTAGGACACGACACGAGGGGGGTGGACACGTTCTTGATTGATTAATTAATTATATATTTATATATATATGCAATAAGCATTATAAATATTTAAGAATTCAATAAAATGAAACTAGATCGCATTAATAACCCAAATACTCAAAACATGATCACTAAATTTTTCCATAATTAAAGCATCAAAAAGCATGCATAGACTAAATTGTTCCATAGAATGATAGAAAACAAAAGGTGAATATAAAAAGTGGCTTAGTTGCCTCATCCTCAGTTGATGTTGCAGCGAAGAAACATTAGGAGTAGTAGCCATCTAAACCAATTATCAAGTATTAGACACTATAATTAAATCCAAGTGTTGGATAGTGTCGAAGAGTGTCGGAGTGTCCGACAAGTGTCAGGCCCGACACGTGGCCTCCAAGAATGTGTCTGTGCTTCATAGCCCTTCCCACACATGGCTAAATCGAATTGGCAAGTGTAATAGGATATATTTATCCTATCTTCTTTAAAGTTTCACATATCTTTTGTTCTTTCTCCCAAACTACGGACATTTTGTGTTTTAATCTTTTATGCACTTCTTAGTGTGGGATGATTTGACTCATGCTTCGGCAAAGCTTTTACATAATCTTTCGTTCCCGTGAAGCCCATTTACGCTTTTAAACATTGATCTACATGGCAAAGGTTTGTATGGATTGTTTTTTGTGGCTTTTGTTGCCAACGAGAAAATGAATTATTTTACATGTTCATTTTGATGAAGTACTCTATTTTTTTTCTCATGTAAAGTACTTGTTTTTGTTGCCTTCCACCTTGACCCGCCAGTTGTTTTAGCTAGTATTCTTTACCACGTGCTAGCTTTGGTAGTGAATCTTGAGGAAGACCAAGTTATCAGCAGTTCAATTTTCTTCTATACAACTCACTTTTACAAACCCAAACCATAAAATACTCCCTTTGCCTCAAGTTAAGAATGCTACACTCGTTTTTGGTATGCCTTATAAAAAGAGTTCGTCTCTAAATAAGGCTATATGATAGTATCATATGCCAAAACTTTACCTTCTCCTACAATACAAATATCATGGTTCTGATCTAATATTGAGACTTTAATGATGGGCAAGTTCAATATTGTTCTCAAAATGTTTTGACTTTTAGGTTGTGTTTGATTGCGCATAAATGTTGTGGGAGGGTTTAGTTTGCACGGAAATGTAATACATTGTGTTTGATCATTGCCATAAATGAACAGACTGTGATTTACTATCTTACTCTACACTATTTTCCACATTTTGATGCAAACCTACACACTAGAAAGTACCGCAGAGTCTGCATCTGATTCTCATCATTTATGATACCAACCAAACATACACATTTTATCTCATTTGCATGAAAAGCTCTTGTCCTATTTTGCATGTGCGCTATTTGAAAGAACCATTCATTTGTTTTGCATGAATTGCCGTACATATTGTATAACAACGATACTGGTTTTGCATCTCACCAATTAGAAGAATACGACATAACACTTCATGAGGTGCTTATCAAGGCCTGTCCTGTTACCGGACTAGTCCTCTGGGTCTTGCTACTAACCCTTTGTACCTACCTTAATTTTTATATTTTCAGAAGTTATCTCTTTTAAATGATACAAGATGTAAAATGGGAATTAATTTTAACAGGTTTGAAGGAGAAACACAACCAGGATTAATGGCTTGTAAAGATGCAGCAAAGAGATTGATTGATCTTGGACTTGTCTTTACACCTATTGAGGATGCTGTCAGGGACACTGTTGAAAGCCTCAGAGCCAAGGGTTTCCTTGCACCCCTCCAGACCTGAAATTTCCACCTTCTCTTTTTGCCTTATATAATCTTTCTTTATTAGGAAAAAAGAAACTTCTCTTTTTGGTAGTTAGTTGATAAGTTCAGTTGTAGTAGGTTCTTTTTGCCCTTTTTGTGTTTATAAAAACTTTTAAGCTTTCAAAAGTAACTTTGGAACTCTTTCAATCATACATGTGGTACATAGACCGACTTTTGGAAAGGAAATTTGGGTCCAAGGTTCGAATTGCAGTAGGTTAAAATATAACTAAGGAATTTTATTTTCTCGAGAAGAAAAAATAAATAGGGGCAAAATTATAGTTGAAATTCTTCTTCGAAATGGTGGGTTTACTTAAAGACTTGTTTTGGTGTAAATAAAAGCATTCTTGAATTCGTAATACATCACTTGCAAACTTGATCCAAAGGCAATTTTTCCTTTCAACCATTTAGAAGCAAAAATAGTTGGCCTCTCAATCACTTTAAAATATGGACTGATCATATATATTTGTATCTCCAACATCTAAATGGATTCAACTCAAGTTTAGGGGTGAGCATAAATGATACTCCGTAAGTAAGATTGTATATTTAATAGGTTCCAAGATTAACTTGAAGTGGTTGAAGGTGTGAGTATTGACACAAACGGTTCAGGTTAATGACTGCCCCTACTCTCTTCTTGAACCACCAAGATCTATCAATTGCTTGTATAAAAAAACATAATAGAAAGACTTTTATTATAAATTCAGTACTTTTCTTACTTTAACAGGAAACAAACTAATGTTGATAGTATAGAAACACAAACCAAGCCTCTTAGCCCAATGGTATAAGGCTGCCATTGGGATAACTTTGGGTCGACTTGGAACTCCCAAGGTCGATTTCTGGCGTTGTCAAAATAATGTTTGGCCAACGACAGCCACGCACTGCGGGCGGGGATTAGTCGAGGTGCGCGAAAGCTGGCTCGGACACTCTGTGAAAAACCAAAAAAATAGTATAAAAACACCCACACACTGCGGGCGGAAATTAGTCGAGATGCGTGAAAGCTAACTCGGACACTTTGTGAGAAACCAAAAAAATAGTATAAAAACACAAGCTAATATTACCACTAGCATCATAGTACTTCATTTGTACAAACAAGAGAAATGAGATAAGGAAGGATCGATAGAGGGTGAAAACAAAATCAGGGGATGATGGGGAATTGGAAACCGTCATCTCTTTTATCACTCGAATTACAAGCTAATTAAGTAATTTTGCATGCTGGCTGTGTTGCTCGTATATTTGTATTTTAATTAATATTGAGATTTTTTTTATCATGTAACTAGCTCAGTCTCCTTAAATACGCTCTTGGGTAACAAGAATAAAAAAAGGAAATCAATAAATTATTTATTTTTACTCAAAAAAAGGTAAAAAAATAAATGACAGTACTCTTGATTAATAAGAAGCAGAGAATGATACGGAAAAATTAAATGCCAAGTAACTAAGTACTCTACTTCTCTCTTTATATATATATATATATATATTCCATTTACATTACTACAAAGCTTATAACCCTACGTACATACTCCACTACTACTACTTTGCCTCCGTTTTTCATTCTTCATTCATCATATCGATTTCTTTCCTTCATCCATTCATCAATGGCCAACGACAAGAAATTGGTCAAGTGCAGATTGTTAGGGAAGGGCTCTTACGGCACCGTCTATATGGCCGCACCACAACCATCTCATACTAATTACTTCACCACATCCAATTCTTCTCAGTTGGTAGCTGTGAAATCGGTGCCCTATCGCAAGAACGACATGCGCTGCCTTTCTCTCAAACTCGAAGGTCACATTCTTTCCGAACTTCAAGGCTGCCCTGAGATTATTACATGCTTTGGGGATGATTTCAGCGTTGAGAACGGAACTGAATTCTACAATCTGCTCCTTGAGTTCGCCCCCAAAGGTACCCTCACCAACCTTATTGCAGCCCGAGACGGCAGATTACCGGAGTGGGAGGTCCGCTGGTACGCATATAAGCTCCTAAAGGGGCTTTTTCATATTCATGAGGAGGGCTTCGTCCACTGTGATCTCAAGCCCAGTAACATTCTCGTCTTTCCATCTCCAAGAAGCGGCATAAACTACTTGAAGATTGCTGATTTTGGATTAGCAAAGGAACGCGGGGACGACAAACCAAAGGTGGTTACCGGTTCTTGTTTTAGAGGGACTCCGCTTTATAGTTCGCCAGAGTCTGTGCTATCTGGAAAATACGAGGCGCCAATGGATATATGGGCTTTGGGGTGCACTATAATCGAGATGATGACAGGGAAGCCTATGTGGAGTACTGGTTTAAATATAGAAGATCTCAAGCATCAATTTACTTCGGTGGAAGTGCCAGACATGCCAGCGCAGATGTCGGAACAGGGGAAAGATTTTCTACGGAGGTGTTTGGAAAGGAATCCGGCCAAAAGGTGGACGGCCGAGATGCTTTTAAGCCATCCGTTCATTACAATCGGTGACTTCGCCACCATTGATGAGGGCAGAAATTTGTTGGTTTATGAAAGTCCCCTTGGGTTTGGATGGGTTTCAAGTCTGTCCTTGTTTTCGGTTAATTGCTGAGAGACAGAACTCATCATCATGTGGAAATTCAGTTATATATAGATCGAAGACATTAGATATTTGATTTTACAGTAGAAGAGTGGCTACTTAATTAGGAGGGTTCTGATGGAGTTTCTGAATTTATTGCGGAGTACAGATTGAAAGTTTATTCTTCTCTTTTTAAATTGTTTATTAAATGGTAATTTCAATTATTCAAGATGAGAAAAATAATAATAGTAACACAGATTTGTGGAGTTCTAATTTCGATTGTAGTAACTCAATAACTCATATTTTTGTAATATATATAGATGGAGTAATAGATGTTTAACATGTAGTACTATGCTAGTCAGAGGATATTTAATTAAGGACGTGTTTATTATATCGCATGAGGAATAAAATTAAAGGTGACTGCTAGAACTATCTTGTAGGTTTGTGCCAAACACTACCTTGGTCATACCAAGTTATTATTGGGAATTATATAACTTATGTATACATCAAATCTATTACGTACTCTTGTTTATGATGATGAAAAATACCTTCACTCACGTGATTGAGGCTTGCTCACCTAGTTATAAAGCGAGTGATACATATGTTTCTTATAAAATTCTCACCAGTTTTATGATTATAACATTCGAAAGCTATACTTAAAACTTCATAAGTATACCGTAAAAGTTTCACCCCGCCTTAAGGCTTATACCTTTTCGTATTACATCAAAATCTGCTATTTGTGATTGTCAAAAACAGTCACAAAGGCAAAAAAAAAAATCATTCATGACCGTCATAAAAATACCAATTACAAGATTATTTGTGACTGCCAAAAATAGTCACAAAGCAATCACAACCAACAAATATATGACTTTCCAAGTTGACTATTAGAAGCAGTCACTAAGCTTTATTGTGACTATTTTTGGCTGTCACAATATTTATACTTGTCATTGTCAAAAAACAGTCACAATTGTAGATACTTGTCATTGTCAAAAAACAGTCACAATTGTAGTACTTTGCCACTGCTGAGAGTAGTCACAAACATTAACATTATTGTAGTAGACCTCCCCCCCTCCCTTCCCTTTATGTTTAAAAATACTTTTAAGGTTCCAAAAGTAACTTTGGAACTCTTTCGATCAATGATACATGTGGTACACATGACAAATGACATTGGAGATAGCGGAAAGGAAATTGGGGTTCCTCAATGTTCGAATTGTAGTGGGTTAGAATAAAACTAAAGAATTTGATTTTCTCAAGAAGGAAAATAAATAGGGGCAAAATATTCAATAGGCATTTTAAGTTCTTCTTAAAATGGTGGGTTTACTTAAAGACTTGCGTTGGTTGTAAATAAAACCACTCCTAAATTTGTAATACATCACTTGCAAACTTGATACCTTTCAACCACTTAGAAGCAAAAAGAGTTGGCCTACTAATCAGTTTAAAAGATGGACTCATATTTGTATCCCTGATGACGAATTGGATTCAAGTCAAAGTTTAGAAGTGAAAACAAATAACAAAACTGTATAATTTAATCAGCTCTGGGATTAAGTCCAAGTAGTTGAATGAACATTTATTTACATAGATCACTTGTGTTAAAGTCTGTCATCCCTACCCAATTCTCGAACACCACGATTTATCAACTATTTGTGTAAAAAGGATTGCTCTAAAAGGAAACAAAATGTTGATCGATAAAAACACAAGCTAATATTACCACTAGCATCATAGTGCTTCATTTGTATAAACAATGAACAAAAACAGAACAAATTACATAGGATTCAAGAAGCATATAACAACAATTAATACCAATGTGTTTATTTATTACTAGTACTTCATGTTGAGGCTATTTAATAGTACTCTGCCTCAATTCTGTGTATGGTTGGGACCGGTTCGGTTCTTTAACAAATTTTCAAAAACTGTTAATCGAACCGGTTATATCATAACGGTTTGGTTCTAGCTATGAAAAAATAAAGAACCGGTTTAAGAATCGAACCGGTTCTTACGGTTCGGTTCTTCTGATTTATCGGTTAACCGTTAATAAGAAAAAAATTAAAATATTAATTGTTATTGGAAAGAAATAAGGGTTATTCGGTTCTTTCGGTTTATTAGTTAACCGTTAATAAGAGAAAAATCGAAATATTAACGGTTATTAGAAAGAAATAACGGTTCTTGGAAAGAAATAAAAGTTCTAACGGTTTAATTCTTTAATGGTTCCAATAACGGTTTTTTAACGGTTCTTGTAAAGAAATTATACTAAGAACCGATAACCGAACCGTTAACAATTTACAAGAACCGAACCGTTAACAAAATTAACATAATTTCTAAGAACCGAACTGAACCGGGTTTTATCGATTCGATTTGGACCCGTTCTTCAGTTCTCGATTTTTTTTCCTGCCCTAATTTTGTGCAAGGGAAAGAATGATCTGGATACATAAAGGGGTAGAAAAAATTATTCATTATTGGGTTTAAATGGGAAAGAGAAAGTGTTGGTGAGCGAGTTGGAATGAGAGAGTAAAATACAGTGGTTTACATTTGAACTCATTAAATTTGTGATCTTTGTTAACTTAAAATTGTGATGTTTGTTCAAGTACAATTCAAATTGCGTGATTATCTTAAAAAGCGTGCAATATGAGTTTGCTCGCCGTAGTGTTTATTACTTTATTTGCTGTTCAAATTTTAATATAAATTAAAAAAACCAAAATTTAAGGCTGGTTAACAATAGTGTATTTTTTATTTTTTTAGCTAAATAGTGTATTAGCACTTGTTTATGGTATTAAAATTATATTTTAGTCTCTATTTTCTACGAAAATGCAGGAAAACAATCTTTGGAAAAAAATAGATAAAAAATACACACAACGCAATACAATATAACATCAAATCATTTCAAGGATCTAAAAGGCAATAGGCTAACCTCGGGCGATGACCTAGCGCCTAGAGCGTCTAGTCGGGGCCTAGGCGGCCAGGCACCATGCGGGTTTTTTTTATTATATTTTTAATTTTTAAATACATCTAAAATTATATATACAAAATAAAATAGTGAAAAATCATCAAATCAAACATAGTACTCAAATAAAGATAAAAAGAAATTCAAATGTTCAATTAACAAATATACCACCAAATTACGAAAGTCAAAATTCAAGCATATTAATGAAGAATTGCAAAGAAAAAAAAATACAAATAGAGATTCAAGCCCTAATTGTATATAATACTTACATAAAGCATAAACAAGCAAAACTTGGCCATTGGGTTCACTGTCCAAAAGAAGATTAAACACGGGGTTACATCTATTTGAAATTATCAATTTATTTTAAGCAGCAACAGCAGCAACAGTAGTAACAGTAACAACAACAACAATAATAAATTAGTAAAAAGAAAAGGCAACAATAAAAGAAAAATAATAAAAAAGTTCAAGATAAGATTGAGGAAGTAAAGTAGCATGATGTGTATATAACCGGTCAAAGCGGGCTTTTCTTGAATATCTTTTAGCGATTGTAATTGTTGGCTAGGGTTTCGTTCCAATTGGAGAAATGAAAGATGAATTTACTCATGATGGTTGATAGATTGTATCCATTTTTTTAAATGGTAATTTTTTAACTAAAAGAAAAATAGGTGGCTCCTTCAAAACAGGAAAAAAAACAAAAAAAAAAAAGAGTCTATCTGCCTAGTTCTCCCCTAGATCGCCTAGGCACCCGCCCAATTTATCCCAGCGCCTAATCACCCGCCTAGGCACTAATCGGAGCGCTTGGGCACCGCCTAGTAGGAGTGTTAAAGTCAATTCGAAAATCGACCGAACGAACCGAACCGATCTGGATCGATCCGCAAAATCCCGAACCGAAAAAAAACCGAAATCGAAAACAAGAAAACCGAATCGAAACCGAAAAGTTTGGTTCGAGTTTGGGGTAAGCTAGTTTAAAACCGAACTAAACCGAACCGAACCGAATTATGTATAAGAAAAAAAAATGTTAATATATATTTTAAGGGCACACGTTAATTATACTATAATACAAAAAAGATGACATTTTTATAAGAATATATTTCTTATTAATCGCATATTATGATAATCTTAAAAAAATAGTCATTAGTGCGTGCCTTTATTATAAATGTACAAATAAAATTGTAATGAAATAGAAAATATGGTATTTATATGTTGCTCCTTATTTCTAAAAAATAATCACTTTAATTTGAATATAAATCATTATTACATTACTATTAGTATTATATTTTTATGTTAAATTGATTTAAAAAAAAAACATATGTCAAAATCGAATAAAACCGAACCGAAACCGAACCGAAAAGTTTGGTTCGAGTTTGGGTTTCGAAGATTTAGAAACCGAAATCGAACCGAACCGAAACTGAACTTTTATATTTGGTTTGAGTTTGCGGTACCTTGATTTCTACCCCAATCGAAACCGAAAACACCCCTACCGCCTAGCCCGCCTTTTAAAATATTGTGTCACATTAAGGGAGGATATATAAATATAGAATCGTCAGAAGGGGTGAGATGATGTAAAAGAGACCTGATGATTTAGGTGAGAGGATTTGAACTTACGGACTAAAGAGAATTTTATAGTCCCAAGTATTAAAAAATAACAATTTTTTCGTTACTAATTTTTTTTTGTCACTAAATTTATGGTATACAAAATTAAGTTTGCACTAAATATTTTGTTAACATATTACTATTTCTAAGTAATTAATAGATATTTTTGAGTTATTTCAACAAATTACAAATTTAAACATATTTATTGATAAAAAAAAATGATCATTTTTTGGGGTTATACAAGTTATGTTCGCAATCCTTATTTTTTAATAAATTATTATGTATTATAATTTATTTGACATTACTTTATAATTACACCAGTGACATGTAAAAATATACTTGTTCAAATATAATAACATATTGTGCAAAACAATTTTACATCATATTTTTTAATTGTAAAGTTAAATTTGGAATAAAAAATTGGCCTTATTTTAGAAAAATGTTATTTTTGTGTTGACGGAGGAACTAGCTAGGTCTTCGCTAGTACTTATTTTGATTACGTGGCCTTCTCTTATAGGTTGATTTTATATACGTCGGCTATTTCTATCTCTCTCTCACCTTCAATTTGGCGTCCAGATTTTAATACAAATTAAAAAAAAAACAACATTAAAGGCGGGTTAAAATAGTGTCTTCTTTTTTATATTTATTTTGCTAAATAGTGCATTAGCACATGTTAATAATATTAAAAATATATTTTAGTTTTTATTATTTTATAAAAAATACAGGAAAAAAATATCTATACAAAAATAAATAAATAAAATAAATAAACACAACACAACACAATACAACTATCATGTTAAAGGCGGATATAAAATTATTACAAGGGAAGAATTAATATAAAAGAGACGTGAAGATTTAGACGAAGTGATTTGAGCTAGCTTGGTTTTGTCAAGGACAAGTTGACGTACTATTTTGATTACGTGGCCTTCTTTTATAGGTTGATTATATATATATATTTTTAATATAAATTAAAATCTTAATCTAGATCTAAAAAATAGGGAAAAAGTCAAAAAATGGAGTTATATCATAAATTATTATCTTATTTGCTGTTACAACAAATTTATGAAATTGATGATCCGCTTACTAATTGAGAGACACGATCGTCCACTTGTCTATACACACACACACACACAGTGGTGAAGACAGGAAAAAAATTCAGGTGGGGCCAAAAATTTTTTGGGGCCAAATTTTTTTTTAAGTTAAATCAAATTCAATAATTATTTTTCTAGGTTAAATTTTTACTAAAATACTTCTCCATTTTATTTTGATATTTTGGAAAAGTTAAAAATGATATACTAAAATTAATTATATATTTTGAAATATTTTTATCAATTCAATATTCAACATACTATAACCAACAAACACATATATTAATTTAAATATTAATTTATCAAATAACAACCTAATAAGCAAATTAACCTCAATAATCAAATTTAATATCAATATTTAACAATCTAATAAGCAAATTAACATTAAAACACTTAATTCTTAATATTCAAAATTTTAAAACAAAATGTATAAGATTATAAAAAAAGAAATCTAACTTAAAATATTGAAACAAATAAAGAATAAAGATGGAAAGAGGAACTACTGCCTTGGTTGCTACTGTCAAAATAAAATGGAGGCCGTGTTTCAAAAAAAAAAAAAAAAACGAACGGCAATGAAGACTGAAGAAAAAAAGGGGAGAAACAGCTACAAGTTTCCTTTTCGTGGTTTAACTTATATAACCTAATATATATTACACCTGTGCACCCTAAACTTATATAACTACTTACACAACACCCCCACCCAAGAATTACGCACAGCGAAAAAACTGGTCAAGCCTTGTTTCTTTAGCCTATATTACAATACCTACCCCCTGAACTTATGGCCTTAATTGCACAAAACACCTTCCCCCAAAATTGCACAACGACCCCTAATCTTTCACTTCTCACACAAAATCCCCCATACACTCTAAAATTTTTCAAAAAGTCTAGGTAGCCATGGCCCCACTTGAACTCCACTTGCCTCCGCCCCTGTACACACACATCCTTACTTCTCACACAAAACCCTCATACTCTCTAGAAATTTTCAAAAAGTTCAGGTAGCCATGGCTCCACCTAAACTTCACTTCACTCCACCCTACACACACATCCTTTCTTTCTCTCTCTCTATATACACACACCCCTTCTCCCTCTATATACACACACCCTCTATCTCTCTCTCTATATATACACACACCCTCTCTCACTATATATATATACACATACCCTCTCTCAATATATTTACACACATTTAAATTACTACAAAGCTTATAACCCAACTCCGCCAAATACTTTTCCTCCTTTTTTCATTCTTCATTCCTTCATTCATCTCATCTTCAATTTTTCATATTAATTTCTTTCCTTCCTTCATTCATTCATCAATGGCCAACGATAAGAAATTGGTCAAGTGCAGATTGTTAGGGAGGGGCTCTTACGGCACGGTTTATTTGGCTGCTCCACAGCCATCTCATACTAATTACTTCACTACATCCACTGCTTCTTAGTTGGTAGCTGTGAAATCGGTGCCGTATCTCGAAAACGACATGCGCTGCCTCTCTCTCAAACTCGAAGGTCACATTCTTTCCGAACTTCATGGCTGCCCTGAGATTATTACTTGCTTTGGTGATGATTTCAGCGTTGAGAACGGAACTGAATTCTACAATCTGCTCCTAGAGTTTGCTCCAAAAGGTACCCTCACCAACTTTATTGAAGCCCGAGGTGGAAGATTACCAGAGTTGTGTTGCGGTTTAATACTTATGCTACAGATCACTAATTACAAAGAAGGCAACCGTACAAAGATGGAGAAGAAAAAACAAGAACAATAAGAAGACAACAACGATATACGTGGTATCGGCGAATCGCCACTACTCCACGGTCAACCCTTCCTCAATATATTCAAATGTACAAATACAAAATGGGTTACAAAATATTCTACCAAGAACACTCAAATGAAAAATACAATATATTTTTCATACAAAAAACAAAACCCATCAACCCAATATTAAGTTAGCAAATTGTACCTTTCGATACACAAATTGTCTTCTTACAAATTTCAACTTGCAAATTCAAATGGAGGAAATCAAATCCAAATTCCATCTCTCTCTCGGTAGAGAGAGAGCCAAAATCCTCCTGCAAATTCTTCTTCTACCCATACTAATTTCATCTCTCTCTTGGTAGAGAGAGCCAAATTCTTCACTGCCTATTCTAATTTCATCTCTCTCGGTAGAGAGAGCCCCCACATCTTCTTTCTACAATATTCTTCTATATATTACCAAAGGAAAAAATATCAAGGGAACACAAAAAAACACTTTCCATATTTTTTGTGTTAAAGCAATCAAAGTGGAGCAAGTTGGCAAATAATAATCTCCACCTTGGCAAATAATTTCCAAACAACTTTGGCAATTTTCTTGCCAACCAAACAAAACAGCTTTTGCACCCAAAAATCATTCCATCTTCTTCATCTTCAACTCCACGCAAATGCATCTTTTCTTCAAGCCCATCCAAATTTTCTGCCATCTTTGTATGCAAAGATTTAAACAACTTTTGGTGAGAAAATAGAACTTTTCTCCACCAAAATCCAAATATCTAGATCTGCCAAAACCTTCTCCTCTGATACCAAATTGTTGCGATTTAATAGTTATGCTACAGATCACTAATTACAAAGAAGGCAACCGTACAAAGATGGAGAAGAAAAAACAAGAACAATAAGAAGACAACAACGATATACGTGGTATCGGCGAATCGCCACTACTCCACGGACAACCCTTCCTCAATATATTCAAATGTACAAATTGTTGCGATTTAATACTTATGCTACAGATCACTAAAGGGGCTTTCTCATATTCATGAGGAGGGCTATGTCCACTGCGATATCAAGCCCTGTAACATTCTCGTCTTTCCATCTCCAAGAAGCAGCGTAAACTACTTGAAGATTGCTGATTTTGGATTAGCAAAGAAACGTGGAGACTATAAACCAAAGGTGGTTACTGATTCTTGTTTTAGAGGGACTCCACTTTATAGTTCGCCAGAGTCAGTGCTTGGGAAATACGAGGCGCCCATGGATATATGGGCTCTGGGGTGCACTATAATCAAGATGGTGACAGGGAAGCCCATCTGGAGTGCTACAAATATAGAAGATCTGAAGCATCAAATTACTTCAGTGGAAGTGCCGGACATGCCAGCGCAGATGTCGGAACAGGGCAAAGATTTTCTACGGAGGTGTTTGGAAAGGAATCCGGCCAAAAGGTGGACGGCTGAGATGCTTTTGAGCCATCCGTTCATTACTATGGGTGACTTTGCCACCATTGATGAGGGTAGAAATTTATTGGTTTATGAAAGTCCCCTTGGATTTGGATGGGTTTCGAGTCTGTCCTTGTTTTCGGTTAATTGCTGAAGGACAGAACTCATCATCATGTGGAAATACAGTTATATATAGAAGACATTAGATGTATGTTTTATTTGATTTTACAGTAGCAGTGTTTCTGAATTAATTAATTGCGAAGTACGGATTGAAAGTTTATTGTTATCTTTTTGTTTATAAAATTATATTGTAATTTCAATTATTCAAGATGAGAAAAAAATTCTTATATAATAGTATGGATTTGTGGAGTTCTAATTAATTTGAATTGTAGTAACTTACATTTTTTTGTGATATATATAGCTTCTTCATCGAATAATAGATGTTTAATATGTAGTAATGTGCTAGTCAAATGATAATTAAGGACTATTGCCACCTCCCCACCTCCATCTCCGTTTCTTTCTTTCTTTCCTTTCTGTCTCTTTATATTTTTTTTTGTTTTTTTTTAAATTTTTAATTTTTTTAATAAAAAAATTAATTAAATTTATTTTTTTTAAAAAAATAATTAAAATGACAAAAATGCCCCAAATTTCCGTTCAACTTAACAAAAAATGTGGAGAGATGGGTCAAAGTGACACTTGCTGATAGTTCAAAGGTCAAAGTGGCACGATTTTTATTTTTAACAAACAAAATGATACTAAACCAATAATTTAAGGGCCATTAAAATAGTTTTCTCAAACTTATAATACGCAGGTAATTTTTTCTATTGTCTTTTTTATAGACAGAACTAGTTATAAAGCAAAAGCATATATATTATATTTCTTGATATGGGTGTTCAAAGCATAATATTCGTGGTACGGCAACGGTAAATCAATTTTGGCATACCAAAAGCTTGGTATGAGGTTTGCGGTATAACTATATATTTATACGAGTTATTGTTGGGTAAAAAAAAATATATTGGTTCAGTTTTTAAGGATTGAGTATGTGTACATATATTTGGTTCTTAGGAGTCGAGTCAATATACACATACTTTATCCTTAATTAAGCGCCGAATTAATGTTGAAATGTTAAAGAATGTTTTACTTTGTAAACCCCCTAGAAATATAGAAAAGGGTCGAAACAGTAACTTTGAAATTTTAAGTGATATTTTTATATAACTATAGTCTCTTCTTGTTTATTAACTTTTGAGTTTTTTGGGATCTTAAATTAAATGTCTAAGTCTTATTTTTTTCAACTTATAAAGTATTTATATATATTCTCACATAGAACAGTCTCGACGTGTATGAACTGATCTAAATGAAATTTTTACTATATATATTATTGAGATGGTAGAGTATTTATTATTTCTTATATCTTTTGGTCTAACTACACTTATTTCTCGTGTAATTCTCATAATATTTACCAAAATAATAAATTGTATATTTTTTTAAAGTTATTTTCCAAAGAGAGTTAGAGTCGATACCACTTGAACTAAACTTTTTAAGCTTTTTATGGTTCTCCAACCATTCTTTTCCTTTTCAAAACCTTCGACGCGTTTGGAAGAAAAAAGAGATCAAGAAGAAAAACATGGTTAATTTTTTTTATTTTTCTTCTAATTAAGAGAGTTAAATATAGAGCAGTTTACATTTGAATTCGTTAAATTTATGATCCTGGTTAACTTAAAATTGTGATGTTTGTTCAGGTACAATTCAAACTGCGCGCGTGATTATCTTAAAAAGCGTGCCGTGTGAGTTTGCTCGCCGTAGTGTTTATTACTTTATTTGGTGTTCAAATTTTATTATAAATTAAAAAAAAACAAAATTAAAGGCTGGTTAACAATAGTGTCTTTTTTTTTTAGCTACATAGTGCATCAGCACCTGTTTATGGTATTAAAATTATATTTTAGTCTCTATTTTCTACGAAAATGCAGGAAAACAATCTTTGCAAAAAATAGATAAAAAATACACACAACACAATACAATATAACATCACATCATTTCAAAGATCTAAAAGGCAATAGGCGAACCTCGGGCGGTGACCTAGCGCCTAGTTGAGGTCTAGGCGGCCAGGCACCAGGCAGTATTTTTTAATTATATTTTTAATTTTTAAATATATCTAAAATTATATTTACAAAATAAAATAGTAAAAAATCATCAAATTAGACATAGTACTCAAATAAACATAAAAAGAAATTCAAATGTTCAATTAACAAATATACCACCAAATTACGAAAGTCAAATTTCAAGCATATTAATTAAGAATTGCAAAGAAAAAAAAAATATAAATAGAGATTCAAGCCCTAATTGTATATAGTACTTACATAAAGCATAAACAAGCGAAACATAGCCATTGGGTTCAGTGTCCAAAAGAAGATTAAACACGGGGTTACATCTATATAAAATTATCAATTTATTTTAAGCAGCAGCAGCAGCAGCAATAACAACAATAATAAGCTAGTGAAAAGAAAAGGCAACAATAAAAGAAAAATAATAATAAAGTTCAAGATAAGATGGAGGAAGTAAGGTAACATGATGTGTTTATAACCGGTCAAAACAAGCTCTTCTTGAACGTCTTTTAGCAATTGTAATTTTTGGCTAGAGTTTAGTTTCAATTGGAGAAATGAAAGATGAATTTACTTATGATGGTTGATAGATTGTATTCATTTTTTTAAATGGTAATTTTTTAACAAAAATATAAATAAGTGGCTCCTTTAAAACAAGGAAAAAAAAGAGTCTATCAGCCTAACTCTCCCCTAGATCACCTAGGCACCCGCCCAATTTATCCCAGGGCCTAATCACCCGCCTAGGCACTATTCGGAGCGCCTGGGAACTGCCTAGCCCGCCTTTTAAAATATTGCATCACATTAAGGGAGGATATATAAATATAGAATCGTTAGAAGGGGTGAGATGATGTGATGATTTAGGTGAGAGGATTTGAACTTATGGACTAAAGAGAGTTTTATGGTCCCAAGTATTAAAAAATAACAATTTTTTCGTTACTAATTTTTTTTGTCACTAAATTTACGGTATACAAAATTAAGTTTGCACTAAATATTTTATTAACATATTACTATTTTTAAGTGCTTAATAGATATTTTTGAGTTATTTCAACAAATTACAAATTTAAACATATTTATTGATAAAAAATGATCAATTTTTGGGGTTATGCAAGTTATGTTCGCAATCCTTATTTTTTAATAAATTATTATATATTAAAATTTATTTGACATTACTTTATAATTACACCAGTGATACATAAAAATATACTTGTTAAAATATAATAACATATTCTGCAAAACAATTTTACATTATATTTTAGAAAAATGTTATTTTTGTGTTGACGGAGGAACTAGCTAGGTCTTCGCTAGTACTTACTTTGATTACGTGGCCTTCTCTTATAGGTTGATTTTATATACGTCGGCTATCTTATCTCTCTCACCTTCAATTTGGCGTTCAGATTTTAATACAGATTAAAAAGAAACAACATTAAAGGCTGGTTAAAATAGTGTCTTCTTTTTTATATTTATTTTGCTAAATAGTGCATTAGCACATGTTAATAATAATAAGAATATATTTCAGTCTTTATTATTTTACAAAAATTGCAGGAAAAAAAAATATCTTTACAAAAATAAATAAATAATATAAATAAACACAATACAACAAAATGCAACTATCATGTTAAAGGCAGTTATAAAATTATTGTAAGGGATGAATTAATATAAAAGAGACGCGGATTTTTTTTTTGTTTTGGTCTAAATATTTTTTAGTACTCCAAAATGTTTGGGCCAGCTTTCGCGCAGAGACGTGAATTTTTTTTTTTGTTTTGGTCTAAATATTTTTTAGTACTCCAAAATGTTTGGGCCAGCTTTCGCGCAGAGACGTGAAGATTTAGACGACGTGATTTGAGCTAGCTAGGTTTTGTCAAGGACAAGTTGACGGAGGAACTAGCTAGGTTTTCGCTAATACTTACTTTGATTACGAGGCCTTCTTTTATAGGTTGATTTTATATAACTAGACTGCCTTTCTCTCCCCCCTTCAATTTTCTCCATTTCTTCGTTTGAGTAGTTGGGCCAAAGTGAGTCAGCAAAAAGCTACGGTTAACCGTTAACGCGTCTTTAAAATGATCGTATATTATATTTATATATATATATATATATATATATTTAATATAAATTAAAATCTTAATCTAGATTTAAAAAGTAGGGGAAGAGTTATATCATAAATTATTATCTTATATGCTCTTACAACAAATTCATGAAATTGGTGGTCTCTTACTAATTGAGAGACGATTGCCCACTTGTCTAACCTAGTTAGTTAATCTTATATTATATTTAAAAAATAATGTGTACTGTAATTATAAGTAGTTGAACGAATATTATTTACACAGACTGCACATGTTAAAGTCCGTCATCCCTACCAATCTTCGAATACCATGATCTATCAACTGCTTGTGTAAAAAAGAAAAATAAAATAAAAAGACTTTAATTCATATTGCTCTAAAAGGAAACAAAATGTTGATCGGTAGAAACACAAGCTAATATTACCACCACCACCACCATGAATAATATTTCATTTGTACAAGCAATGAACAAAAACAGAACAAATTACATAGGATACAAGAAGCATATAACAACAATTAATACCAATCTGTTTATTTATTACTGGTACTTCATCTTGAGGCTATTCAATAGTACTCGATCTGCCTCAATTCTGTGCAAGGGAAAGAATGATCTGGATATATCTTTAAAGGGGTAGAAAAATTTATTCATTGTTGGGTTTAAATGGGAGAGAGAAACTGTTGGTCAGCAAATTGGAATAAGAGAGTAAAATATAGAGTAGTTTACATTTGAATTCGTTAAATTTGTGATCTTTATTAACTTAAAATTGTGATGTTTGTTAGGTACAATTCAAACTGCGTGATTATCTTAAAAAGCGCGGAGTATGAGTTTGCTCGCCCTAATGTTTATTACTTTATTTGGTGTTCAAATTTTATTATAAATTAAAAAAACTAAAATTAAAGGCTGGTTAACAGTAGTGTCTTTTTTTAGCTAAATAGTGCATTAGCACCTGCATGTTTATGATATTAAAATTTACTCTTAAGTAGAGTAAATTTTAAAAAAATACCATGCCCACTTTATTAAAAAGAATATTATCATTGTTGTTTTGTTAATAGTAAAAGAAAAGGGGATAGTGGGTTAGAAAAAAGAAAATAAAGAACAATTAGATAGGGTGAAAATTAAAACAGGGATTGAATGGGGGGGGGGGGGGGGGGGGGGATATGCAAAAAAGGGAAAAAAAAATGACAATCATATCAGTTAACTGATATGAATTAATAATTATATTTTAGATATTTTAATCAGTTTTCTTGTCCCAATTTTCAAATATAATCCAAGTATAGAATCACTATATAAAATAAATAAGATGTTATTACCTTGGAATGAATGATTAAGCCACTAATCTTTTAAATTAATGCCCGTGAAGTCTTAAAACATACTCAAGTCAAAACAAAACCATCAAAGATGATTGAGAACTTATAATTACTCATTACTAGTAGTTGATATATAATAATTTAAAATTATTTCACCGATTTAATTTTAACCACACAATTAACTCATATACTTCTAAGAACTTTATATTTATTATTTGTATATCTATTAGTGTTAGTTGTGTTTTTTGACATTCCTGTTATAATAATTCTACAATTTTCTTTTTTTTCAAAACAAACTATACTTAAAAAGGTTCAAACCACGAAAGGAGAGAGCGTATAGCAATTTTACCACTCGACTAATCTATTGGATATATAATAACTCTACTATTATAGATAAATTATTATATGTGTACTTTTGCGTGGCTGTGATAATTATTTGTAGGTTATATAATATTGATGTGCATCAAAATCACTTAGGTTTTGCATACTTGCATGGATGGCTAATTTGTGTTGCTTAATTAATATGGTCATGCATTTTCTTCTCTCTAGAAGCTTTGAATGAGACAATTGAGGAGACACAAGTTGCGTTGAAAGACTCAATTCTCTTTAATTAATATGGTCATGCATTTTCTTACTGATTTGATATCCCTGAACCAAATAAATTTGTTTTAAGTTACAATTATATTATATCCTTGTATTTTGAGAAAAACTCACCCAGCTTCCTTATTTTATGTAATATTTCATATTTTTCTCTTAAATTTTTTAGTATATAATTTTACACTCGCAATGCATCTTGTTTTGTATCTCTTGATGAATACATTTCAAATATGTAATTTTTGTAAAAATCTATACTTTGTATTAAAAGTTATTATATTTCAAAATTTTATAAAATATTAGAAGAGAGAAAAAGATGTCGTGTCAGTGTAAACTAAGCGTATATTTTACACATTTGTTTTACAAAAAATCCAACTTTTTCGCAAGGTTGGAGCATTTAAAGGTGTGAGTGTAATGTTTAACAAACAAAATCTTAATAGTAGTTGGATTTATCAAAGAGAGGACGGGTGTGAGTGTAATGTTGAAATATTTAAAGGCGTTTGTAGAATGTGAATTAAAATGTTATTTTTGTCTTGACCGAGGAACGTAAGTGGCTAGGTCTTCGCTCGTACTTATTTTGATCATGTGGCCTTCTTTATAGGTTGATTCTATATATATATATATGCGTCGGCTGTCTCTATCTCACTCCCCTTCAATTTTCTCCATTTCTTCCTTTTGTTATTACCCTTTGCTTCGACTGTCTCAATCTCACTCCCCTTCAATTTTCTCCATTTCTTCCTTTTGTTATTACCCTTTGCTTTGACTGTCTCAATCTCACTCCCCTTCAATTTTCTCCATTTCTTCCTTTTATTACCCTTTGCCTCGACTGTCTCTATCTCACTCCCCTTCAATTTTCTCCATTTCTTCCTTTTATTACCCTTTGCCTCGACTGTCTCTATCTCACTCCCCTTCAATTTTCTCCATTTCTTCCTTTTATTACCTATATATATGCGTCGGCCGTCTCTATCTCCCTCCCCTTCAATTTTCTCCATTTCTTTCTTTCATTATTTAGCGGGTGAATGACACGATAGTACTATTATTTAGCGCGTCTTTAAAATGATCGTATATTATATATATATATATATTTATTTTAATATAAATGATAATCTTAATCTAATTTTAAAAAGTAGGGGTAGAGTGATGAAGTGGAGTAACATTATAAATTATTACCATAGATGCTGTTGCAAAAAAATTAATGAAAATGATATTCTCTCACTAACTGAGAGACGCGATCGCCCAGTAAGTTAGTCTTATATTATATTTAAAAAATAATGCGTACTGTACTAGAAACCTAAACTCCAAATTCTAGTTAAATTACTACAAAAACTATTATACTACTTAAATGCCAAGTAACTAATCAGGTACTACCTCTCTATATATATACATTTGCCTCCGTTTTTCATTCTTCATTCATTCATTCAACTCATCTTCAATTTTTCATATCAATTTCTTTCCTTCATTCATTCATCAATGGCCAACGCTAAGAAATTGGTCAAGTGCAGATTGTTAGTGAGGGGCTCTTACGGCACGGTTTATTTGGCCGCACCACAGCCATCTCATACTAATCACTCCAACACATCCACTGCTTCTCAGTTCGTAGCTGTGAAATCGGTGCCCTATCTCGAGAACGACATGCGCTGCCTCTCTCTCAAACTCGAAGGTCACATTCTTTCCGAACTTCAAGGCTGCCCTGAGATTATTACATGCTTTGGTGATGATTTCAGCATTGAGAACGGAACTGAATTCTACAATCTGCTACTTGAGTTTGCCCCAAAAGGTACCCTTACCAACCTTATTGAAGCCCGAGGTGGCAGATTACCAGAGTTGGAGGTCCAATGGTATGCATATAAGCTCCTAAAGGGGCTTTCTCATATTCATGAGGAGGGCTATGTCCACTGCGATATCAAGCCCTGTAACATTCTCGTCTTTCCATCTCCAAGAAGCAGCATAAACTACTTGAAGATTGCTGATTTTGGATTAGCAAAGAAACGTGGAGACGATAAACCAAAGGTGGTTACCGGTTCTTGTTTTAGAGGGACTCCACTTTATAGTTCGCCAGAGTCTGTGCTTGGGAAATACAAGGCACCCATGGATATATGGGCTCTGGGGTGCACTATAATCGAGATGGTGACAGGGAAGCCCATCTGGAGTGCTACAAATATAGAAGATCTGAAGCATCAAATTACTTCAGTGGAAGTGCCGGACATGCCAGCGCAGATGTCGGAACAGGGGAAAGATTTTCTACGGAGGTGTTTGGAAAGGAATCCGGCCAAAAGGTGGACGGCTGAGATGCTTTTGAGCCATCCGTTCATTACTATGGGTGACTTTGCCACCATTGATGAGGGTAGAAATTTATTGGTTTATGAAAGTCCCCTTGGATTTGGATGGGTTTCGAGTCTGTCCTTGTTTTCGGTTAATTGCTGAAGGACAGAACTCATCATCATGTGGAAATACAGTTATATATAGAAGACATTAGATGTATGTTTTATTTGATTTTACGGTAGCAGTGTTTCTGAATTAATTAATTGCGAAGTACGGATTGAAAGTTTATTGTTATCTTTTTGTTTACAAAATTATATTGTAATTTCAATTATTCAAGATGAGAAAAAAATTCTTATATAATAGTATGGATTTGTGGAGTTCTAATTAATTCGAATTGTAGTAACTTACATTTTTTTGTGATATATATAGCTTCTTCATCGAATAATAGATGTTTAATATGTAGTAATGTGCTAGTCAAATGATAATTAAGGACTATTGCCACCTCCCCACCTCCCACTACACCAATATGTCCCTTGGGCGACGTAAGCAATAGCCTTCTTACGTCGCCTAAGAATAACCTAGGCGACGTAATAATACTTACGTTGCCCAAGAAATTCTAAGGCGACGTATGATATACTTACGTTGCCCAATAATTTCTTGGGCGACGTAGGATATACATACATCGCCTAAGAAATTCTTAGGCGACGTAATAATAGTTACGTTGCCCTATAAATTTCTTAGGCGACGTAGGCATATCATCCGTCGCCCTATAAAATCTTAGGCGACGTGGGTATATACTCCGTCGCCCTATAAATTTTCTTAGGAAGAGCTGGCCCAACTTAGGGCAAAAACAAAGACTTTGGAGGAGCGACTTCAACAGCAAGATCGCGAGCGCGAAAGAGAGCGTTTGGAGCGAGAAAAAGAGCGGTTGGCATGGGAGGCTAGGATACAGACGCAATTTGAAGAAATGGCGAGGCATATGCGTATGGGAGATCCACCATCCGATGGCTCCAATAACTCTGTTCCTTAGTTTAATGTTTAATATTGTTGAACATTTTAATATATGTGAAGTTTTTAAAACAGTTATATATATATGACATTTTATATATTATACCTTTTGAACATCTATTTTTTGTGTGCTTGAATAATTAACTGTTTGAATGAAAATATGAATGATTGGACATGTTATATTGGTTGCCAACGCAGATTATTTGTATAGATGTGCAGGTGTGGGTTGCACAGAATGAAAGCAATTCTCAGTTAATTTTTTTCACACTTAGGCGACGTAGAAATAATTGTACGTCTCATAAGTTACTACTTGGGCGACGTATATAAATGCCTGTGTCCCCTAGGATAATACTTGCGCGACATACGTAGTTAATTATGTCCCCTTAGTTACTTCTTGGGCGACGTAGGTATTTACCTACGTCCCCTAAGGTACTTACTTGAGCGACGTAGTTATTTATTTAGGTCGCCTAATGTTATTACTTGGGCGACGTAGGTATTTACCTACGTCCCCTAAAGTACTTACTTGAGCGACATACGTATTTAACTACGTCCCCTAAGATCTTACTTGGGCGACGTAGGTATTTAACTACGTCCTCTAAGGTATTTTACTTGAGCGACATATACATTTACCTACGTCGCCTGAGGTATTTCTTAGGCGACGTAGTAAAATAACTACGTCGCCTATTATCTTAGGCGACGCGGTTTAAGCGACGTATCTTAGGCGACGTAGCCTACGTCGCCCACTTCTTAGGCGACGTATTTGTGTATTTGGGCGACCTACAGAGTACGTCGCCTAAGTGACCTTTAGAGGTAGTGTCCATCTCCGTTTCTTTCTTTCTTTCCTTTCTGTCTCTTTATATTTTTTTTTGTTTTTTTTTAAATTTTAAATTTTTTTAATAAAAAAATTAATTAAATTTATTTTTTTTTAAAAAATAATTAAAATGACAAAAATGCCCCAAATTTCCGTTCAACTTAACAAAAAATGTGGAGGGATGGGTCAAAGTGACACTTGCTGATAGTTCAAAGGTCAAAGTGGCACGATTTTTATTTTTAACAAACAAAATGATACTAAACCAATAATTTAAGGGCCATTAAAATAGTTTTCTCAAACTTATAATACGCAGGTAATTTTTTCTATTGTCTTTTTTATAGACAGAACTAGTTATAAAGCAAAAGCATATATATTATATTTCTTGATATGGGTGTTCAAAGCATAATATTCGTGGTATGGCAACGGTAAATCAATTTTGGCATACCAAAAGCTTGGTATGAGGTTTGCGGTATAACTATATATTTATACGAGTTATTGTTGGGTAAAAAAAAATATATTGGTTCAGTTTTTAAGGATTGAGTATGTGTACATATATTTGGTTCTTAGGAGTCGAGTCAATATACACATACTTTATCCTTAATTAAGCGCCAAATTAATGTTGAAATGTTAAAGAATGTTTTACTTTGTAAACCCCCTAGAAATATAGAAAAGGGTCGAAACAGTAACTTTGAAATTTTAAGTGATATTTTTATATAACTATAGTCTCTTCTTGTTTATTAACTTTTGAGTTTTTTGGGATCTTAAATTAAATGTCTAAGTCTTATTTTTTTCAACTTATAAAGTATTTATATATATTCTCACATAGAACAGTCTCGACGTGTATGAACTGATCTAAATAAAATTTTTACTATATATATTATTGAGATGGTAGAGTATTTATTATTTCTTATATCTTTTGGTCTAACTACACTTATTTCTCGTGTACTTCTCATAATATTTACCAAAATAATAAATTGTATATTTTTTTAAAGTTATTTTCCAAAGAGAGTTAGAGTCGATATCACTTGAACTAAACTTTTTAAGCTTTTTATGGTTCTCCAACCATTCTTTTCCTTTTCAAAACCTTCGACGCGTTTGGAAGAAAAAAGAGATCAAGAAGAAAAACATGGTTATTTTTTTTTATTTTTCTTCTAATTAAGAGAGTTAAATATAGAGCAGTTTACATTTGAATTCGTTAAATTTATGATCCTGGTTAACTTAAAATTGTGATGTTTGTTCAGGTACAATTCAAACTGCGCGCGTGATTATCTTAAAAAGCGTGCCGTGTGAGTTTGCTCGCCGTAGTGTTTATTACTTTATTTGGTGTTCAAATTTTATTATAAATTAAAAAAAACCAAAATCAAAGGCTGGTTAACAATAGTGTCTTTTTTTTTTTTTAGCTAAATAGTGCATCAGCACCTGTTTATGGTATTAAAATTATATTTTAGTCTCTATTTTCTACGAAAATGCAGGAAAACAATCTTTGCAAAAAATAGATAAAAAATACACACAACACAATACAATATAACATCACATCATTTCAAAGATCTAAAAGGCAATAGGCGAACCTCGGGCGGTGACCTAGCGCCTAGTCGAGGTCTAGGCGGCCAGGCACCAGGCAGTATTTTTTAATTATATTTTTAATTTTTAAATATATCTAAAATTATATTTACAAAATAAAATAGTAAAAAATCATCAAATTAGACATAGTACTCAAATAAACATAAAAAGAAATTCAAATGTTCAATTAACAAATATACCACCAAATTACGAAAGTCAAATTTCAAGCATATTAATTAAGAATTGCAAAGAAGAAAAAATATAAATAGAGATTCAAGCCCTAATTGTATATAGTACTTACATAAAGCATAAACAAGCGAAACATAGCCATTGGGTTCAGTGTCCAAAAGAAGATTAAACACGGGGTTACATCTATATAAAATTATCAATTTATTTTAAGCAGCAGCAGCAGCAGTAGCAGTAACAACAATAATAAGCTAGTGAAAAGAAAAGGCAACAATAAAAGAATAATAATAATAAAGTTCAAGATAAGATGGAGGAAGTAAGGTAGCATGATGTGTTTATAACCGGTCAAAACAAGCTCTTCTTGAACGTCTTTTAGCAATTGTAATTTTTGGCTAGGGTTTAGTTTCAATTGGAGAAATGAAAGATGAATTTACTTATGATGGTTGATAGATTGTATTCATTTTTTTAAATGGTAATTTTTTAACAAAAATATAAATAGGTGGCTCCTTCAAAACAAGGAAAAAAAAAGAGTCTATCAGCCTAACTCTCCCCTAGATCACCTAGGCACCCGCCCAATTTATCCCAGGGCCTAATCACCCGTCTAGGCACTATTCGGAGCGCCTGGGAACCGCCTAGCCCGCCTTTTAAAATATTGCATCACATTAAGGGAGGATATATAAATATAGAATCGTTAGAAGGGGTGAGATGATGTGATGATTTAGGTGAGAGGATTTGAACTTATGGACTAAAGAGAGTTTTATGGTCCCAAGTATTAAAAAATAACAATTTTTTTGTTACTAATTTTTTTTTGTCACTAAATTTACGGTATACAAAATTAAGTTTGCACTAAATATTTTATTAACATATTACTATTTTTAAGTGCTTAATAGATATTTTTGAGTTATTTCAACAAATTACAAATTTAAATATATTTATTGATAAAAAATGATCAATTTTTGGGGTTATGCAAGTTATGTTCGCAATCCTTATTTTTTAATAAATTATTATATATTAGAATTTATTTGACATTACTTTATAATTACACTAGTGATACGTAAAAATATACTTGTTAAAATATAATAACATATTCTGCAAAACAATTTTACATTATATTTTAGAAAAATGTTATTTTTGTGTTGACGGAGGAACTAGCTAGGTCTTCGCTAGTACTTACTTTGATTACGTGGCCTTCTCTTATAGGTTGATTTTATATACGTCGGCTGTCTCTATCTCTCTCACCTTCAATTTGGCGTTCAGATTTTAATACAGATTAAAAAGAAACAACATTAAAGGCTGGTTAAAATAGTGTCTTCTTTTTTATATTTATTTTGCTAAATAGTGCATTAGCACATGTTAATAATAATAAAAATATATTTCAGTCTTTATTATTTTACAAAAATTGCAGGAAAAAAAATATCTTTACAAAAATAAATAAATAATATAAATAAACACAATACAACAAAATGCAACTATCATGTTAAAGGCAGTTATAAAATTATTGTAAGGGATGAATTAATATAAAAGAGACGCGGATTTTATTTTTGTTTTGGTCTAAATATTTTTTAGTACTCCAAAATGTTTGGGCCAGCTTTCGCGCAGAGACGTGAAGATTTAGACGACGTGATTTGAGCTAGCTAGGTTTTGTCAAGGACAAGTTGACGGAGGAACTAGCTAGGTTTTCGCTAATACTTACTTTGATTACGAGGCCTTCTTTTATAGGTTGATTTTATATAACTAGACTGCCTTTCTCTCCCCACTTCAATTTTCTCCATTTCTTCGTTTGAGTAGTTGGGCCAAAGTGAGTCAGCAAAAAGCTACGGTTAACCGTTAACGCGTCTTTAAAATGATCGTATTATATATATATATATATATATATATATATGATCTAATAAGTAATATTTCTGTAGCCAGTACATCTCTACCTGAAACAAAAATATCAGGAACCACTGATCAAGCTCAAGTATCTCATCCATTATATAAGAACAAAGAAAAAGAATCAGTTAGTGATCAAGAAATCGAAGATAATGAATCTATATCACAATCTGATTTTCAAGCACTATTCCATCAATTAAGAGTAATTTCAAAAGAATTTAAGATAAATTGGGATACTTTAACCAATAATTTTAATTCTAAAGAAAATAAAAATATGAGACATGAATTTAGGGCAGAAAACCCTGAATCTGAAAGAGAGAAAATAATACATAAATGGAAAAAATGGATAAAGAAAGAAAAAATTAATATGGATTTCTTTCCATGGTACAAAAAATATTATAACCAATGTAAAGTCATAACCAAAACTCAATGGAGTAAGGAAGATAATACAAAAATTAGATCCAGTCATCCTCCCCTAGAAACTCTAAATATACAAGTCAAGAATACTTCAATAAAAGCCTCTCCATTTAAAGTACCTGAACCTGATAGTAAAATTGATGATAAGAAAATAATTGAACAAAATAATTATACCAATCAATATTTAGTTTCTATAGGAAAACAATTAGATAAAATTGAAGAAAAAATAGAAACAAAAATTGAAGGATCAATTATTCAAAAGAAATCAGAGAAACCAATTTTACACTTACATGAACATAGAGAAGGCTTAGGTCTGCCAAATAAGGACAAAGAATTAGTTACAAAAATTGATCAATTACTAAAACACGTATCCTCTACAAGTGGAACAAAAAATGTTACTACACTAAGTAAGAACGATGAACAAAGTAGTCAAAGTGAAACTGATGATGAGTCAGTCATCCAGGAAATCGAAAATCAATTTAATAAATTAACTTTTAATAAACCAAATCCTACTAGTAACACAAAAAATTGGTATACTAGGCCAACACCTCCAGATCTGCAATATGAAGAAAGGAATTTAAATAACCAATTTGCAGTTTCATCAAACAAAATGTATGAATGGAACATCGATGGTCTAAGTGAACAAGAATTAATCAATAAGTTAAGTCATATGTCTATGGTAGCCAATAGCTATCTAAATGCTTACCATGATCTAACCCAACTAGAAATAGTTGAATTCTTGGCCTCAGGATTTACAGGGACTCTTAGATCTTGGTGGGAAAAACACCTAACTGAGGATGCTAGAGAAGCTATAATTCATGCTGTACAATTAGATGATGAAGGAAACCCCATTTATGATGAAGAAATCAATTATGGACCTCCTGATGGTGTCAATACATTAATCTACACCATAATTAAGCATTTCATAGGAACTCCCAGCAATATAACTGAGAGACTGCACGACCAACTTAGTAACCTTACCTGCCCAACTCTTAGTGATTTTAGATGGTACAAAGATGTATTCACCTCAAGAGTCATGATGAGAGATGATAGCAACAAACCTTTCTGGAAAGAAAAATTCGTAAATGGTTTGCCCAGCCTATTTGCACATAAAATTCGAGAAGAACTAAGTAAGAATTTAGGTTATATAGATTATGATAACCTAACTTATGGAGACATAATAAGTCAAATACAAAAAACAGGTCTAAAAATGTGCATAGATTTCAAATTAAGTAAACAAGCTAATAAAGATAAAAATAAAGCTAAATATGAATTAGGAACTTTTTGTGAACAATATGGGTTACCTCCTATAGCCCCTTCTAGAAGAAGAAAAAACACTAAGAAAGATAAAAAGGATAAAAAATACAAATCTCACAAAAGGAAAAATATGAAAAATAATCAAGAAGATTACTATAAGAAACCTCCTTCTAATAAGAAAAAGAAATCAAACAAGAAATTTGACAAAAGTAAAATAATCTGTCATAATTGTGGAAAGAAAGGACATTATAAGAATGAATGTAAAGTCAAAGAAAAACTAAGTCAATTAAATGTACCTGAAGAGGAAGTAGAACATATTCTTGAACTTATGAGGATTGAAAACCAATCAGAAGGTGAATCGTTGGGATCTAGTTTACCTTCTCAAAGTTCAGAAGAATCAACTACTTATTCTAGTCAATCTGATAATGAAGCACCACAATTAGGTTGTAGTAACAATTGTACTAAAACCTGTTGCAATAAACAAATAAACGTATTAACAAAAATTCAAGAAGAAAAGAATTTATTAATTGATATAATAAGCAAAATATCTGACCCACAATTAAAAACTCAATATATGAATCAACTAGAAAAATTATTAACAACTGAATCTAAAACACAAAAATTACTTAAAAATAAAGAAAAACCCATTTTCAGTATCAATAAGACATTAGAAAGATTTAAAAATTCAGTTAAAGAAATAACACTCCCAGAATTAAACTTAGAAGTCAATAATCTAAAGAAAGAAATCTCTAAACTAAAAAAGGAAATCCCTGAGCTTAGACAAGAAATAGCCAAGAAATTTGAAGAGATTAATAAATCAGATTTAAAAATTAATGAATCTTCTTCAAATGAGAGTGAAGGAGAATCAGCCAGTGAAAATGAAAATGAAAAAGAAGAATGTTCTGACAAAAAAGAACTTGATGTAGAAATACAAGAACATTCTTTAAATACATTAAAAGATATAACTATCCAAAAATGGCATATAAATGTCACAATAATCATAAATAAAACATTTGTGTTAGAACTACCTGCTATTTTAGATACTGGTGCAGATCTAAATTGCATTCAAGAAGGATTAGTTCCCACAATGTATTACCAAAAAACAAGCGAAAGACTGAGTTCTGCTAATGGTAGTAAAATGGAAATGAAGTATAAATTACCTAAAGCACATATCTGTCAAGACGGAGTATGCTATAAAACATCCTTTGTCTTAATAGAATATGAAAGAAATATAAAACAGATAAAGTCATTTTAGGATTACCATTTATATATTTATTATATCCATTTAATACTTCAAGTAAAGGTTTGGTAACCAAACATTTAGGACACAAAGTCGCATTTAATTTCACTACACAACCAAAAGAAAGAAATTTAAGAATGATAAAGGAACAGTCAATCTCAAAAAGTTTAAATTTATTAAGTAATAAATCAAATCATTTAAAATATCTAAAAGATGAAATTAAATATAAAAAGATTGAAGAACAATTACAAGATTCTAGATTACAAGTAAAGATTAAAGAATTTAATGAAATACTTGTAAAAGAAGTATGTTCCGATTTACCTCATGCATTTTGGCACCGCAAAAGGCATATTGTAAGGCTCCCTTATGCTAAGGAATTTAAAGAACATTTAATTCCTACTAAAGCTAGACCTATACAAATGAATCATGAACAAATGGAATTTTGTAAAAAAGAAATAAATGATTTAATACAAAAAGGAATCATAAGAAAAAGTAAATCACCATGGTCTTGCCCTGCTTTCTATGTCAATAAAAATGCTGAAATAGAAAGAGGATCCCCAAGGCTAGTAATTAATTATAAGCCACTAAATAAAGTTTTAGAATGGATCAGATATCCTTTACCTAATAAAAAAGATTTAATTAATAGATTAGACCAGGCTTTAGTTTTTAGTAAGTTTGATCTTAAGAGTGGTTTTTGGCAAATTCAAATCCATGAAGAAGATAGATATAAAACGGCCTTTACTACCCCTTTCGGTCATTACGAATGGAATGTAATGCCATTCGGTCTAAAAAATGCTCCTAGTGAATTCCAAAATATAATGAATGATATTCTAAATCCCTTTAGTCATTTTTCCATAGTTTACATTGATGACGTGCTAATCTTTTCAAAATCAATAGATGAGCATTGGAAACACCTAAATTCATTTTTTAAGATAATTAAATCAAATGGTTTAGTTTTATCTCCTACCAAATGTTGCCTGTTCCAAACCAAAATTAGGTTTTTAGGACACAACATTCAGTATAACCAAATCAAGCCGATTGATAGAGCCATTCAATTTGCAGATAAATTTCCAGATGAAATATTAGATAAAAATCAATTACAGAGGTTCCTAGGATCCCTTAATTATATCAGTGACTTCTATAAGGATCTCCGCAAACAATGTAAGCCGTTATTCGAGCGACTTCAAAATAATCCTCCTCCTTGGACAAAAGTTCATACTTCCATCGTCCAAGATATTAAAAAACATGTTAAGACTTTGCCTTGTCTTGGCATCTCCACTCCTTCTGCTTTTAAAATTGTCGAAACTGACACCTCCGAGATTGGTTTTGGAGGAATCCTCAAGCAGAAACTGACTCCAAATTCTACTGAACAGATTGTACATTTCCATTCTGGCGCATGGGATAGTACACAAGTAAATTATTCCACTATAAAAAAGGAAATTTTATCTTTAGTACTTTGTATTAATAAATTTCAAAGTGATTTGTTAAACAAAAGATTTCTAATTATAATAGATTGCAAATCCGCTAAATATGTTTTAGAAAAAGACGTTGAGAACATTGCCTCAAAACAAATCTTTGCTAGATGGCAATCATTACTAAGTATTTTTGATTTTGATATAGAATATATCAAAGGAAGTGAAAACTCTATTCCAGATTTTCTCACAAGAGAATTTCTGTTAAATGCAGAAAATTGATATGAGTACTACAGGCGGCAGAGGCCGCGGGAGGGGAAGGGGAAGTAGTGGTAAACCAGCTTCAGGACCATGTATTCCCCCTTTTGATATTTGTGAACCATCAAATAAACCACAAGGAACCATGGTTCCTTACCAAATTAACCCTACACCAGTAGTAAACCAATACACTGTGTTAGGTCAAATTCCCCAACCAAAATCTTATAACCAGGCTCTAGCCAACAAACCAAAGGCCAATGATCCTTACGACATTGAGCTTAAACCAACTCCTTCAAGACAAAGCCAACAGAGTTCTGGCCCAACTCCAAGCCCATATATAACCAAATATGTCCAAAACTTGTTCTATGTAGAACCTCATATGACAGGTATGGATAACCCAGCCCAATTAGCCAAACAATTTTATCCGCCAGGATGGCATTTCACCCCAGTCCATCCTAGTAAAAACCTCAAATTTTATAACCGAATTTTAATAACCACAGATTCTATATTCATCAAACCAATTTTTGATAGAAATAATCCATCTGTTGTTATTTTTCACTCCTTATATATTAAAAGAATAATGCTCATGGAAGAATGGGGTAGACACCCAGCTGAGTTAGTTCCCCTGGAAGGAACTGAAGATTTCTATTCTTACCATGATTACATCGAAGCATGGATGAAAATACTCCTATTTCAAAATGAGTCTTTCAACCATTCTTGGTTCGTTCAATTTGACCAAAAATTTAAATGGTCTTTCCCCTGCTGGTTTATTCGTTGGTGGGATATGTTCGGTTTAAATATGGACATTCTCCCCAGGCTTATTATTGACCAGGTAAATTGGTTTGAAAAAATCTGCCCAGAAATTGGTAATACTTACATGCCAATTTTAACCCTTTTTGCCTCCAGATACAAAGTTCCTTGGATTGTAAAATGGGAATTCCATTTGATAAAAAGTCCAGTAATCGAACAATGGGTACAAACTTCAGGTACCTCTCAAGCACTTGTTAAACACCATGCCCCTTTTGATATGTTTGCCAGGCAAGTTTTTGTCAAATGGTGGGATAAATTTGATTTGTCAAGAATTGTTAACCAAGTGCAAAAAGAGTTCCCAGAAAACCCAAAGCTTGAATTGTCCCAAATTCCGACTCCAAGTAGTCTCACAGTCCCATACCCAAATAAACCTCAAAATTCTGAACCCAAACTCAAACAAAAGCAAGAAAGCCCAGTTGAGTCTAAGTCAGAAAACCCGAAACCCAAAAGGCCAAGTCCAACTCCTTCGGTAAAGTCAAATGAAACTTTGGATATCAACAAGTGTTCAAGAGCCCAATTAAAATTGCTCTTAGCCCAAGCATTAAGTTCAAAGTTATCAGAAGCTGCTGGCGATTCAGATGAGGAAGAGGTAATGAAACCAGATGAATCAGATAGCAGGACTATAACAAGAAAAGAAAAAATAAAAAATTGGTATGAGTCTACATTATTTCAAGATGATCAGGATCCATATGATATCTAGTGTTTTCAGTCACTACTTGGATAAATTTCCAAGAAAAGCTAACACTAAATATATTATTGGAGTCTAGTCTAAATTGAAATATGATGACCCATTTGGCATCTGACAAAGTTCCAGACAGCCAGAATAATGTTTTAAAGTTGCGGCCCCACCACTACACAAAGTTGTAAGAATTGATGCTGCCTGCCGGTGATTTCGTCAAAAGCAAATTAATTAAAGGAAAGATTCTCCCTTAATTTGCGCTCCCGTAATTGAAGCTCCACTCTCACCTGCCCATCTTCAACTATAAAGCAAGAAGAAGAAGGGGAAGCAACCAGAGTTTTTATTTTTCTAAAATATTGTATCTCAAATTTCATATACTTGTAATTTTAGCTTTTAGCACAATTGTCTGAAGCGATCCTCACAAAGTTGATTTCCAAATCATTCAGTTGTAAGTAAATTTTAATCTTTGTTAAAATTGTTTCAAAGTAAACAATTTCGAATTTAAGTTTCATTATTTGTATCTTTGTATTTGTTTCCAAGCAAACAAATTAATTTCAATTATTATTGTGATATATCCGCGCACTCTCTATATTTTCACTAATCTCTTTGATCTTCTTGACTTGCTTCCCTTTTGGTATATATATATATATATATTTATTTAATAAAATTAAATTCTAAATCTAGATTTAAAAAGTAGGGGAAGAGTTATATCATAAATTATTATCTTATATGCTCTTACAACAAATTCATGAAATTGGTGGTCTCTTACTAATTGAGAGACGATTGCCCACTTGTCTAACCTAGGTTAGTTAATCTTATATTATATTAAAAAATAATGTGTACTGTAATTATAAGTAGTTGAACGAATATTATTTACACAGACTGCACATGTTAAAGTCCGTCATCCCTACCAATCTTCGAATACCATGATCTATCAACTGCTTGTGTAAAAAAGAAAATAAAATAAAAAGACTTAATTCATATTGCTCTAAAAGGAAACAAAATGTGGATCGGTAGAAACACAAGCTAATATTACCACCACCACCACCATGAATAATATTTCATTTGTACAAGCAATGAACAAAAAAACAGAACAAATTACATAGGATACAAGAAGCATATAACAACAATTAATACCAATCTGTTTATTTATTATGGTACTTCATCTTGAGGGCTATTCAATAGTACTCGATCTGCCTCAATTCTGTGCAAGGGAAAGAATGATCTGGATATATCTTTAAAGGGGTTGAAAAAATTTATTCATTGTTGGGTTTAAATGGGAGAGAGAAAACTGTTGGTCAGCAAATTGGAATAAGAGAGTAAAATTAGAGTAGTTTACATTTGAATTCGTTAAATTTGTGATCTTTATTAACTTAAAATTGTGATGTTTGTTAGGTACAATTCAAACTGCGTGATTATCTTAAAAAGCGCGGAGTATGAGTTTGCTCGCCCTAATGTTTATTACTTTTGTGGTGTTCAAATTTTATTATAAATTAAAAAAACTAAATTTAAAGGCTGGTTAACAGTTGTGTCTTTTTTTTTAGCTAAATAGTGCAATTAGCTACACTGCATGTTTATGATATTAAATTTTACTCTTAAGTAGAGTAAATTTTAATAAAAATACCATGCCCACTTTATTAAAAAGAATATTATAATTGGTGTTTTGTTAATAGTAAAGAAAAGGGGATGTGGGTTAGATTAAAAAGAAAATAAATGAACAATTAGATTGGGTGAAAATTAAAACAGGGATTGAAATGGGGGGGGGGGGGGGGGGGGGGATATGCAAAAAGGGAAAAAAATATGACAATCATATCAGTTAACTGATATGAATTAATAATATATTTTAGAATATTTTAATCAGTTTTCTTTCCCAATTTTCAAATTTAATCCAAGTATAGAATCACATTATAAAATAAATAAGATGTTATTACCTTGGAATGAATGATTAAGCCACTAATCTTTTAAATTAATGCCCGTGAAGTCTTAAAAACATACTCAAGTCAAAACAAAACATCAAAGATGATGAGAACTTATAATTACTCATTACTAGTAGTTGATATATAATAATTTTAAAATTATTTCACCGATTTAATTTTAACCACACAATTAACTCATATACTTATAAGAACTTTATATTTATTATTTGTATATCTATTAGTATTAGTTGTGTTTTTTGACATTCATGTTATAATAATTCTACAATTTTCTTTTTTTTCAAAACCAACTATACTTAAAAAGGTTCAAACCACGAAAGGAGAGAGCGTATAGCAAATTTATGATATTAAAATTTACTCTAAAGTAGAGTAAATTTTAAAAAAATACTATGCCCACTTTATTAAAAAAGATTATTATCATTGTTGTTTTGCTAATAGTAAAAGAAAAGGGGATAGTGGGTTAGGAAAAAGAAAATAAAGAACAATTAGATATAGGGTGAAAATTAGATCAGGGATTCAATGGGCGATACGCAAAAAAGGGAAAAAGAAATGACAATCCTAATTAATAAGAGCATTTCTAATTATTGTGTGAATCCCATGTGTCAACGATTTTTTTATACAAAATTTTAATGTTTAAACAAAATGCTCAATGATACATTTTGCAAACTCTTGTGCAAATTGTGAACGAACCGATGAGATATCAACACATGTTAAATATTATTTTATGTAATATTTCATATTTTTTTCTTAAACTTTTTAGTACATAATTTTACACTCACAATGCATCTTGTTTTGTAACTCTTGATGAATATATTTCGAATATGTAATTTTTGTTAAAATCTATATTTTGTATTAAAAGTTATTATATTTCAAAATTTTATAAAATAATAGAAGAGAGAAAAAAGATGACATGTTAGTGTAAACTAAACGTATATTTTACACATTTATTTTACAAAAATCCCACTTTTTCGCAAGGTTGGTGCATTTAAAGGTGTGAGTGTAATGTTTAACAAACAAAATCTTAACAGTAGTTGGATTTATCAAAGAGAGGCCTGGTGTGAATGTAATGTTGAAATATTTAAAGGTGTTTATAGAATGTGAATTAAAATGTTATTTTTGTGTTGACGGAGGAACGTAAGTGGCTAGGTCTTCGCTCGTACTTATTTTGATCACGTGGCCTTCTTCATAGGTTGATTCTATATATATATATATATATATATGCGTCTGGCTGTCTCTATTTCACTCCCCTTCAATTTTCTCCATTTCTTCCTTTTGTTATTACCCTTTGTTTCGACTGTCTCAATCTCACTCCCCTTCAATTTTCTCCATTTCTTCCTTTTGTTATTACCCTTTGCTTCGACTGTCTCAATCTCACTCCCCTTCAATTTTCTCCATTTCTTCCTTTTGTTATTACCCTTTGCTTCGACTCTCTCAATCTCACTCCCCTTCAATTTTCTCCATTTCTTCCTTTTGTTATTACCCTTTGCTTCGACTCTCTCAATCTCACTCCCCTTCAATTTTCTCCATTTCTTTTCAATTTTCTCCATTTCTTCCTTTTGTTATTATCCTTTGCATGCCTCGACTGTCTCTATCTCACTCGCCTTCAATTTTCTCCATTTCTTCCTTTTGTTATTACCCTTTGCCTCGACTGTCTCTATCTCACTTCCCTTCAATTTTCTCCATTTCTTCCTTTTATTACCTATATATATGCGTCGGCCGTCTCTATCTCCCTCCCCTTCAATTTTCTCCATTTCATTCTTTCATATTTACCAGGTGAAAGACACGATTGTAATATTATTTAGCGCGTCTTTAAAATGATCGTATATTATATATATATATATTTTAATATAAGTGATAATCTTAATCTGGTTTTAAAAAGTAGGGGAAGAGTCATAAAGTGGAGAAACATTATAAATTATTACCATACATGCTGTCGCAAAAAAATCATGAAAATGATGTTCTCTCACTAACTGAGAGACGCGATTGCCCAGTAAGTTAATCTTATATTATATTTAAAAAACAATGTGTACTGTACTACAAACCTAAACTCCAAATTCTAGTTAAATTACTACAAAAACTATTATACTACTTAAATGCCAAGTAACTAATCAGGTACTACCTCTCTCTATATATATACATTTACCTCCCTTTTTCATTCTTCATTCATTCACTCATCTCATCTTCAATTTTTCATATCAATTTCTTGTTAGAAAATTTATATTTTCTAATTTATGTGGGTAACATATTATAATATTTTAATTATATTTGCTATTTAATTAATGGGCTAATTTTTAGTGGTCTAATTAATTTTTTAGTTAAGCCCATAAACTACTCAAATAAATGTGGGCCAAATGTGTAGATACCTTGTATGGGCTTGTTAGAGTTTTATGGGACCCTAACTAGACTATATATAAAGTAGATATTAGGGTTATGGTCCCAATACACACAAATCAAATTACGGCTGCCTTCTCCCCTCTGGAAGAGAACCAAAATTCCCATGAGGACAATAAGGCGATTTGGTTGAGGAAGACCACGTACCCGCTCGATCCGTGATGTTATTGTGATCGATCTTCCTATTCCGCATTTGTTTATCATGGATCCAGGTACGCAGTTTCATTGTGTTTTATTTAGATCTTGATGGTTTGACATGATGACTTAAGTGATTTAATTCCAACAAGTGGTATCAGAGCGACTTCATGTTAGATCATTAAGTATCGTATGAGTCTATGAGATTTATTATTATATATGATAATAATAAGGGTTCGGATATATATGTATTAAAGAACAAAAGCATCTTTTGTTTTAATGTTATCTCTTGGCATACACGGTTTCAATAAAGGAAAAGAAAAGGGGCCGATTCTTGGTGCAAGCCGTAGCTTGTTATTTTTTGCCCAACCTTCTTGTTGTCCTTTTTTTGTTGTTGTTTAATATATATATATATATATATATATAACTGATTTGACTTTCCTTTGGTTGAATATATTAATATATTCTTGATTGAATGTTTTTTTTGATTGGAAGGGAAATTAATAAAGAGCTATTTTGATTGGATTTTTTTTTTGTGGCATATATACATATATATTATTGTTTTGTTGACAGATTGCTTTATATAGTTACGTATATATGTTTTAAGTGTGCATATATATTATATATATGTCATAACAGTTGATTCACTTGATTGTACCTTGCTTATATTAAAGAATGGCATAAGAATTGGTTTTGTTTATATATATACATATATGGATTTAGACGGTGGCTCTTTCTTGTGTATATACGTGTATATATTTTTAAGCATAAATTGATTTATTTATGTATACATATTTGAAGATTTGATTTACTTTAGTAAATTTTAGTATATTGAATATATTAAGATTAAAGAATTTTATTCTTTCATTTATTGTGATTAAGGGTATGGATCAAGCTTATTATTTATTTAAGATATTAATGTTTATTATTTATGCAAATAATAATTGGCCCAAAGGAAAATTATTATTTGGCCAAATAATAGACATTATTTTTTCTCGATATTTGTGTAGTTATTATTTATGCATTTAATAATCGGCCCAAAGGAAGGTTATTATTTGGCAGAATAATAAACACACGTATGAGAATAAATGTGTGATAATTATCAGGTTTTCATGTGAGCAATAAGTCAGTCCAAAGAAAGGCTTTTTGTTTGACATAAATTATTATCAACATTTGATTCTTGTATCGAGAGTACTTATTACAGTCTTGTTTGGGCACGAAAGCGCTAGACTGCCAGTAATCCAAAATCGCAGTACGCGTCCATGTGGGAAATATAAGGTTTATGCTTTGCAAATATCATTAATACAGAAAATCTATTTTTTTTAGATTATAAGGATGCGAAGCACAAATTGTCTGATATTTTGAAATTGATGAATTGAACCGTTAAGTTGCTAAAGTAACTCTATCGTGTAAATTTATTTTATTTTAGAATATTAAGATGTGTGTAATTGTTATTTATGCGAATAATAATCGGCCCAAAGGAAGGTTATTGTTTGGCCGAATAACATGTACCACTTGTGGTAATAAATATAATTATGACAATCAAGTTTTTCATGTGAATAATACGTCGGCCCAAAGAAGAAGTCCTATTATTTGACAGGATGTGTTATTTATATTGATTACTGCGTTGAGATGACCAATTACAAGTTGATGTTTCTGTCCAAGACAAAATATCAACGTTGTGCTAGGTATCTTGTGATGGGGACCCACTATTAATAATTTGGATAATGTGTCATTCATTTATATTGTTTGTTAATATGTTATGACATGTATATTAATTGTAAGTTTGTAATTTTTATAATTTGTTCTCTATTCAATTTAAAGTTATGCTTTATATATTGCTAACAATAAATTTCGGTATCGGTACTTAAGGCACAAATTTTAAGAATTGGAAATAGAAAGCTTCTATTCCAAGGTTTTTTGGGGCTTTATGAGAAAAATGCTACTTAGTTCCTTAAAGAAATTATAGAAATATTTTGCCAAAATAAAAATGCTGAAACAAGCAACCTTCTGATTAGTCTTGTTTCAATAAGGTATAAGGAAAAAGAACATAAGTGAAGTATATTATGAAAATGTCTGATATCGCTTTCAAACTAAATGCACTAAAGTTAAGGCTGTCTAATGATTTGCTCGTGTATCAAGTTCTTTATTTCTCTTCCCGCACAATACAGTTAGTTTATAATGAGTTACAATACTCATAAGGATAAATTAATGATCTCTTAATGAGTTCATATTTTACAGTGTGTAAGAAGATAAAAGATTAGCGATAAAAGACAATGGTTACTCATCTAGCAAACACTCTAAAGGAAAGGATATAAGGATAAAAATTAAGAAGCTGCAGTTAGAACAACACTATAGTAATTGCAAAAGAAACATGTTAAAGAATTTGTCAGTTAATTTTGCAGAAGGATAGACGTAGTAATGTTTCAAATACGTCATTTGGCGTGTAAAGTGGATATACTTCTCATTATGGTTTGTTCGGTAGTTAGTTTAACTTATGTACATGTGATTGCTTTATGAGTAGATTTTGGTGACACTACTCACCTAAGTGTGTTTAGAGGTTATATGTAGAGCCAAAAGCCAATTGATGTTGAAATATCATCTATAAGGGCAGTGGCGAAACAGTTACAGTTGAGGTTTTAAGGAATTTTAAGTTATCATTAAAGACAGTTACTTTTGAATTTGGGAGAGACTTATTATGGTATTGTCATTTAGACATAAATTCTATTTTTATTTGGACAAATACGGTTATTATTGTTCATTTGAAAATAATAAAGTTAAGTCTTTTTCAAAAATTCAAATATTTTGTTGTTATTTCTTTAATTGATAACTTATATACGAATACAACCACCTCATATATGAGACCTTGTAAATTGATTCACGTGATACAAAGCATAAATTAACTGATAAGAATTTCTTCATGTTATGGCACAAGTATTTGGGATAAATCTCTAAATAGAGAATTAAGAGACTTGTAAAATTCTTAAAACCCCTTGATTTAACATATTTTAAAATCTGTATTTAATGTGTAAAGGGGGAATGGACAAATATAAGGAAACTAAGTGCCACAAGAAATCCAATTGTCTTAGAACTAATTCATGACGACATCTGTGAACTGTTCTATACGGCCTTCTGGAATGGTTAACAGTATTTTATTATGTTCATAACAATTATTAAGGGTACCTATATTTAATTAATGAGAAGTTACAATCCTCAAACGTTGTTATGATTTTCATAGTTGGAGTTGAAAATCAACTAGGCAAGAAAGTTAAGGCCATGAAATCTGATCGTGGTGGTAAATACTACGATAGATATAATGGATAAGGTAAACAACGTTCTGGACCTTTGTGAAATTCCTAGAGAAATGCAGAATCGTCTCACAATACACCATGCCAGGCAAACCTAGTATGAACAGTGTTGCTGAGAGATAAAACAGAAGCTTAAGGATATGGTAAGGAGCGTGATTAATCATTCTTCTCTACCATAATGACTCTAGGAAGAAACACTTAAGACTGCAGCATATTTTTTAAGCAGTGTTATATCAAAGCAGTTGCTAAAATAGGTTGTCCAGCTATGGTAAGGCCATAAAGAAAAGAAATTGGACTCAATATTATAAGCTGCTACTTTGTTAGATACACTGAAAGATCGAGAGATTATAAATTTTATGATCCCTTGATTAAATCCTTTTATTAAAATGAAAATGCCAAATTTCTTGAGATTATTGAGTTTGAGGGGGAAGATAAAGTTAGAAACATTGTCTTTGAAAATGAATTTATTCAAATTCAAGTACTGCTATTGACAATGATTATGATCAAATTCTGATATTATTTTAAATGCAAATTAAGATCATCAAGACAATGTTGAAAAACTTCCTATATAGTAAACTCAACAATATCAAGAAGAAGTTAAATTAAAGAAATCCATCTATGGCCTTAAAGAAGTTTTCCGTCAATGGTATTACATATTTCATCAGGTTATTATCTCGTAAGGTTTTGAGGTAAATCCGGTTGATGATTATTTTATATCATAAGTTCAGTGGGAGTAGTCTTGGTATTTTATGTTGATAATATCTCTTTTGTATTATGAATACAGATACATCGACATTTGTGTCGGGTATCTTAGGGTTTTCACGAAAGAGATATATCGAAAGAATTCTTACAAGTTTGGCATGAAAGATTGTCATTCAGGAGATACTCCCATTGTTAAGGAGACAATTTATGTCACAAAAGTGCCCCAAAATAAAGTTGAAAAGAAAGAGATGCAAAAGATTCCTTATGCATCAGTTGTAAGGAGTTTGATGTATCATAAAGTATGTAGCATTTGGGTTTAGTGTTCATAGTAAAGATATTTGGTAGATATTAAGTAACCCTATGATATATCTTCAGAAGCAGCCAATTAAAGGGTTATACGGTATTTAAAGAGAACAAAAGGATTATATACTTACGTATCGAAAATCAGATCAGTTGGAGATCATATGGTATTCTGATTTTGATTTTTGGATGAGATATAGCTGCATAATTTTGTCACTAGGCTGCGAATTGTAGATAGTGTCGAAAGACCATTAAAGATATTTTGTGACAATAATTGATTTTGCTATATTCGACAACAACAGAAATTTTTCGAAAATCTAAAGCACATAGATATTAAGGTTTTTTGTTGTTAAAAAAGGAGTTCAGAGTTGTTGTGTCTATAGAGCATATAAGTACAAACTCCATAATTACGGATCCGTTCACTAAAGGCTTAACACATAAGGTATTTCATGAGTATATTACTTATTTGGGTTTTGTGTTATCTAATAAAGTACTGGTTTAGTGGGAGTTTGTATCCTAGATGCCCTTTTATTTAGACGCATATTTTCTGCAGAATAAAGAAGATGGTTTATTTTCGTCTTAACTCTGAATATTCGTTTTATTTCCTTCCATTGTGGTTTAACATTAAGTTTGTACGGTTAATGTTGATCTCATTAAAGTTGGGCCAGTTGGAAATAGGCATGTCTAAGATCACATTGCATGTAATCTCCATGCTACTCATCCTATTTGATCTATGTTATTAAGTGTATTAGTATGGTGATAATCGTGGTTTAGTCACGACCTTACTGTGATAAAAGTTATGCGGTAATTCCATTACTCGTACTGAGATAGACCAGATTGTTTAAGGAGAAGTTAAGGATAAATAGCATAAGATGCGCGCTTAAGAATTATGTGATATAATTGTTTCAGGAATAATATGTAGCCCAAGTGGGAGATTGTTAGAAAATTTATATTTTCTAATTTATTGGGCAACATATTTAATATTTCAATTATATTTGCTATTTAATTAATGGGCTAATTTTTAGTGGTCTAATTAATTTTTTAGTTAAGCCCATAAACTACTCAAATAAATGTGGGCCAAATGTGTAGATACCTTGTATGGGCTTGTTAGAGTTTTATGGGAACCCTAACTAGACTATATATAAAGTAGATATTAGGGTTATGGTCCCCAATACACCAAATCAAAATACGGCTCCCTTCTCCCCATCTGGAAGAGAACCAAAAATTCCCATGAAGACAATAAGGCGATTTGGTTGAGGAAGACCACGTACCCGCTCGATCCGTGATGTTATTGTGATCGATCTTCCTATTCCGCATTTGTTTATCATGGATCCAGGTACACAGTTTCATTGTGTTTTATTTAGATCTTGATGGTTTGACATGATGACTTAAGTGATTTAATTCCAACATTTCTTTCCTTCATTCATTCATCAATGGCCAACGCTAAGAAATTGGTCAAGTTCAGATTGTTAGGGAGGGGCTCTTACGGCACCGTTTATTTGGCCGCACCACAGCCATTCATACTAATCACTCCAAACAATCCACTGCTTCTCAGTTGGTAGCTGTGAAATCGGTGCCTATCTCGAGAACGACATGTGCTGCCTCTTTTAACTCGAAGGTCACATTCTTTCCGAACTTCAAGGCTGCCCTGAGATTATTACATGCTTTGGTGATGATTTAGCATTGAGAACGGAATCTGTATTCTACAATCTGCTACTTGAGTTTGCCCCAAAAGGTACCCTTACCAACCTTATTGAAGCCGAGGTGGCAGATTTACCAGAGTTGGAGGTCCAATGGTATGCATATAAGCTCCTAAAGGGGCTTTCTCATATTCATGAGGAGGGCTATGTCCAACTGCGATATCAAGCCGGTAACATTCTCGTCTTTCATCTCCAAGAAGCAGCATAAAACTACTTGAAGATTGCTGTTTTGGATTAGCAAAGAAACGTGGAGACGATAAACCAAGGTGGTTACCGGTTCTTGTTTTAGAGGGACTCCACTTTATAGTTCGCAGAGTCTGTGTGGGGAAATACAAGGCACCATGGATTATGGGCTCTGGGGTGCACTATAATCGAGATGGTGAAGGGATGCCCATGTGGAGTGCTACAAATATAGAAGATCTGAAGCACTCAAATTACTTCAGTGGAAGTGCCAGACATGCCGGGGGAGATGTTGGACAGGGCAAAGATTTTCTACGGAGGTGTTTGGAAAGGAATCCGGCCAAAGGTGGACGGCTGAGATGCTTTTGAGCAATCCGTTCATTACTATGGGTGACTTCGCTACCATTGATGAGGGTAGAAATTTTTTGGTTTATGAAAGTCCCCTTGGATTTGGATGGGTTTCGAGTCTGTCCTTGTTTTCGGTTAATTGCTGAAGGACAGAACTCATCATCATGTGGAAATACAGTTATATATAGAAGACATTAGATGTATGTTTTATTTGATTTTACAGTAGTAGTGTTTCTGAATTAATTAATTGCGAAGTACGGATTGAAAGTTTATTGTTATCTTTTTGTTTATAAAATTGTAATTTCAAATATTCAAGATGAGAAAAATAATAATAGTAACACAGATTTGTGGAGTTTTAATTTCGATTTTAGTAACTCAATAACTCATATTTTTCTGATATATATATATAGAAGGGGTATGTAATAGAGGTTTTGATACGTATGTAGTACTAGGCTAGTCAGATGATATTTATGGATGTGTTTGTTTTACCGTATGAGGAATAAGGTACTGCTATAAAACTATCCTATAGCTAGGTTTGTGCCAAACAGTACCTTAATGTACAGAAGGAATCTATTATTCTTGTTTAAGAATATGATGGATGAAAAATAACTTTACTAGCTAGTGAATGAGGCTAGTTATAAATTGTTCTGCAGAGCAAGTTATGTAGACTGAGTAATACGTATTTCTTATAAAATTCTCACCAGTCATATGATTATAACATTTAAAAGCTATACATAAAACTTCTTAAGTGTGAAGTTTCTCTCCACGTCGAGGTTTACACGTCGCCTCTCCTAGGCAAAATCTTTCAATCCTACTTTCGTGTTTTGAACATTGTGAAGATTCCAGTAGAATTTGGATATTTGAAGTTATAATCGAACGTAATCGATCCCAAACACTACCTTTATTTGGTTTCCAGATTCAACATGGATATTAGCCTTAATAATTGGTTTCGAATTAAGAGTTTTACACTGAAAAGCATAGTTACATGCTTCTTATAATTTTTGTGAATATTATTGGGTGTTTTAAACTAAAGTTGCTCTACACTTTTATCAATTGGCCTGTTAGGAATAAATCGTACTCTAGTTTATTTTATACATGTAGTATGTGTTTTCCATTTGTACTAAATAGTTTAGAATAAGTTTTTGATAAACCAAATTGTAAATGCGTAGGTTCCTATTACATCAAGTGTTCATCGCCAGATCTTGAAGAAGACGAAAGCTTTTCTCGAGAGGTACGTTAATTATGAGATCTTTGTTATTATTGTGTTGCTTATACATATTTTCAACTATTGATGGGATTCAATGTGTGTAATTGGTAAATAGGGATGTATTCTTTTCTTCTTTTTTTTTTTCTAAAAAATTGATGTTGCAAATCTTAATTTAAGCTATTTAATGCTTAAAATCTAGTTTCTTTTATGTTTTAGAATATGAATGAAGATGAATGAAGGTTGCGCAAGCTATGATAGCTTTCTTTTTGGAAAAAAATTCAAATGATAGACAATGAATTTGTTTTAGATTATGTTCCATGCACCAAATTTGGACTGATATTGGGAAATATGGTCGAATTCTATGTAATGGATTTTATTTGGTTTGACTTGATTTAGTTTGCTTTATTGGTATTTAAATGGTTTGACAAATTGAATGTGATTTGATGTAACTGAATGGTTGTACGTATTTCTCTTTATATATTAATAATTAAAGGGTTTCAAGTATTAATCAAACTAGGTAGTAGTAGTGTGATGCATGCTGTTGAACATTTTTTGTGACAGCTAGTACGAGCTACGACAAATAGTATAATGTCTATTTGTAACAGAAATAAGCTGTCACAAATACAAATATAAGTGTCGGACAAAGTTGAGTATTTGTAACAGGCGTGGTCACTACAATAACAATATAAGTAGCACTTTTGATCGTCACAAATAGTTCGTTACAATAAATTGATAAAAATGGTACTTGTTTGTAATATTAAGAAAACTGTCACAAATCTGTTAAAAAAAGCATTTGTGACGGCAATTTTCTGTCACCGAGTTTTTGAGACGCCCCTACCTTGTAATGCACTAAAAATTATCACAAAAGGCCATTTTTCTTGTAGTGTTCATACATAGATTAAAAACACGCACGCATAAGAGAAGAAATGAATATGAAAGCTTTCACTATTAAGATCAAAAAGCTTATAGAGTAAACTATCCTAATAGTCCTTAAACTATTAACCTAGTGTCACTTTGACCATTAAATTAAAAAACGTGTTACTTTAATCTTTGAACTATTAGCGAGTGTTACTTTAACCACTAAACTAAAAAATGCACCACTTTGACATTTGAATTATTAGCGAGTGTCACGTTAACTTTTCCGTCCACATTTTTTGTTAAGTTGGACGGAAATATGGGGTATTTTTCTCATTTCAATTATTTTTAAAAATAAATAAATTTAATTAATTTTTTTTATTAAAAATATTATTAAAAAAAAAAAGAGAAAAAGAAAGAAACGGAACCATCCACCACGTACAGCCACTCCTCTCCTCCAAAAGAAAATAGTTATTGATTTGAAGAAAATAGTCCTCCGATCCGAACATCGGAAACCGGTGGCGATTGCGGGCCGGGGAAAACAGTTAGTGGTAATCCGCCAATATTATGAGATTGTTCAGCGGTAACAGGAACTTGTCTGCATAATCGGAGGGCGTTGAATGGAGACCGTACATTTCTTCCATGATCAAGCGTGCTCAACAGTATAATAAAATTAAGAAGAAATATCAAATTATGAGAAGAAAGTGGAACGAAGAAGCTAGCGGTGCGTAAGTCTATTGTGGTGGTTGTAATAACAATAATAATAATAATAATAATAATAATAATAATAATAATTAATTTATTAGATATTTTAGATTCGGTTGAGATTGGAGTTTGTTGAGTGATGAAGGAAGTATGAGGGAGTGATGAGGAGGAGTTGAGCGTGTGCGTTCATCCTGAGGACACACAGAGAGAGGAGGGGCAGGACATTCACATTCACATTCCTTCAATTAATTAATTATTATTGTATGTATTAATGTCATTAATTCTATTTTAGTTTTTCCCCTTTCTTGTCATTTTCGTTTTTATTTATTATTCAGATTAGCAGAGAATTTACCTTTCTTTCTTGTTTTAGAAAAGCTGGCTTTCATATAACATTATCAGTCTGTTTGGATTGAGGGAATAGGAAGGATAGGAAAGGAAAGGAAAGGAAAAGAGGAGAAATGATTACATTTTACTCGTTTGGATAGATTTATAAGAATGAGTGGAGAGGAAACGGCGGGATTGAGAGGGAATGCCAATCACCTATATTTTTTTATTTTGTTTTCTTCCAATATTGGAAGGATTGAGAGGGAAAGGAAATTTTTTTAATGATTTTTTCACGGTTTTTCAAATTTAACCTAATTTGTTAATAATATATTAAATCACATTTCTTTCTTTTCTTTTCTTCTTTCTATCCAAACAAGATTTATTTTCATTCCATTCTTTTTCATCCTTAACTATCCAAACAGCAATAAAATTAAACTAATTCATTTTCATTCTATTCTATTCCATTCCTTCCCCACCTAATTAACTATTTCATTTCCATTTCTCCCCTAGCTTCAATCCAAACGGATTGTATGTTTGTTTAGGCCATCTTCAAAGAAAGAAAGAGACGAAGATGGAGAAACCCAGCTCCCCACTTTCATCTCCGGCCACCTCCCTACTTTCCCACCACAAACCCAACCATTCACTACTGTCACCTCCCCACCTCCATCTCCGTTTCTTTCTTTCTTTCTTTCTTTCTTTCTTTTGTTTTTATTTTAATATTTTTTTAAATAAAAAAATTAATTAAATTTATTTTTTTATAAAATAATTGAAATGACAAAAATGCCACTTATTTCCGTTCAACTTAACGGAAAATGTGAAGGGAATGATCAAAGTGACACTTGCTAATTAATAGTTCAAAGGTCAAAAGTGGTGTGATTTTTAATTTAACGACTAAAGTAACACTAGACTGGTTTAAGGGCTATCAAAGTAGTTTTCTCAAACTTATAATACATTAGTAATTTTTTCTATTATCTTTTTTTATAGACAGAACTGGTTATAAAGCGAAAGCATATATATTATATTTCCTGATATGGTTGTTTAAAGCATAATATTCGTGGTACGGCAACGGTAAATCAATTTTGGCATACCAAAAGCTTGGTATGAGGTTTGCAGTATAATTATATATATATACGAGTAATTATTGGGTAAAAAAAATATATATTGGTTCGATTTTTGAAGATTGAATATGTGTACATATATTTGATTCTTAGGAGTCAAGCTAATATACGTACACATACTTAATCTTTTAAGTGCCGAATTAATCTTAAAATGTTAAAGAACGTTTTGCTGTGTAAACCCCCTAAAAATATAGAAAAGGGTCGAAACAATGACATTGAAATTTTGAGTGATATTTTTATATAACTATTGTTGACTCTTTTTGTTTATTAACTTTTGAGTTTTTTGGGATCTTAAATTTAATGTCCAAGTATTTTTTTTCTGTCAACTTATAAAGTATTTATCTATATTTTTTCACATAGAACAGTCTTGATATGTATGAACTAATCTAAATAAAAATTTTACTATATATATTATTGAGATGGAGAGAGTATTTATTATTTCTTATATCTTTTGGGCTAACTACACTTATTTCTCGCGTACTTCTCGTAATATTAAACACAATAATAAATTGTATTTTTTGGTTTTTAAAAAAAAATTAATTTCAAAAGAGAGTTAGAGTCGATGCCACTAGAGTTAAACATTTTAAGCTTTTTATGGTTCTCCAACCATTCTTTTCCTTTTCAAAACCTTCGACGCGTTTGGAAGAAAAACATGGTTATTTTTTTTTAATTTTTCTTCTAATTAGGAGTAAATGACTTATTTGTAATCCAAATATTATTTTATTTTTTAGTTTGCACCTCAAATTGAATTAAGCATTTTTTAAGTGTAAATTTCATCCAAATTTTAACTTAATTTGTTAGGTTGATTAAATAAAGAACTTCAAAGTTAGGCTTATTTTTCAATCTTAATCTCAAAATTTTAATTTTTACAAATTAAACCTTAAAGTAGTAATTCGTATCAATTCAAACCTTAAATTATCTAAATCATTTCTATTTAAACCTTGACCATTTTATAAAATTACATTATTAGCCCTTCAAATTTTAAAAAAATTATATAAAACCCAAAACATATTTTAATTTTTCTTGTTACTTGAAGTGATATAGAATTATTAGTATTTTACGAGTTAAACACTTTAAGGTTTGAATTGATACGAAAACACTATTTTAAAGTTTAATTTGTAAAAAATAAAATTGTGAGGTTAAGATTGAAAACAATCATAACTTTATGGTTCTTTATGTAATTAACCAAACTGGTCCCGGTAAAATTTTGATGGAATGTGCACTTAAAAAAGCTTTCTTAAGTTTTGGGTGCAAGCTAAAATAAATTTTAGGTGCAATTTAAAACCATAAACAAAATTTGGTGTACAAATGAGTCATTTACTCTCTAACTAAGTAATGGATTGATCAATCGACTAATAGTAAATTTCATTTCTTCAAAACCAATATCTCTCATCTATTTATTACTTAAACCCGATTGAAGTGATTAATCCATCATAAAGCGTAATTTAATTATCATTTATATGTATTCGGGTAGTTATATATTATATATAAATTATAATAACTACAGTGGTCATCTAATCTCAGTCTCTAATATAAAAAATTGTAATGTTGTACTTTATTTTTTATGTAACATTCATATCTTATAGTAATTAATTGAAAACAAATTTACTTTCTTAATTGAAATTTTGAATTTTGCACGTATAATTTCATGATATTTATATAATATTAGTATTATATTATAACTTAAAAATTTATCAAGTTTTAAATTTCATTAAACTCAAGGATATAGTTTTTCTCTTGCTCTTGTAGCAAGCATTCGGTTTGTTCTTGTTTGCTGTGCCTCTCTCTTTTTTCTCTTCCCTTTCTTTCTCTATCTTTGCCGTTTTCTTCCTCTCTCACCTTTCATCTAGATCTGCTCTCCCTTTTTAGTCTCTTTTTTCTCTCATGGCGGGTTATTCTTCCATGCCTGATCTGGAAAATGCCTGCGCAAATGTATCATTAGATGATGAGGAAACTGATGTTCTACTCTTTCAAAATGAAGCCCAGCCAACCCCAGCCTTACAGCCGAATCAATCAAGGACAACGTGGTCCATATTGGGAAGAGTCCTTACGGACAAATCTGTGAATTTTCCAGTTATGCAGCAATTATTTGCGTCAGTCTGGAGACCGGTGATGGGCGTGCGAATAAAGGACTTGGGTCCTAACCTTTTCCTGTTTCAGTTCTTTAATGAAAAGGAGAGGGATCGTATTTACAATAAAGGCCCGTGGAGTTTTGAACAGAATCTGGTGGTAATGAAGAAGGTGGACGAAGTTGTTAACTACCGAAGCATACCTCTGTTCTATATGGATATTTGGGTGCAGTTACATGATATCCCGGGAGGATTAATGTCATATAAAGTTGGTGGTGATATGACAAATGCCATTGGTACGTTTGTGGAATCAGACCCAAACAATTTTTCAGGAATGTGGAAGTCTTATTTACATATTCGTGTTACTTTAGATGTTCGTAAGCCATTAAAACGGAGAATGAAGGTGAAAATGGAAGGCGAGGATTGGGCATGGGTAAATCTCAAGTATGAGCGTCTTCCTCTGTTTTGCTTTTATTGTGGGATATTAGGCCACTCGGAAATGTTTTGTGAAAAGTTTCTAATGATTACAGATCCGAATGCTATTAAACCTTACGGGAATTTCATGCGTGCCCCAAATAAAAGGCCGATTAACAGAATCGGGGAAAAATGGTTAAGGTATGACAGTCCGGTTAGGGCCGGAAGTAGCACCGGCAATACAGACAACCCCAACGGTGATGGGGAACGGATGCAGCTAGATAAGGAAGGTTTCTCAACAAATATTGGTAACTCTCTAATGACAGCTAGTGGGGGATCTTTAAACGGGATTGAAGGGAATAATGCCAGCAATCAGTTACAAAAAAATATCTCTCTCCAGATTTGGCTCCTTTAATTAAGGGAAACTTACAACAGATTAACCCCAATAATGGGGATTTGATTTTCTCGGATCCTAAACGCATAAGAAACGAAGATTTGAGTAGAAATTTTAGTAATTCGGTTTTCGATGAAATTTCACCGGGGTCGGGTCAAACCGGGTCAAAAAACTTCCATGGGGCGGGTTCTGGTGTCCAGACCCGCCGAGACCAATGAGCACGTTAAGTTGGAACTGTCGTGGGCTGGGCAACTCACGTACGGTTCAGGAACTATTGGATGTAGTATCCAATTATAAGCCCAAGTTGGTATTCTTAATGGAGGTTAAAGTAGGAAGAAGTCATATTGAAGGAGTTCGGAGAAAGCTAGGGTTTGATGGGTTATTATTTGTTGACGGTGTAGGCCTTGGAGGCGGTTTAGGTTTACTTTGGCGAGAGAAAGACTCAGTCGATTTGGTTAGTTATTCTCAAAACCACATTGATGTTAAGGTTCGTATAGCAGGGATGTCGGAATGGAGACTGACGGGATTTTATGGATATCCGAAGAGAAGTAGAAGGGCAGAATCTTGGGCCTTACTAAACTCAATTCGTCCTAAGTCAGAGCTGCCATGGTGTGTGATAGGTGATTTTAATGAGCTCCTATTTCAATCGAAGAAAAGGGGGCGGCGTGTTCATCCTAATAATCTCATAGAAGGATTTCGTTCAACTTTAATTGTTAATGATTTGTCTGATCTATGCATGACTAGCTATCCTTTCACATGGGAAAAGAGCCCGAACAAACCGAATTGGATTGAAGAGCGTCTAGATCGTGCAGTTGCTAATAATAACTGGAGGCGAAAGTTCGAAACAGCCATGGTCCACAATATTCTCATGACCACATCTGATCATAGCGCCTTATTCTTAGAACTGGTGGAGGATAATTTTCGGCCAAATAACAAGTTCAAATTTAAATCAGCTTGGGTTCGGGAGCCAGATTGCCGTGATAAAATTAGTGAAGCTTGGAACCAAGAAGGCGTAACATATTTGCAACGAAAACTAGCTGAATGTGGGTCTAAGCTTAATATTTGGGGTAGGTCCATTCGAAGAAAATTCAAGAGAGTTACAAGATTGCAGGAAGCAAATTAATAGTCTTAAGAATAGAAGAGATCCGGCTTCTATCCACTGTATTACCGAAGCGCAAAAACAGTTGGGTAAATTACTAGACCAACAAGAGTCCTATTGGAGACAAAGAGCTAAACAATTTTGGTTACGTGAAGGGGACCTTAATACTCGGTATTTTCATACAGCAGCGTCAAAGAGAAAGACGGTTAATTCTGTCACTAAGCTCCGAAACAACCAGAACTAGTGGTGTGGGTGGGGTACGGGCCTGCAGGAATTAATTTTCGACTATTACAGTGATCTTTTCAAATCTAGAGGGTGTGAGACCGATGCTATTTTAAGACATATTCAGCCGAAAGTGACTGACGAGCAGAATACTATGTTATTGAAGCCGTTCGAAGCTGAAGAGATAAAGGCGGCTATCTTTTCTATGCACCCCGATAAAGCGCCAGGGCCTGACGGATTTAACCCAGGTTTTTACCAAAAGTTCTGGGATATCACATGACCAGATTTAATTGAGGCTTGTTTAAGTTACTTGGCTAGTGGCCGGTTCCCGGATGGCTTTAATAAGACAAATATAGTGCTAATCCCGAAAGTCAAGAAGCCGGAATTAATTTTAGACCTACGTCCGATAGCCCTTTGTAATGTGGTGTACAAGACTATAGCGAAGGCGATTGCTAACCGAATGAAGGACGTTTTAAAGGGGGTTATCTCAGAGACTCAAAGCGCTTTTGTCCCGGGTTGGCTTATATCTAATAATATTATGGTGGCGTACGAGGTGGGTCACTATTTGAAACGCACAAGAAAGGGTAAAAAAGGGTATGCAGCATTGAAACTTGACATGTCGAAGGTATATGATCGAATTGAATGGAGCTTTCTAAAGTCTATGATGTTGAAACTCGGGTTTGATGAAAAATGGGTAGCATTGACGACGATGATGTGTGTTACTACGGTGGAGTATATGGTGGTTCAAAATGGGGTAGATATAGGTGCCATTATGCCAGAACGTGGGTTACGTCAGGGGGGCCCTCTAAGTCCTTATTTATTCATCATTTGTGCAGAAGGACTATCGAGCTTACTTCAGAGTTATCAGGTGGATGGGCTTGTTCATGGGTGTAATGTGGCTCGCAATGCTCCGGTAATTTCTCATTTATTTTTTGCAGATGACAGTTTTATATTCTTTAGGGCAAATCTGCAGGAGAGTGCTATGATCAAGCAGGGCTTAAAAATTTATGAAAAAGCTTCGGGTCAAATGATAAACTTTAAAAAATCATCTGTTTCGTTTAGCCCTAACATAGAGGAAGCTAGTTGTAATGCCATCTGCTCCTTCCTAAATGTTCAGCTTACAGATAATCACGGGAAATATTTGGGCCTTCCATCTGTCATTGGTAGGAATAAAAATCAGGTGTTGGGGTTTGCCAAGGATAAGGTGTGGACTAAGATTCAAGGGTGGAATCATAAATGTCTCTCTAGAGCAGGCAAATAGATTCTTATTAAATATGTGGCTCAAGCGGTGCCTTCCTATGTTATAAGCGTGTTCCTTCTTCCTAAGATGCTTTGTGCGGAGTTAGAAAAAATGATGAATTCCTTCTGGTGGGGCAGCAGTGGTAGCACTTCAAAAGGAATACATTGGAAGTCTTGGGAGAAATTATGTCTACCTAAATCGCGAAATGGAATGGGCTTTCGTAGATTGTTCGAGTTCAATAAGGCTATGGTGGCAATACAAGGCTGGCGTATGCTCTACATCCCAGATTTTCTCATGGCTAAAGTTTACAAAGCTAGGTATTTTCCTAGATGTAATTTTCTTTCAGCCAAGCTTGGGTTTAATCCGAGTTTTATTTGGTCTAGTATTATTCAGACTCAGGACCTGATTAGAACTAAATTAAGAAGACGTATTGGCTCTAGGGCTCATTCTATGGTGTTTTCGGATCCTTTGCTAAACGACGAACATAACCCTTATATAGTTACTGAACCGATTTCGGAGCTCCAGCACATCATGGTAGCTAGTCTGAAGGCCCCAAATTTAGTTCAGTGGGACTCAGATCTGCTTATTGAGCTTTTTTCTTCCGAAGACAGAGAAAGAATTCTAAAAATCCCTTTAAGTGATTCTATTTCGGAAGACAACTGGTTTTGGGCTGAGGAAAAAGGTGGATTCTATATGGTTAAAAGCGGGTATAAAGCAATTCAACAACTCCCAGATCAATCTCAGTCAACTACCATTACTATTAATTGGCGTAAGTTATGGAATTTACCGGTGCCGCCGAAGATCCGTAATTTTCTTTGGCGAGTTTTCTCTGATTGCATACCCACGATGATAGCCCTGGCAGTTAAACGGGTAGATGTTGACTTACTATGCCCTGTGTGTCGAGCAGATATGGAAGACACATCCCATGCTTTTGTCCTCTGTCCAGTGGCTAAGCGCGTGTGGGCTAGCTCGGTGGTGGGGGACCAGTCATTTGGTTTTTCGTCGCTGTTACAGTGGGTGTTTGATCTTCAATCTTCAATCTTCGAGCTCAGTAGAGGAACTAACGGTAGCAGCGATGATCTTGTGGTCATTGTGGAATAGACGGAATGCCTTGATTTGGAATAATAAAACTTGGTCTGATTTCACTGTGGTAAGGAGAGCCCTTGATGCTCTCTCTCAGTGGTCGGCGGTTCAAGCTAAGAAGGAGCTGGTGGCTGAGAGCATAGAAGCAGGTGTTGGGGCTTTTGTGTGGGCGAAACCAAATGAAGGGTCTTTTACGTGTAATATTGATGCAGCACTGTTTCCAAGAATTGGTAAAGTTGGTTTTGGGTTTATTTTTCGGGATAGCAGGGGACTTTTTATTTCAGCCGTTCATGGCTTGATTTCGGCGGACCCGGACCCGTTGCTCGCAGAGGCACTCACTTGCGTGAGGCGTTGAGCTGGATTAAGGACAAAAATATCCAAAATGTTTATGTGGAGTCAGACTCTCAATTGTTAATCTCTGCTATTCATAGCGATTTTGAAGATTCCTCGTATTTTGGTCTCGTTGTTAGCGATTGTAAAAGCCTTGCTAGTGGCTTAGTCGGTTGTCAGTTTAATTTTATTAGGCGATCAGGTAACCAAGTGGCTCACACTTTAGCTAAGACCGCCAGCTCTAGTTCTGGCTTAGAGGTTTGGGAGTCTGTTCCCCCCTCTTTTATTTCGGATGTTCTAACAGTTGATTTAGGTTTTTAATCTATTATCCTCTTTTCAAAAAATAAAGAGATAATGGGTTATAAGGCCTCGATCCGTAATGTTTTATAACTCAAAGGACGGACTCATGTTTAATAAAAGGAAGTAGTACTAATTTCATAATTTGGTTTTACAATAAGGACACTTTTCATAATATTAATTTATTTTAAGGAAAATGATAAATGTTGATGGACAAAAATACCCCCAACTAAAAAGTTGATGTGTCCTTCCTTCGTGGCTAAGGAACCGTCACCTCCTAATCCTTCTTCTTCGTCGGTTTCGATCGGCAAAGAGATGATGATGTCAGTACTCTCTAACAGGATCTCCAAAGACAAACTCAAACCAGGCGATCACATTTACTCTTGGAGTAAAGTTTACGTCTACGCTCATCACGGTTCATTCTCATTTTCAACTTACTAGAATCATTGCGTTTTTTATTTTTTTTTACTTCAAATAGTTGATTTGAGTTTTTGTTTGTTGCTTTTAATTTGGCTATTTTGCGGCCATAATTAGCTAATGCTTCAACAATACTTCCTCTAGTTACCAAATTTGAATCCTTTCATGCTTTTAACTTAAAACAGTTGATTTTCTGCATTTGCTTCATCTGTTTGTGGCTTCAATTCGTCAATTTTGTGGTTATTATCAGCTAATGCTTCATCGGATCTCTTTGTCTACGTTTTTCTCTCTCATTTCTGCAGGAACTTTGTGAAGGTGGTGCTAAATGCATTTAGCACCTTTTGGTTGTGCATTTAGCATTTTTTGATTATTGTTCAGAAGGTGCTAAATGCATTTAGCACCTTCTGGTTTATGTCCAGGTGGTGCTAAATGCATTTAGCACCTTCTGGTTGTGCATTTAACATTTTTTGGTTATTATTCAGAAGGTGCTAAATGCATTTAGCACCACCTGGACAATGAATCAAATAGTTTAAACCAGAAGGTGCTAAATGCATTTAGCACCTTCTGGTTGTTGTGCAGGTGGTGCTAAATGCATTTAGCACCTTGTGGTTGTGCATTTAGCATTTTTTGGTTATTGTTCAGAAGGTGCTAAATGCATTTAGCACCTTCTGGTTGTGCATTTAACATTTTTATGTTATTATTCAGAAGGTGCTAAATGCATTTAGCACCTTCTGATTTATGTCCAGGTGGTGCTAAATGCATTTAACACCTTCTGGTTGTTGTGCAGGTGGTGCTAAATGCATTTAGCACCTTCTGGTTGTACATTTAGCATTTTTTGGTTATTGTTCAGAAGGTGCTAAATGCATTTAGCACCACCTGGACAGAAGGTGCTAAATGCATTTAGCACCACCTGGACATAAACCAGAAGGTGCTAAATGCATTTAGCACCTTCTGAATAATAACCAAAAAATGTTAAATGAACAACCAGAAGGTGCTAAATGCATTTAGCACCTTCTGGTTGTGCATTTAGCATTTTTTGGTTATTGTTCAGAATGTGCTAAATGCATTTAGCACCTTCTGGTTGGTGTCCAGGTGGTGCTAAATACATTTAACACTTTCTGGTTGCTGTTAGTGTCATAATGAGCGTGAGACATTATAAAGAAGGGGTATTAGTGTCTTTTTTTGTATAATGTCCTTAATTTACATAGCTTATTTTTAAATGTCCTTTATAATTACATTATTATTAGAATGAGCCCTTATACCTAATTGCCTCAAAAATAAAATCATTCATATTCGTTAATATCCGATTCGAAACCACACAAATTAATATGTTAGTGAGGATATAAGCGTCTCGTTAGATATTTGAGAGGAGTGTAAATAGACTACAGGATTTATGCCACGGAAAAGGAGAAAAACAAACAAAAAAGAAAAAAAAAAAAGGAAGAAATAAATTAGCGGACACGTGGAGGATATGAAAGAATTATGCGAGGTGGTCCCAGAACTGAAATTTTGACCTTTTCTTTTTGCTAGTTAGTTGAGTTATAGTAGGTTATGTTTTTCCCCTTTGTTGTTTATAAATATTTTTAGGGCTCGTTTGGTTCGAGTTTTGGGAATGGAATGGGCATGGAATGGAAATACTTGATTTCTGAAAAGTTATTTTTCTGGCATTAAGGATGCCATGCCGATGTTTGGTTCAACCGGGAATAGGAGTGGAATAAAGTATCAATTACAAAAATACCCTTCTTTTTAAAAGATGAGAAAACATCACCTACTAATTTTTCAAAAGAGACAATTACTAAAATAAATTACAAAAATTACACATGCCTAGCTAATAACTATCCTACAAAAATTACAATTATTTTTAATTAAAAAAAATTACAACAGGAAAAAAGAAAAGAAAAAAGTTTCAAATAATTTTTTTTTTTCATTTTTGTGTAGCAGCATAATTAAAAAAAAAAAGTTCCAAACAATATTTTCATACACTGATGGAAAAAGAATTATTTATTCATAAGGAAGAGTGTTATTTAAGTCCTAACATGAAAAAATTAAAAAAGATGCTCATTGGTAATGGTTTATTCCTTATGATTTAAATGGGAGAACTTTGGGGGAAATGTTTGTTCCTGGAATCATTTATTCCGGACTTAAAACTTGAACCAAACGCGGGAATTGTTTCGGAATGAAATGTAGCATTCCTGGAATTGTTTAAATCTTAAACCAAACGAGCCATTAAGGTTCAAAAAATAACTTTGCAACTCTTTCAAGGATACATGTGGTACACCATAAATGATATTGGAGATAATCGGGTCCAACAGCTCTAATGACACGGCGGTTGGCGAAGGTGGTTAGGGGCTCTAGTGACCTTTAAAGTTATTGTCTTTTTAAAATTTTAAATGAATTCTACAAATTCGCCAACACAAACAATTTTGAAATTCTAATAGAATTTTAAATGAAAGATACATACAATCCAAACAATAGTATTGTAATTTTATAGCATTACAATTCTTAGAATTATAATACCATAGAATTATAATTCTAAGAGATCAATTCTAAAACCGTGTAGCCAAACGCACCCTAAATGTTTTGTTAACATATTACTATTTCTAAGAGTTTAATACATATTACTGCAAATTACAAATTTAAACATATTTATTGATAAAAACACGTGATAATTTTTTGGGGTTATGCAAAGTTAGTTTCGTGGTCCTTATTTTTTAATAAATTATTATGTATTGAGGTTTATTTGACGTTACTTTATAATTACACTAGTGACAAATAAAAATATACATGTTAAAAAATAATTAATAACATATCATGCAAAACAACTTTGCATTATATTTTTTGATTGCAAAGTTAAGTTTGCACAAAATACAATTTTGTGCAAAGTTTAGTTCACACAACACATAATTTTGATCAAAACCCTCATTTTAAAACATAATTGATAAATAAGGAACCTACACTAATAAGATTAAAAATTTGGTTCTAATTTCAAAAAAAATTCATTCCCTAGATTTTTCTCGAAAAACATTTTAATACGATACCATGATACGGAAAAATAAACCAGAAGTCTGCTAGTAGTTATATTTCCTTTAAAAAAAGGGGATATATGAAGTAGTCTAACTGTCAACTGTTAACAAACAAAATCCTATTAATAATTGGATTCATTACAAACCTAAAACTCCAAATTCTAGTTAAATTATTAGGAAAAACTATTAACTTCTTATTATACTACTTAAATAAAAAACAAGTAAGACTGTATAATTTAATCAGATATGTTATCTATAATTAAGTTCAAGTAGTTGAACGTGCAAGTATTAACACAGTCTGCTCATGTTAAAGCCTGTCCCATCCTTCTCTTCGAACTATCAAGACTTATCAACTGCTTGTATAAAAAAGAAAAATATAATAATAAAAAGATTTTTAATTCAGTACTTTTCTTGCTGTAACAGGAAACAAAATGTTGATAGGTAGAAACAAAATGTAATATTACCAGCAGCACCATGAATAATAATACTTCATTTGTACAAACAATGAACAAAAACAGAGCAAATTACATAGGATTCAAGAAGAATATAACATTAATACCAATGTGTTTATTTATTACTAGTACTTCATCTTGAGGCTATTCAATAGTACTCTGTGCAAGTGAAAGAATGATCTAGATATATAAAGGGGCAGAAAAACTTATTCATTATTTGGTTTAAATTGGAGAGAGAAAGTGTTGGTGAACGAATTGGAACGGAAGACTAAATTAATATAGAGTAATTTACATGCGGATTATTTAAAATATAATAAAATTATATTTTAGTCTTTATATATTTTCTTAAGAAAATGTGGGGAAAAAAATCTTTACAAAAAGAAAAGAAATAAACATAACACAATGCAACCTTGATGTCAAGGTTGGATATAGAATTGTCATAAGGGTTGGTGCTATTGCCACCCCGCAAACTTCTTGAATTGCTTCAACTCCCACTAAAAAAATGGTCTAAACTTCTATTTCCACCCTATCCAATTAATCATTTTCAACCAACTAATCACTCATTAACATTAATTACTATTCATCTTCCTCTTCCTCTGCCTCTTCTTCTTCTTCTTCCTCTTCTCTGTGGTTTTTACTCAATGATTAATAATTAACAAAAATTCAGATCTAATTAACCCATTCTATCTCATTCAGTTCATTTAAAAAACCAACAAAAATTCAAAAGTAACTCACAAAAACACACAAAATCTTCATTGATGTAACAAAAAAAAGACCTTAAGTTGTAGAGAATGGTAGAGAAAAGCGAATCAAGGATTATCAAGGTAGAAAAACCTAATGAAAGAGAGATATGTTTGTTTTTATTATGTTTAATGTTAATTTTCTTTAGTTAATATAAAAAAAATTGTACCAACAAAACGAATTAGAGCATTATAACAGGTTACCTCGATTACGGGAAACCGAAATTGGAGCACTTGTTCAGTTTTCGGTGACCGAATGTGTCATATGAAGACGTGAAGGAGAATGGTATTTTGATTATACAGAACCGACATTTATCATTTTTCTCGGTTCGTAATAGTCGAATACATGCCTATTACTCATCTCTTAGGGGCTGATGTACTGAAAAAAATTATAAAGGGTTATGTTTTTCTCCAAATACCTCAGTCCTTAGGAACTGAGGTATTGATACATATCAACTATATATTACTCACGTGAAAATTTACTAGATTTTTTTATGTGCAGGAATTTCCCAAAATTCAAAATTTGTTCATATGTTTAATGAGCATATAATTGAATTAGAGCCTTCGAATTCAAAGTTCGAACGATGTAATTTTTTTTCTTTTCATGAAATTCTAAGGATGTAATTTTTTTGTATATGAATGACAACAATTTTTAGTAACTTGATTAAATTTAATCACAGAGAACCGACCATTATCCAATTTATTTTTTTGATTAAATTCGATTTCTTTGAGCAATTTGATTATATTTCAAACAATTTCGGTCCTAGGAAACCGAAATTATCCAAAATACTCAATTGTTAGAGACCAATATAAGGTCCCGAGAGCTGAAAATATAGTTCAGAATACCTCGGTTGTGAGGGACCAAATTATTCTCAATACTCGGTTGTTAGAGGTCTATGTAAGATCCCGAGAGCTAAAATATGATACAAGGAGGCCTCGGTTGTAAAGGACCAAGGAGTTTGATGAACTTTAGTCATAGGGAACCAACATTAGCCAAAATAGTGTAGTTTCTCTCTCTAAACCCTTTTTGATTCGTCTTCAACAAATATCATTCTTGAACAAAAAAAGCAGTCACAAAAAAACTGAGTTAATGGTTGAATAATTTTATTAACTCTCCAACGTGTTAAGAAAACAAAATGAATAAGAACCTTCAATTCTTTCTTCTTTACCCTTCTCTATAACTTAGAATTTATTTGTGTTGCATTAAGGGTAGATGGATGCAAAAATTTAAAAACCATTGTTGAGAAGAAAAAGAATTAATGATTAATTATAATTAGTTTGTGTTGCAGTAAGGGTAAATGAATGTAAAATTTTAGAAACCATTTTTGAGGAGAAGAAGAAGGAGGAGAAGGAGGAGGAGGAGGAGGAGAGGGAGGAAGATTAATGATTAATGATTAATGGTTAATTATAATTAATCATTAATCTATATATATTAAAATGACAATGGTAAAGAAAGTAGTGGAAGTGTTGATGAGTAAAAGAGAGTTAGTAGGAGTGGTCGTGAGAGTGTGAGTGATACCAAGTATATATTGGGATGCAAATAGTAACACCCTTGTCGTAAGGGGTGAGTTGATGCAAAAGAGACGTGAAGATTTAGGCGAGAAGGTTTGAACTTAAGGACTAATAAGAATTTTATCATCCTAAATATTAAAATACAACATATTTTTCATCAGATTTTTTTTTTCTAAGAACAAAATAATAAGAAACTTTTTTTCCAACAATACTCGTCCACATTATTAAAATGATTATTATCATTGTTGTTTTGTTAATAGTAAAAATGAAGGAGATAGAGGGTTGGGAAAAAGAAAAGAAAGAGAAATGAGATAGTGAAGGAGATTTGGTGTAAACGAAGTCAGGGGTTGAATGGGGAATTAGAACTCAAATTAAAAGCTAATTAATTATGTAATTTTCCCATAACTAATGGATCGGGTAATATTTCATACTTTGGCATATAACCTACCCCGTCCCCCCTAAATCCACTCTTGCATAGCAAGAATGAAAAGTAAACCAGTTAGTTATTTCTTTTTACTCAAGAAGCATAAAAAGAATAAACGGGATATTACAAAATGGGGCTTGTTTGATAAAAAATTCTAACAAAAAAAACATAAAAATAAAAATCAAAAAATAATATGTTTGTAAATTAATGATCTATATATTTAACCGTATTCCAAAAGGAGTGTAACTTTGTAGTAAATTTTTGGATTGTACTCTTTTATAGTATCGTGCAAAATTAAGTTTGCACTATATTTTTATAGAATATTATTGTTTCTAAATGTTTAATTCGTAGTACTTTTGAGTTATTTTAACAAATAGAAGTTTAATAACTTCTTTTCACTTTAAAAAAAATAAATAAAAAATTGGCAGTCATGCGGAAATTAAACGAGAAATCTACTAGTAGTAAAACATTCCAAAAAATGGATATATAAAGTATAGTATAACTGTCAAAGTTAACAAACAAAATCCTGTTAGTAATTGGATTCATTACAAACCTAAACTCCAAATTCTAGTTAAATTAGAAGAAACCTAAACTCCAAATTCATTACAAAATTAATCCCTATACTACTTAACTTAAATGCCAAGTAACTAAGTACTCTACTTCACATTTACATTACTACAAAGCTTATAACCCTACGTACATACTCCACTACTACATAATTGCCTCCGTTTTTCATTCCTCATTCCTTCATATCATCTTTCTTTCCTTCATTCATTCATTCATCAATGGCCAACGACAAGAAATTGGTCAAGTGCAGATTGTTAGGGAAGGGCTCTTACGGCACCGTCTATATGGCCGCACCACAACTATCTCATACTAATTACTTCACCACATCCAATTCTTCTCAGTTGGTAGCTGTGAAATCGGTGCCCTATTGCGAGAACGACATGCGCTGCCTCTCTCTCAAACTCGAAGGTCACATTCTTTCTGAACTTCAAGGCTGCCCTGAGATTATTACATGCTTTGGTGATGATTTCAGCGTTGAGAACGGAACTGAATTCTACAATCTGCTCCTTGAGTTCGCCCCCAAAGGTACCCTCACCAACCTTATTGCAGCCCGAGGCGGCAGATTACCGGAGTGGGAGGTCCGCTGGTACTCATATAAGCTCCTAAAGGGGCTTTATCATATTCATGAGGAGGGCTTCGTCCACTGTGATATCAAGCCCAGTAACCTTCTTGTCTTTCCATCTCCAAGAAGCGGCATAAACTACTTGAAGATTGCAGATTTTGGATTAGCAAAGGAACGCGGGGACGATAATCCAAAGGTGGTTACCGGTTCTTGTTTTAGAGGGACTCCGCATTATAGTTCGCCAGAGTCTGTGCTATCTGGAAAATACGAGGCGCCAATGGATATATGGGCTTTGGGGTGCACTATAATCGAGATGGTGACAGGGAAGCCTATGTGGAGTACTGGTTTAAATATAGAAAATCTCAAGCATCAAATTACTTCGGTGGAAGTGCCAGACATGCCAGCGCAGGTGTCGGAACAGGGGAAAGATTTTCTACGGAGGTGTTTGGAAAGGAATCCGGCCAAAAGGTGGACGGCCGAGATGCTTTTAAGCCATCCGTTCATTACAATCGGTAACTTCGCCACCATTGATGAGGGCAGAAATTTGTTGGTTTATGGAAGTCCCCTTGGGTTTGGATGGGTTTCTAGTCTGTCCTTGTTTTCGGTTAATTGCTGAGAGACAGAACTCATCATGTGGAAATTCAGTTGTATATAGAAGACATTAGATATTTGATTTTACGGTAGAAGAGTGGCTACTTAGGAGGGTTCTGATGGAGTTTCTGAATTTATTGCGGAGTACAGATTGAAAGTTTATTCTTCTCTTTTTAAATTGTTTATTAAATGGTAATTTCAATTATTCAAGATAAGAAAAATAATAATAGTAACACAGATTTGTGGAGCTCTAGCTAAGTAACTCAATAACGCATATTTTTGCGATATATATATATATATATAGATGGGGTAATAGATGTTTATAATATGTATAAGTACTACGCTAGATTGCTATCCAGATGATATTTAAGTACAAAGTTTCGCTCCACCTCGAGGCTTACAACTCGCCTCTCCTAGGCAAAACTTTTCAATCCTACTTTTCGCATTTTGAACATTGTGAAGATTCCAGTAGAATTTGGATATTTGAAGCGATAATCGAACGCAATCTCAAAACGCTACCTTTATTTATTTTGCGGCCAGATTCAACATGGGTTAATCAATTAACCTGAGCCAAACCAACTCAACGATGAGTCAATCACCCGAGCATGTAGATCGTGTTAATACATTCATAGATTAAAAAGACGCATGTATCAGAGAAGAAACGAACATGAAGGCTTTCACCGATCAGATCAAAAAACTTAAAATATACAAGTAATTTTTTCGTTTTCTTTTTTCGCAGACAGAACTAGCTAGTTATAAAGTGAAAACATATATTATATTTCGTGATATGGTTGTTGACTTTTGAGTCAAATGGTGATCTAATAATGGTAAGTGAATGCTGGGATTTTGCCCAAATTTGTTTAGTATTGTAAGCAAGTAAATGCTACCAAGGAGATGAAACCATGGGATTTAATAGGCAAAAGTTAAACAGCAGGGTGATAATAATTTGTATCAAATTTTTGTTGCTCAATGAGTTGGGGCTTTGTTCTTCCAATCCCACCCATACTCCAGTATTGCTATAGTCTTTGGGACTTGAAAGGAGACACGATTCGTACACCAAAAAAACAAAAGAAAGAAAGGAGACGCAAAGACATGATTCATACTGTATATGCGTTTCTTTGAAGAGAACTTCGATAAGCAGGTGTCATTTCAAATAACATTTAGTGATCATCTTAATAACGGATGCAGTTTTCCACTACATACTCTTAGCTAAAAACAATTAATCTAATTGGAAATAAAAGACCATAGATCTCTGATCACAAAAAAGAAATCTGCCATGACCTTAATTAAATTTCTCAAGCTCTTCGGCAATCAAACACCACTAAAGATCGGAGATTCGAGCCTTTTCCATGTAAAAGGAGTGCAACTAAACACAACCTTACTACAGATGAGTAGGCACTAGCCAGTGTTCATGACATAAATCAGGCAAGTCCACCTACTTTTAAAAATGTTAGAAATGCAAAAATGTTAAAAATTATGCTGCATTGCCTATTATAGATCAATTGAATGGTTTCAAATGGCCCCTCTGTTGGTATCTGGAGTCAAATCCTAAGAAAGCAAACATAGTTAAATCAGACTTGCTTGTTATCATTTAGGCTATTGTAACCAAGCAAAATAATCATTTTGTTAGTTCTTTAAAAAAAAAAAATCTTCACACATAATTACGTTTACACTATTTCATGTGTTGCATCAGTCATGGAAATGTTTCCTCAATAACAGGATGGCGTAACACAAAACAGCAACTTTATTTCTGTAGAAATGATGATTTAAATGAAGTTCGTCTTTTGAAGTTGAGTGTGATCTAGTGTAGAACACCATCACAATAAGAGCTTTTTTATGTGCAGAAATGGTACCCGGTGTCAAAGACAGAAGAGAAAGCTGCGTGGGTATTGCCGAGAAGAGCGGGCTCAACGTGGTGGCGATCCACCCGGTCACTTGCCCGGGCCAACTTTTGCAACCTGGATTAAATGTGAGTTTTGCTGTATTACAACAATTACTACAAGGATCGAAAGATACACAGGAGTATCACTGCCTGGGGCCCATCCATGTTCAAGATGTATCAAAAGTGTAAGTACCGCTATTTGAGACCTCTTGGCTTCTGGAAGATACCTGTGCGCAAACGGCCTTTATCAGTTTGGCGATTTTGCTGACAAAGTCTCCAAACTCTTCCCCGAATTCCAGTTCATAGTATTAATTTAATTCTTGTGGCCTGTTTGATCTGGGGAGAAATAAATTTTGCACTTGTTTCCCTTCAAAAGATTCAAATTCTAGTATTTTTGCACCAAAATATATATATATATATATATATTCAAATTCTTGTCTCCCTAGATATTGTGCTCATTATTAGGGCAGTGTAATGATCTTTTTTTGGTAAATTCAAATCAAACAAACACATACAGCCTACAAGGGGCATACCCCAGGAATTACATTAATAAGATCGTTTCATCAATCCCCGAATTTTTACACACAATCCAATTCTCATAAGATCTTCTGACCTTCCAATGCCACACTTCAGCACAAATACGCCTATCTATGTCCTCAATCACACATTGACTTGTCCTAGCACATCCGCTACATTCTTGCCAATTGCAGAGCCGCAGCAAAAGCAATCCTTCATACTTTGTCAACCAAACCCCTTCCCTTTGAATCTTCTAACAACTTCTTGAATCTCTTCTTGCCAGCCAGTGCATCTGTAGACATGATTGCACTTATACAATGCGGCATGCCAAACTTGTCTAGAGAAAACACATTAGTAGAACAAGTGATTCCTATCCTCCCTTTGATTGCAATGTAGCTATCTTAACTATCTACTAGGAAAGGGTTGTGTAAGTATATACATTAAGATATTTTGTAGCCCAAAGATAAGGGGGATATTGTGGTAACTAGAATTGGTGATGCAATTATAAGCAGAGCATGAGAAGAAGTTATATTCGTTAGTCATTAAACAACAATCCTCCATATTAACAGCCGAAAGTATAGGATTAACAATAACCAAAAATAGTTATTTGAGGCGTAAGGCACAATGTGAGCTGCACACTTGATTGAAGATGTCCAATGCTTTAAGGTAAAAAACCATAGTTTATGCTTGTAATGAATGAGTTGCGTTATGATCTAAATTACATCACAATTGAATACCAATAAAGAGGTTAAATAAAATAGATGTGGGACCATGTTCTATTTTAAGCTTTTAAGGAGTGTCCTCTTATTTCCCAGACACGTCCACTCTTGTAGATTGCCACCTTTCCTTAAGCTCGGCCTAGGAACATCGCTACGTTAGTTTTGTAGGCAAATGCATGGACTAGAGATTCCTTCTCTGCAGCTACGGATATTTTGTGCTTTATTGTTTGACTTTCAGCCCAAACTTTTCTTTGAAACGCAGTGAGTAAAAGATAAAACTGGTTATTATTTTTCTTGATTTTCCTTTACCTCTTTTCCTTCCATGTACAACACTCGGAAGAAATATCGGCATCTTGATTCCAAATGACCGAAAATGATGTGCATGAGCATCAATAGTGTTGCCTTGGTCCGGTTTTGCATATGCCTTTGTTAAAAAGGTCACCATAATGCATTCATTCATTTTATTATGCATAAATGGTCACACACAGATTGTGAAACGACGAGATCTATTGTGCATCTGCATTAAAAAAGGACCCCCAACACACCCCACCGTGGGACAAACTGTGCGAGGTGGCCCCATAGGTGATCCCCTGTGGAGTTCAAACACGACTTAATGCTTCATGAAGCACTTAAACGGTGCGTCCTGTTACCGGACCTCATATTAAAATACATAATATAAGGTATAAGTTTGGAATGAATTTTTATGAGTTTGAAGGGGAAACACAACCAGTGCTAATGGCTTGCAAAGATGCAGCAAAGAGAATGATTGATTTTAGACTTGCCTTCACCTCCATACCTAAAATTTCCACCTTTTCTCTGCCTTATATAATCTTCCTTTATTTAAAAAATTTCACCTTTGTTAGTTCAGTTGTAGACTTGTAGTATTCTTTTTAACGTTGGTGTTTATCAATAAATACTTTTTAAGAGTTTAGAACTCTTTTCATACATGCGCTACAAGGATAGACAATCTTGGGGGGCAGTGTGTTGAATAATGCAGAGTACTTAAGAGTTGGATAGGGGCAAAATAGGCAGTTTAAATTATTGGGTTTACATAAAAGGCTTGTTTTGCATGTAAATAAAAGCACTAATTTGTTAATGATACATCACTTTCAAACTTAAAAGCCTGGATCCAAAGGCAAATTTACCTCTGAATCATTTGGAAGCGAACTATAGCCTCTTAATCACTTCAAAAGATGGACATCTAATTGTATCTCTAACGTCTGGATTGATTCTAATCAAGGTATTGGAGGTGAAAACACTCGGCACCTATGACTTTTAGAGACAAACAATTTGAAGACACAGCCAGTTTTCAACCTTGGGGGTGGGGGAAGGAAATTGAGATTCTGAAGAATCGAATCATGGCCGGACGGGCATGATGCTAACCTCTTTTTCAACTTAGTTGTACCTCAAGTGTTAACCATGCATAAGACTTAAAATTCAATACTATTTACCCTAATACGAAACACGTTGAAAGGTAGAACCCAGCTAATATTATATTACCACCAGCGCTAGGAATACTTCATTAATTAGTACAAAGAACAAACAACAAAATCTAGACAAATTACATAGGATTCAAGAAGAACTTGAATCTTTCAAGCCATACAACAACAATATATACCAGTCTGTTTTATTTATTACTTGTACTCTTACAACCAAGGAGTTGTATGATGTACAATCCAACTTGCTTCTTGAGAGGCTATTCAATAGTTCTCTGCTTCAATTTTGCGGAATGGAAAGAGTAATCTGGACAAAGGGGGGAAATAGAAATTATTGAGTAAACTACCTTAAATGTCTACAACCAGAAATTATTCAGATGTTATATGCCCTGCGTTCAAATTGGGTTTCAATATGAGACGCAGAGTATATCAACTAGTAAGCACAAAAATTATTTCTTTAAAGTCGATGAAGTACCTTAATAAATTACATCAGCTCTTGCATCTGGTTGCTTTTCTGGCATAGCATCCTGGAAAGCTGGTAGCTCTGCATAAGCCTCGTTCAACTTTGACAGTAAGGGGAACTCTGTCTGCATAAATCATTGAGGAAAAAACAAAACAAAATCTTGTTTGAATAACAGAAGATGCAGATCACAATTAGCAATTCCAGAATCAGGGATGCCATTACATAAAATTGAAAAAAAGGGAGAAGGCAAATAAAATGGTGCAGCAATTAGGAGGATAGAATTTGCTACTTTGAATTGGCATAGAAGCAAAGCTAGTTCAAGATTTGAAGGAAAATTACCATGTCAACATTGAACCTCTTGATTGCTCCATAGATCTGGGGTGCTAGAAACAAATCAGCCTGGAAGTTAAAGCCAACAAGTTTAATATATTAGGGAGTGCTCTTTAAAGGCAAAATTGATTCCAAAAAAATAAAATAAAATAAAATTTAGGAACAGAAAAATTGAAGGATAATTAATTTAGTCGTAGGTACCCACTTAAGGTTCAAACAGAAAAATATGAATTCTATGAAATCCCTATTGTAGTATTTCAAAATAATTTAGATTAGGGTGTAAATGTGTGTTATTCCCTCTATGTTTGACTTTCACACTTTTTATGAAGAAAATTAACTTCACTTGACCAATGGTGAAGAAATAAAACTTATTTAGCTATAGTGAGATTTGCTACATTGATTTTAGAAACCACAATCCTAATTTGGGACGTCCCAAAACGGGAAGGAGAACTCTTTCTAGATGAATAGAAGCAGAGTGACGAGCAATGAAATTCATCCTCAGATGTGCACGGAGTCCCTCTGGACCCAACCTGTTTATGGCTGTGCATGTGAAACAACTATGTACACCTGGGCCCAAATTAAATGTCACTTTGTGTTTGTTACATATTAAAAAACCTAATTTCATCGTAATAAGTAGTCAAAAATAAAACTTATTTACTATTGTGAGTCTAATACAATTGTTATGTCTTGAATAGGAAACATGGGTCCAAAAAGGAAAAAGTGCTCTTAATTTGGACAGGGAAGTATATTATATATATACACATACACTAGAACATGTGCCATACTCATGCAATGCAAGTGGAATATTGTACCAGGTATTTCTTAACATCTAGATTATAATTAAAAATTAAAATCATTTCGAGCAATGTAATCATGTTTAATCAAGTGGTTAAGGTGCACATTGTTAACCTCAAGGAGTAAAGATCATAGGTTCAACTACGAACCAAAAGGCGCTTCTCTCACTTAATAGATGAAAGTGATAGCTATAACATATATATGTGTGTGCAACTGCAAGCTAAACATGTACCAAGAAAGAAGCAAACCAGGAAAACTTCATCTCCAGTGGCATATTTTCCGGCATAGTCTTTCAATAGCTTCTCAAGAGCTGCACCAGTGCACAAACAAATCATGAATATGACTGAATTCTTAGCAATCGTATTTCCGCAACTAATTTATGTTACACTGAAATTTGTTCACAGTATGAAAAATTCTTTTGGTGACGATAACAAACATTAATTAAATTTGCAGAGACAAAACTGGTGAATTGCGAACGTTTATCCAAGTAAATCAGTCTACATTGGATAAAAGGATGAATTTATTCATGATGCCCCATATGAGAGACTGGGTTAAGAAAACCTTACCGGCAAAGCCTTTGCGAATATGATATTGAGCCCAAGGAAGCTTCCCATTAGGAGTAATATTCTCCTCAACATATTTCTGCAAACGGAAAATTAGGGGAAGAAAATGTAAACCGCGACAATAACTCAATGCTAATGTCATCGGAATCAGCAACAGAAGGTAACATTCTGCTCACCACTAGAGGTACATTCTGAAGAGGCTGTATGCTTGAGGAAACAATACTTGCCGCCTAGAATTTTAACAGTAGCAAGATAGATATAATGTATCAATACATAAATGAAAAGGGTAAAAAATGAAGAACAAATTATGAATTTATGATAGATAGTTGGGCAATAATAAATTTCAAACTAAAATGCATCATTCGTGCATCCTTGATCCTGCATTCAATATAACCTTAGGCCAGATGAAAATTCCAAGTAGGGCAAGGTCTAGAAAAAAATTGTCAAGCATGTAAAACAATGTATACATTTTTGCAGAGTCAGATACACCGACAAGCATTTGTCCTTCAGTGGAATGCCCAATGTAGTATCTCTTTCAGAGGTTTTCTTGTAATCTTGTAAAATATTCCTAATTTTACACCTTCAACCTCCATCAAGAATCAAGAATCTCAAATAGATTTAACGCTGCAATGAGGAGTAAATGCAACAAACATGTAGACATTCCCGTTCATAAATAATCACTTGGACATAACCATGATTACTGACAGAGGGTTGATAAAAAAGAGGGAAAGTATAACGATTACGAAAGCAGCGTTATTCCAATTTCACATTAGCGAACAGGCCAGGAGGGGCTAAGTTAAAAATACAACGTGCTAATTGTCAGTGCTATCTGCATTTGATTAATACATTCATTTGATGCGGATTTTGGGCGTAATCTTCAAAGTTCTAAATTCCGAAATAGGTATCACCATATCGCTTCTAAAATGTCAAAATTCTGATCGAATTATTGACTAACTTGACACAGCGTTGAATGATTACTTAAATTTCGTAGTTCAGAAGTACATTTTTAGAAATGAGAGGTTGATGCTATTTTTTTTTTTTAAAAAAAAAAAACAAATTAACAGAAGAACATGTGCCACACTGAGGCGGCAAAAAACAAGATCCAACTTGGGAACAAGGAGTCTCAGCTCTCTGAGCAATTAGAAATTGAGCATAAGAAGATGAGCTACACAATTAGCACTCCTAGGGGCACATGTAAAAATAACAGATATGTTTGAAATTAAGCCTCGAATATCTTCGATCACCACTCCTAACTCAGATCAAACATGCTATTTTAGGGCAGACGAACCATACATTGAAAAGTTTCTGTTACTCATTTTGGAACATCAAAATTGATGTTGGCAATGTACATATTTAGACTGAAACTATGACTAAAGTCGGTAAAATCCTAACATGTAGTCATCCATTACCGAATCATATCAGGAGGAAGACAAATTTGTGCAGATAAGATGTTACCGTTTCTGAAGATCATGCAACTAGGGGATGCGATTCGTGTTTTTGCCTGACCCAACAAGAGAAATGAGCACACAAAGACAACACGAGGTCACTGTTACTTTTAGCTAACACAAACATGTCACACATAAACACGACATGACCCGACCCAACCCAACAGACATGCTCACAAACTTTTCATGATTTCATCCAGAATTGAAAATTTTCCTCTCTTTAGACACAAGAAGAGACAATTGACATGATTAACGCGACATAACATAACTCTAAATTCATGTCAATTTGGTTCCAAAATTTGGACACGAACACATACACAACATTATGTTAAAAACTATATACATGGAAATGATAGGAACTGTCAATCTCGTTACGTATAATTTTCTTGTCATTTCTAAAATTGCCATCCCTGGATGAAGCAATTGTACAAAGTTTACCAAATTTTATGTATCATGCATAAACAATAGAATGAATTTATAGGAGTTACCTGGTAATTGATGGCCCTTGTTTGGAGATCACGAGGCAACAATGGATGTTGATGATACTTCTCTTCGAGATACTGTTAATAACAAGGCACTCATCGGATGTTATTATTATTATTATTATATATTAAAGATGAATACAAAAAATTAAATTAAATTAATCGGAGTTGCAGAAGTGCCTCATCATAACTATATTATATATTAAAATTATGATCATTAAAAATTTAAGTAAAATTATTCATATTTATTAAATTGTTACAAGTATTTGATTGGTTTTAAATTTTGCATGGTTAATAAATATAATAATAATAAATTATCTAACAGTGACATTGACGAATTATGGATATAAGAAAAAGTTACTAGTAAGGCAAAACTTCATCTTGTATATATTGGTGTAACTTGAACTTTATAATTATAATAGAAGACTTATGCAAATCAATCTGAACAATTTAATTTTGTGTTGCATATTTGATATATAATAAATATATATTTTAATGGATAGATTAATGAATTATAAAATAAAATAAAATATATTAACGGGTATGCGTAAAACTTCTTTATTTCATATATTCAATATAAATAAATTGAACTTTCCCTGTATGCATATATATATATATATAGAAGTGTCAGAGCGAGTACCAACCATTAAAATGGCAAAAGAGTCGGAAACTATTACTCCGTTGTCCACCAGTACCGGCACAAAACCCAAGGGGTTGAGCTTCAGAAACCCTATACATGCATTATGGAATAATATATTATGCCAAGTGGATGCAGATTTAGAATTTTAAAATTGAAAAACAAAAAATTAACATAATTTTTTTATATATAAAAATAATTAATATAAAAATATGCTCAAAATATGATAACGACATTTATTTTCTTCTTATCTTTTTGTACTGATAAATCTTATTATTCATAAGATTAGAGTTGTCTTTACATATTTTTCCTTACTAGGCTATATACCCTTGCGTAAGATTACAAATTTTATCTATTTTAAAAAAATAAAAATTACAAGGTCCACAAAAATAAAGAATAATAGTATGTTTATATATAATATCCAAACTTTCAAAAATTTAGTTGGGCTGGGACGGGTCGGGCCGGCCCACCCCCGGATCTGCCAATGATGGCAGGTAAATTTAGCATGTTTAAAATTCACCCTCAATTTTAGTTTGTTTCATAACACTTTAAATTATCTTTCAAGATGAAGAATAACAAGAAAAGTTAGCTAGAGATAATGACGTTAGCATATATAATAAAATATAATATATAAAATAAGATATTTTGGATCGCGTTTCAGCCTTACATGATAAAACACATGAGACAAATAACAATAGCATACTGTGCGCTGATTATATGGCCAAGATAGGAAGAGCTCAAGGAGAACAAAATGTTAGGGTGCTAGTCCCGACGAATGAGCTTGTTCAACTTTTGAAAGCGGATATGCAAGGTGTTGCATATCCGAGGAGAGACTAAGTTTCTCTGCTTCTGGTTTTTTGGTTTTGCTTGTTTCTGTTTGTTTCTGTTTTTCTGTTCCCCTGGTAACCAAAAAAAATAACAATAGCATACGAACTTGACACAACATGATGAGACACGACGTGACATGGCAAGATCGTATGATTGCAATTTTTTTAGTCTTAATAAATACATTATCACATAAACATAAAAGAACATTTTCTTGAATTTAGACATGAAAAGACACCTTATATCTAATTCCAATTTCTTGTACATTTGGTTTCCAAATTGAGACACAAACACAACGTCATATTAAAACTTCCAAACATAAACATGACACAAAAAAATAAAAATAAAAAATCTCAAGTTAATTTTATATCAATTTTATTTCATATGTGTCGTGTTATCGTGTCATTTCTAAATTACTGCCACGTATAGTAAGCAATGCACAACTAAAGAACTAAGGCTCCGTTTGATTGCAAAGATGGAAAAGGAAAATAAATTTAGTTAGTTTGTGTGAAAAGATATAAAATAAGGTGAGAAGTATTACTCATTTTATGAGTATATATCATTCATCCTTCAATATTTTTGATGAAATTTTTTTACTCACCATCAAGCAAAGAAAATTTCTTCATGGAAAAATTTAAAAATCAAGAGGTTATCACTTCTATCACTTAACTTATTTTCCATCTTTTCACCAAAACGAACTCAATTTATTTTTCTTTTCCACCTTGCAATCAAACGGAGTCTATGTTACAAAGGGAAAATTAATGGGCAGTAGAGAATATATAGTGTATATTTACATTGTGTAACCAAATCAAATAAAATAGGATTTGATGTCATTATTCACAATAATAATGCTAAAATTGGATCATCACCGGGAGTCAAGTGCTCTTTTTTGGCCAAGTCAACAGTTTCGTACTCGTATTTTACTCCTGCCATTATAAATACAAATTAAACTTATTTAGTACGTACCAGCATAAGATGATACTTCAATTTTAATGAATTTTTATTTTAAAATTAAGATAAGTTTATCTACTATATATTGTATAATATTGAATGACATTTTATTAAATATTAAAATGGGGTTAGGTTTTTTTATTTTTTCAATTTTAATTTGCGCACAAAAAAAATTATATTGTAAGCAAGGGGCAAGGGTTCACATCTGATCCAACCACTACAATGTTTACTTTCCATTTCCTATTATTATAACATTTTTTACTTTGTATAATTGAACATGCATCGCTTATGCAAGAAAATCTTATTAATGCATATCTAATATTTATTTGTTAGGTCATATAAATGCAAACTAATTAAGCTATCTCTAGTGAGTGTTATGTGTCACTTGAACATCTGCAATGCACTCTCTTTCACTGATTCTCTTTATTATAGCCGACATACATTAAAAATGAAAGTCTAACACTAGCTAAAATAGAAAAGATGAATAGAGCCTACTTTCGTTCTAATATGAAAAGAGAGCTTGTTGAAGCATATTTTCAAATAAAATTCTTTAATTCAAAAGATACTCGACCTCTATTTTATAGAAGATACTCTCCATTTTTGGAAATTTATAGCCCAAGTTGGCCAACTCTTTATTAGTTAGAAGTTATGTGTTCCATATATATTGTTTATTGGGGACAAATTATATATAATTGTACATACTATTTAGTTGGTTAGTTGCTCTCACATGTCCTTACACGAAATATTTGTGAATTCTTTTGATATTTTTATACATAATCTTATAATTACAATTAACCTAAAATGTGTTGGAGTGATATTTTTTTTAACAGAGGAAAAGGAACCTTTCAAGTTAAGAGCAATACGGACACGCCAAGAACAAGAGCTTCGCCAATTAGAATACAGTTTCAGCTTCTTTGTCTCCTCTCCACTGCCACCAATGCTCCCCTAATTATTCCAAACAACATAAAAAAATTAAAATGACATTAGGTCTTCTAGTTAGTTAGTAAAAATAAAAATAAATCTAATACCACCAAATATTTTAAAATAGGGCGACGCTAATTATATACACTAAAATGCTTTATAACACTTTAATATTGGCTAGGCTCTATAGGACCAATGTAATGTGCACCTACTCGGTCCTATTGCACCGAGTATGTACACATTATGTCGGTTTTATAGGGCCGAGCCAATATAATTTTTTTGTTCCCAACAATAGCTCGGCTTTATTACACTTAGGTAATATCCACATACTCGGTGCAATAAGATCAAGTAAATGAGATGGAATATTACAAAGTAAAGTGATGTGTGTAATTAGTGTCACCCTTAAAATAAAGACGGAGTCAGAAATTTAGTTAAGGAGAATCTGTACCACTAAAGAAAAAAAATTAACAAAAGGTGGTTGGGGGTAGGTGGGATTGGGGGGAATAGTTAATATATGTATATTTTAAAAAAATTCAAGAAGAATTTACCACTAAAAATGCAATTTTTAAGAAATTAAAGGGGGAATTGCCTCCCTTACCCTGAACTGCCCTCCGCCCACGATTTAGAATGGACTCTCGAACTTAAATGTAAACGAGGAGAATAACCATATTTGCGATTTTTGCAAAAATGGGCATGGTTTGAATTAGGCAAAACTAATTTAAAAACAAAAAAATGATAAAGTAAACACATTCTTTTTATTTACAAAGAAGAGAGTTTAAATCTTCTATGTATTTTTATTTTTAAAAAATGAAAAATTAGATATGGCAGAGAAAGAAAGACGCACCATTATCCAAAAAGGCTGTTATCAATATGCGATACGCCTATGAGAAATGAAAGTGCTAATGCCTCAGTCTTCTTGTATCAACTTCCTTTAAATAGGTGCAGAGGAAAACTGAAAATAACAACACATTTTTCTCACCATCAACAGTTTGAGAGTGACAATAATAATTGCTCAAAGATAAAAAGAAATATTATATGGTGTCATTTTCAAAGCAATTATTTATATTACCTAAACAATATATGATATTAGAAGTATACAGTATAATTTCTCAAATCAGTATATATTCTGCTTTGACAAAGAAAATATTGTTTTGATAATATAACTAACCAATATTATTCGCTCAAAAAAAATGGTCTCAAAAGTTTTATTTTACATGCATTTGACCAAGCTAGATGGGCTAAAATTTGAGTGCCAGGCTGTTATCAATATGAGATACGCCTATGAGAAAGGAAAGTGCTAATGCCTCAGTCTTCTCGTATTAACTTCCCTTAAATAGGTGCAGAGGAAGACTGAAAATAACAACACAAGCTTCTCACCATCAACAGTAGAGAGGGACAATAATTGCTTAAAGATAAAAAGAAATATTGTAAGTGTATCATTGTCAAACAATATATAATATTAGAAGTATACAGTATAATTTCTTAAATCAGTATATATTCTGTTATGACAAAGAGAATATTGCTTTGACAATATAGCCACCCAATACTATTCGTTTTAAAAAATGTAATCTCAAAAGTTTTATTTTACATGCATTTGAACTAGACAGATGCGCTAAAATTTGAGTGCCAGAAAATGATTAGTGGTGGAGATAGCATTTAGAATGCAAATTCGCATGAGACACTCCTAATTAACGTTTTGAAAAAAAAATATGTCTTAGAATACAATATACCCCTACATTTTGTTAGTAACTTGGAATATCGACAAGTATAGTACTCTCTTTTGAGACTTATAGGATACGACCTTTGAGATGAAAATTTTAAAAAATCCGTCACATTTCTTTTTTTTTTTTTATCAAAAATTTAGTGTCTTGATAGATATGGCTTTTGGCGAACACACAAATTATGTATATATGCATCTGTGGTAGATTACAAATTAAAGATCCGAAAATCTAGAGGACCCCTCAAGATATTAATGATGTGGATTATGTTTTCTGACCAGATCGAGATGATGTTAGATATAAATTGAGTTGTCATGTACACTCTTCTCCTATTTGTCACCACAAATTTAAGGAGGACGATGATGAGGAAAACTACTTAAACACTATTTTATTGAAGACGGATAACTCAACTGGTCCTATTTCTTAGAGAAGCCAATTAATGAGTGTGCAGATGTTCATGTTGTATAGAAAGGGAACAAATGGAGCAACATGTTTGGATTTTAATCCCCCTGAACGAAGTCGTTGAGGAAATGACATGCAAAATGAAAGGAGTGGCCTATGGCCGTGAGGCTTAGTCCTGTTTTTTGTTTTTTCTTTGTTGTTTTCTTCCTTTTTCACCAAAAAAATAAAATAAAATGCAACGTATTGAGTCGAATGTTTTATGTAATTAGTAATCACTGAAATTTTTATAAATACATAAATTAATGTATAAGTATCTACATAATAAATAGCCATAGTTTTTGAATTTTGAAAATATATATAAAAAATCAACAATTGTGTGGCTGGAATTAACTTTTTTTTAATAGTTGATAGTGTATTTAACACGAGTTATGACCTAATCTATATAATAAGGGATAATGATTTTTGAATTCTAAAATTAAATATATAAGAGATAAATAATTGTGTACTTGATTTAATATATTTTTAAAGAGTTTGACATTACTTTTCACACAGACTGTGACCTAATACATCTATATGGTGGATACATTAATTTATTGATTAGTACAGCTTGCCAAAAATTTCTAGTCCTCTACGTTTGCCACTGCTTTGGACCAAATGGACATTTGCGGTATAGTATTTATTGATGAATGTATTTGTTATACGTTACAATCACCCTTTAATGTGTTATCCGCATTTGTTTCTGTAGAAGTTGTTGATAATGAATTAAAAGTTCATTTGAGGGACGATCTATTTACCTGAAGATCATGTGTTCTAATCCTTCTAAATGCTGTTGCTAAAAATAAATAAAATTAAAAGTCGGGGTGACTAATAGACCAAATTAGTTTTAAGTCTCAAATTATCAATCTTGAATAGACTTTTGTATTTTTTTTTTAAGAGAATATTACTTTCACACAATGAATGATGAACGATACACTTAATTCATATTGGTAAATAGAACATAGATTATTCTTTTTTAAAAAAAAAATGAAACTTTCAATTTGAGATCTATCGAAAATAACAAGACTATTACTTTTAAGACATATGAATTACAATGTTATAGAAATTGAACCTATCCACTTATTTTTGTGGTTTTTTAACTAGCATACCAAATTCAATTATCCCTTCAAAAATTGATATTAATAACTTTACTAAAAAAATACCTTAATTTGATATTAAGCACTCTTAAAATTTCTTAAAAGCCTCACCATTTAATAATAAATGTGGCATGCACATGTCAATCATTAATCTCTCAATTAAAAAAATTGGGTAATAAAAGTGCAATGAAGAGGAGTCAGATCCACTAAAAGGAGATGAGCCACTATCATTAGCCGCATAATTTTACTTAAAGGAAAAAAGGTTACTTGTACTTTGGCATGCAAAGTATATATCGAAAATGAGTTTGACACCGACTGTTTTTAAAATTTAAGTTTAGTGCCCATTTCTAACGGTTCCACCTGTTCATCAAGTTTGACAATTAAGCAAAGTGCCGAAATTACCCCCGACAAGTTAACTCACCCCCTCTCCCACACAAATACACATAACCCTTCCTTTTCCCTCCATTTTCATCCTCACCATTGCTACACCTTTCTTCTCTCTTTGCCATGATTTTGCGCAATTTTCATTCATTTTCACTCTGTTTAAGGCATATTAGACGGTTGTGTGCACGTAACTGTTCTTGAAATATTGAAACTGCTCAACAAATTGTAGAGGAAAGAACATCATCAGAGTTCTGGATTACTGGCCCTTGAAGGGAGTGTAGCTTCCGTAGAAGTATTAACTGAGGCAGTCAGGAAAATGCTTTCCATGGTTGAGATTGAAAGTGAAGGAGAATCTGATAAAACGATTGCGAAAGAAGTGACCAGAGGTCGAAACACATTACGTAGAGAGTGAAATTTCTCCATCTCTTATCATGTATAGTTTCCCATTTCTTGAGATATATATGTGTGATGATCAATTTTTGTCTTCAAAAATCAGATAAATGAAGTTGTAGAGAATCAGATTGACAGTGGCAAGGTGAAGGGTGAAAATGGAGGAAAGTGATGGGCTGGCGGATTTTAATGGAAGGAAAAGGAAGGTTTGGTATACTTGGGTTGAAATGGGTATTAAGTCCACTTGTCAGGGGTAATTTTGGCACTTTATTCGTTTGTTTAATTGACCTAGCGGTCAAACATGCTGAACAAACAGAGCTATTAGAAATGAATGTCAAACATTAATTTTTAAAATCAACAGGTGTAAAACTTAATTTCGCTATAAACTTTGGGCGCCAAAGTATAAATAACCCAAAAAAAAGGAAAATGGGAAAAAAGTTAAAGCAGCTTGTGTCCAAAAAAGAGGGTCACCTACTTATTTGAGCTAAGGAAATAATATTTTAAGTCAGTAATAATGGCCTTTATTATAATGAATGATATTGAGACATAATTTATTATAATATAAATTAGTTCTATTTGTGATAAAAATGAGTTAAATGCATGGTTATATATATATATATATTTTGTCTTTCCTCACGATCTATTGCTATATTTATATTGGGGTGTGATTAATTTCTAATTTAAAAATTGATTTTCCAAAGCCACACCTACTTTAAGCTAAAATCAAACTTTCTACAGTATAAAAATAGTTTGTCCATTTTAAAAAAAATAAAAAAATTTACTACATGCGCTACACCTTACAATTATGGTCATAATATATCTTCTGTTTTTTTAAATCATATTTTTTTGGTGCGATCGTTCATCTTTCTTTTTTTCAGTTGTAAATGGTTCCCACCGTGTTTCTGTAGACAATTACATTTTTGGCAAAGTCGTTTATTGTTTGATATATTATACTCCCTCCGTCCCAATTTAATTGTCCACTATTTTATTTTTAAATGTCCCAAAATAATTGTCCATTTTTTATATTTAGCAAGTTATTAATTACAGCACTTTTTATTATTTTCAATATTACCTTTAAACTTTCACCACTTTTTTTATTGTGGATCTCGCTACCTTTTTTTATTAGGAGTAAAGTAAAAGGCATTTTTGAAAATAAATATTTTTTTCTCTTGGAATAAGTATTATATCTCTTTAATTTTTAATTTTTTAAAATATGACAATTAAATTGGGACAGAAAAAATATGTTTTGTTTGCATGTAGTAATTATAATATTGCTATACATTTTTTATAATATTTCTAAGTGGGTCAAATTTAATGATTTGATTGCTACCGCAGAGATTCACCACTTTGTTGCATTTGATAATCTATCAAAAAGTGCCCTACTAATGATTCACGCCTTTTTATTTAGTTTAATTATATCTCATGTATATACGTAACAAATTTGTACCAAAAAAAAAATATACGTAACAAATGAATAAGCAAACTTTTGCAACATGCATATATATCGAGTTATTATTAAATATTAAAAAAACATATTAAAAAGATGCGTGTCATTAGCGGCACTATTAAAAAAGTATATTTGGGTAGGGTCATGCATAATTTGGTGCCTCCAATATTTGGACAATTTTTTGGACCAGACTGATAACGATAGTTTTAAAATACTAACAATCGGACCGGACCAATTTGTTGCCACAAAATAGAACAGACTAGTTTGATTTTGCCGGGATGATCTCGGGCTGTAGCCTCCTTAATAGTCTAAACATTGACCAATTTTGTTAATGAGGATTTAAAGTACTTGTAGTTTGGCGTTGTACCATTTACGGACACAGATTTGGAAGAAATAAGAAGCTAAAACTTCGTTTGCTTCACGGATTTTAGTATCTGGGAAAGGAAAGTCGTTCATTTTCTTTGTTTGGTAAGCACAAATTCCGGAAACACTTTCCCGAGAGTGAGGAAAGTAGGGGGTAAAACCATTCCTCTCAAAACACATTGAAATAATTTTCTCATGTGATTTTTAAGTATTTATTACAAAAATTTTAGACAATAATACTCTTATCTAAATATTTTCCATACTTTATCAAACACAAGAAAGGAAATTTAGTTTTCCACCTCTATAAAAAAGATAAGGGAATTAATTTCCTTTCTAGAACCAAACAAGGCCTAAGGGTGTGTTTGATTGTCATAATTTTCCATGAAAAATGGGACTTTTCATCATGACTATAGAATTATGTAAAAAAAATAAGACTAATAATTTTTTCTGCATTAAAGAAATAAGACCAATAATGGAAAAGTACAATATTTTCCGAATGGAAAAGTACAATATTTTCCGAATAGAAAATTAAGGCAATCAAACACATTTAATTGACATTTTTCATGTAACTCATTTCTAGGCAATTCAATTGCCTAAAAGTTATTTTCTTTCCATGCAAATTTCATATTTGCAATCAAATGCATCCTAAGAATTGAAAGAGTTCAGGCTATGAAAAAACGATGAATTTACACGTCTCGCAATATAATATTATTTTCGTCAGTTGGGGTGGTAAGTTCCATCAACTACTACCAGACGGAGGGGAGTACCTCAGAGTTAGGATTGCCCACTCCGGCCGGGCCACCATCCTCTCCCTAGTTCACCACTTCCCTTCATAGGTACCTGAGAGTGAGCACACTCTAAGTGCACCCTTCGTAACCAAACATGAACATCTCCTTAAAGATAGATTTGTGCCCAATTCTACACGATGAATGATACACCCAGAATTCTTTATACGTCGCGCTCACAGATTAGATACAAAATCAAGTCTTTGAAAGATATATTGTTTATTTAACCATCAAAAATTACATCGTTCCGCTATTCTAAATGCTCGAGGCTCCAGCCATAAGGATGCACCTCCATAGCACCTTCAACCTCCTCTCATTACTAAAGTAGAACCAATGAATATATATTTGTTATGAACTCCCTCCTCCATCTTGTTGGAATTGCTGTTAGTAAATTAGGGCAGTAATCATGCATCGCATACACTAATTTACGCACTAATCATTGAATCCTATGATCTATGCAGTTCAATAAAATCGACAGATGACATACCTTAATCGAGATTTGATGTCAATGAAACGAACAGGATGGATCTGATCCTTCTGTTGTTGTCGTCCTTAGCGTAGAAAACACGACGCCTCTACGGTATGCACACACGAACGAGATGAGATCTTGCTTGGTGTACTAGCGCCCTCTAGGGTTCTCTCTGCTATTTCGAATTTTCTTGCCTCTCTCAATTTCGTTGATGGCCAAGAAGAACAAAGGTTCCCTTTTATAAGGGAGCCCTAGTGAGAACCCTAAGCAACAAACGAACTGGGCCCAAGTCCAACTTGGCCCGTTTTAATTCGTTTTGATCCAACTCGTTTTGGTGTGCGACCCTGTAGGTTTTACACTCTTTGGCCGTACAATTAAAACCCGTTTTATTATACGAACAGTAAGCGGTTTCTAGTAAAACATTACTATTATCCAAAGGGTATAAAGGTCAAAAACGACACAACCTTAAATTGATATTTCACACATTAACTCCTTTTGTCAATCGATATCTAGATTGAACACAAGACTAGGCAAGTGTCATTCTTGTATAGTTCAATCTTTATTTCTTGATCTCTAAGTATAATTAATCCAAAACAAATGACATCTCATTTGTGCATGGCCATGCAAATATTAATTACACTTATCAAGGGGCCCAACGATATCTCTCTCAATATATGAGAGTGACAAATCCCATCTTGATCAACCACATACCTCTACATAGTTCATAGTATGCTCGGTCATCATCTTTATAATTACTCGGTCAAGAGCAACGTTTGATAATGCCTGACATGCTAATCCCTATGTTGGTAACCATGGCGATCTCAGGTCTGAGGATAATACGATATCACAAATGGGGAACATCACTGATGACATTATGTAACACTCCTCGCAGTGTCCCCAAAGCGGGTCAGTCCAATACTTTGTTCCCTAACAAGTATCAGTATGTTCAGCTTGATATCTCCATATCCATGACTTGTGGAACATAGTCATCAGCTGACCCATACTCTAATCATTATATCAATGTGATCCTAGGTTATTGATACATGATTAGGGACATCTAAACAATATTATTATTACATTACTAGCATCCCACAATCTAGTCACGTACTTGATGAACTAGTATTAATAAATATTATTTACAAGAGATTATAAAGTAAAATAAATAAACTTTATTACTAAAAAATAAGCATAAGATATCCAAGTACAAATCATAATCTATGAATAGTCCTAGGACATATCTCTTTCAATTGCTTCATGCATGAACATGGAAAATGGAGCGAATTTTGTGCTAAATAAATGAGCTAGGAAAAAGAACAATGCAGAAATAAATGATCCATGTCCTCCCCAAAAAATTTACGAAGAACACACCAACTACAAGATACACATTAAAGGCCTATCTTTTTCAGGTAGATCACAAGTGTTCAACTTCCTTTTAAAAGTGACCCCCAAAAAAATTTACTATAATTTCGAAGTAATTCCTGCCTTCCATAGATATTTCCAACTATTAACCGCTGTATTTGGGGAAGATTTAAGAAGAGCATTAAAAAAAGGGTGTTGGTGAATGCTCCCCTGTTTTTCAATTTTAGCCCCCTTTTTTTAAAGTACCCGAATTAAACTTGTAATTTTATGAAAGCACCTGGTTCAATATGAGCACCTTGATAGAAAAATTTGAAAGAAAAAAGAAGTTTAAAACTCAACTATAAGACCAATACTTGAAAGTTCGGAATATTACCTCTCTTAAAATTATAAATTTAAGCATAATATGTGATTAATAGCAAACATTGTAAAAAGTAATGCGACAAAATGTAAAATTTGAATCCCAATTTAATTAGAAAAGAATAACCAAACAACAAATGTCCACCAAACAAATATTTTCAAGACACGGATGTACAAAGAACTATTTGTTTTATTTTATATTTAATTTGTTGTATTTCATTCCCTTCAAGATGTAACGGAAAATTTTCAATAAGACGCAACAGTGATGCAAATTCCTCAGCCTCCAAATCATTTAAATTTCCATAGAAACCCAGATTCCAAGAAAACGGAGAATAAAAATCCCACGAGGTTAATGACTCAACAAGACTATTATGACAAAAGATAGGTTGAAAACTTAAAAGAAGGAAGTGACTCCCCAACCCAAATGTCCTCCTAAAATCTAATTTTATTCCCTTTCGCAATTTTAACATGGAGATTTTAAAAAAAATCATATTGAGGTTTTTGAAATGAATTACCATGTATTTTGATATGATCCTTCCCCCACAAGGGGTGCTGACGTGTTGTAGTGAATCTAAAAACTGATTGATCGAATCGAACTTATCTATAAAAAATCAAATTGAGAGGAAAAAAAACCTGAAACCGAACTTAAACGAAACTGAATAGATTTTTGCCGACTTTGGGTTGTGCCTTTGCAGACCAGAACCAAATTAACATTCTTTACTTAATTGCACTTATATTACTCAATCGTTCGACAGAAGTTGGAATTGCGATTTCTAGTGATCTCTTAAATCCCGAAGATTCTTTGTTTCTTCTGTTTACCCTATTATATTGAACTATATAGCTATATATCAATGGACTAATTTAAAATGAATATTTTTTTTGTATTTCATGTCTGCTTCATATTTATTTAAAATTTATTTTTCAGGTCACCCATAGTTTTTAGTGTGCTATATTTCATCTTACTTCATGTATTGAATTAGGATTATATGAAGTGATGGAAGGTTCATTACATTATTTGGATTTGATTAATAGAATCTCCTAATCTAGGAAATTTCTTTGGCCACACGCACCAATGCCAAACAGTGGTTGCCTCTAATTTATTGTTGCAAATTTTATTAAAAGAATTATGCAAATATGAAAATTGAATAAAACCGAAATCGAAAAATTTGGTTTAGGTTTGGATCTTAATTATTCATAAAACAAAATTAAACCATACCGAAACCGAATTTCAAATTTAGTTTAAGTTTGGGTCTCCTTAATTTCTATCCTGACCAAAACCAAAAATACCCCTAATCCCCCTATCTAGCATCCCACCCATTTGGTTGTATTTCATACTTGTTTTTAATGGTAGAGTGCCATATATAATCAGTTTTTAGTGGAAACGCCATTTGCCAAGAAAATCTTTATTCGTCACTAACAAATTACCTATCCCAAACCCACCTTGTGATTTTGGTATTTTTGTTACATCCCAATTGGCCATTGGTCATCTTGAAATCCAAAATCCATTTTTAGGCATGATTTCATCAAAGAAATGAGGTTTAAATAGATAGACTGAAAGGGTTATACAGCAAATGATCCCTTTTATCTTCCTCACACCCTTCGCACAAAAAGTTCCTCATCAATCACTCAATAATGGATGCAACTCATTAATCTCCACCTCACATAAGCAATTCTTTTCCATCCATCCATTCTCTTTGCGAGTTAATTTCGCAATGACCGATTATCAAAGGAGAAGTGGCATGGATTCCCTCCTATTTCCCTTGCAAACCTTTCCTCTTTTTCCTTATCTAAATTCTTAGTTCTCCTAAAAAAGAAAGAGTCCATTGAGAATTCATTCATGTAAGAGTGTTGGCCAATCTAGAGATATTTCGTCGATCTTACCGTTTCGATCTTGTTTTATACTAAAGGCTCATCGTTCACAATTGCTTCTGATTTTGATTCGGGCTTCGATAAAGAATCGTTCATACTTGCTTCTGATTATGATTTGAGCTTCGATAAAGAATCTCTTCTGGGGTTTTCTACGTATGTACGTGTTTTGCTTATCAATCTTTTTCGACAAGTATATTAGACAGGAATCATGAATTGGACAAGTAGTACGTATTCTATAACCATGGATATATAATTTGTTTAACTAAGGACGACCGAGTAATATTATAGGTCTAGACTCGTGTTAATGGAATAATTTGAACCAAAACTGAGGGATATTTGTCTTAAAACGAAATCTGATTGAGCCAATTTCTTGTATAAATGGAACTACTTTCACCCTTCTGCTTAAATATTTAGATAGCAATTTGTTGTTGTGAACGTGGGAACAATTACCAAGTCCCAAATCCACCAATAAACCCGAGAAATCCCTTTCGGGAATTTCCACAAACACTTGGCGGGCGGAAACCGACAAGTAATAGGATCTTTGGCTCAAACCAAGAATGGCCAACACAATCACAAGCAACTATAGATAAAAGATAAAGAACAACAAGAATCAAGTGCAAAGCAAAAAGGAAAAACACACCGGAGATAATGTGGAACCCTTTGGGTCTTCCACTTGAAAGGGGAGCAACTTTATTGATCAACTAAGAATTTACACCAACTCTCTCTCAATAATCCTCACTCAAATCAATGGAACAAACCTTCAAAGATTACCCTCTCAAAACCTAGCTAAACCCTAGCTAACCTCTCACAAGAAATATCACTTTTGTAAGAACAAGTCTCTCATTCTCACTCTTGCAAATGCACTCTTACAATAAATAGAAATAAACCATTCTATTTATACTAAGTGAGAAAATAAGCCTAAAAGGCTTTACCCGCCGAACTGCAAAAGTGCCTTTGCAGTTTATCGCCCGGACTGCAAAAGTGCTTTTTCACCTTTTCAGAAACACTTCTGCCCAGCTGCAAAAGTGCTTTTGCAGTTTTTTCGGCTCAGCTATAAAAGTGCTTTTGCAGCATTCCAGCTTGCACCATTTTGTAACATAGATTACAAGCCAAACACAACAATCTCCACCTTGGCGAGTAATCTCAAGCCAATCTCGATTGCTTCACCTCGGGATAAGAAACGTGCATTCCCTTAGAGATTATCCCGACACCTCCAACGTCACACCCTCCTCTTTTAACATGAAGTAAGATTAAGAAGCTTTAGGCAATGCCTAAACTTCTCCGAGGTTATCGGCTTTGTGAGCATATCGGCCGCATTCTCATCCGTATTCACCTTTTCTAGGACGACTTCCCCGAAATTAACCCAATTCCGAACTCGGTGATACCGCACATCAATGTGCTTCATGCGAGCATGATACACTTGATTCTTAGCCAAGAAAAGTGCACTTTGACTATCACACCGTAGCAAAATACTCTCATGCTTTAAGCACAACTCGCTCACTAAACATTTCAACCATACCACCTCCTTTGACGCCTCTGTGAGTACCATATACTCTGCCTCTGTCGTAGACAAGGAACTTGTTGCTTGTAGCATAGATCTCCATGATACCGGTCCACTCGCCAAAGTGAACACATAACCCGTGGTGGACCTTCTTTTATCAAGATCCCCCGCATAATCGGAGTCTACAAACCCCGCAACACTGGCAACCCCATCTTTTCGCTCAAATACTATACCCAAGAACTTGGTACCTTGTAGATATCGAAGAACCCATTTAACCGCATTCCAATGCTCTTTACCCGAATTCGACATATACCTACTAACCATTCCAACCGCGTAAGCTAGATCCGGCCTTATACACACCATGGCTTACATAAGACAACCAATCGCGCAAGCATACGGTGTTGTTGACATTTCAGCACACTCATTAAAAGAGGAAGGACATTGCTTTGTGAACAAAGCAAAATGATGAGCTAACGGAGTAGAAATCGGTTTCGCATTCGACATATTGAATTTCTCAATGACATAAGAAATATACTTCGTTTGCGAAAACCATAACTTGCCAACCTTTCTATCTCTCCGAATCTCCATACCAAGGATCTTTTGAGCGGCCCCAAGATCTTTCATGTCAAATTCCCGGCCCAATTGCACCTTGAGCTCTTTCACCTTTGACATATCTCGACATGCTATAAGCAAATCATCCACATAAAGCATCAACAAGATAAACGAGCCATCATCAAAGTTTCGAACATAGGCACAATGATTACCATCACACCGACGATAACCAATATACAACATGAATGAATCAAACCGTAGGTACCATTATCTTGGCGACTGCTTTAGTCCATACAAGGACTTCTTAAGCCGACAAACAAATTTTTTCTTACCTACTTCCTTGAACCCTTTCAGTTGCGCCATGTAAATCGTTTCCTTCAAATCACTATGAAGAAAAGCCTTTTTTACATCCATTTGCTCAAGCTCCAAGTCAAACTGAGCTACCATAGCGAGCAAAACCCGTATCAAAGTGTGTCTCACAACCGGAAAAAAAATCTCATCATAATCAATCATTTCCTTTTGAGAAAATCCCTTCGCTACTAACTGTGCCTTGAATTTTGGTGCTTCATCATTGTTGATTGCTTCTTTCTTCCTAAATACCCATTTGGAACCGATAATACTCCGGTCCTTGGGCTTAGGAACCAAATCCCAAACGAAATTCATTCGTAAAGCCTCCATCTCCTCTACCGTAGCACCCATCCAACTATCCTTGTCTTCGACACCGATGGCTTCTTTATAACTAGTTGGATCACCCTCACTTGTAATAAGGGCATAGTTGACCTCGTCTTCCCAACCAAACCTTGAGGGTGGTTTGATTGCCCGTCGTGGTCTATCCCGTGCTATCGATGGTTCCGGCTCCACCTCACCCGGTCTTTTCTCGGATTCCTCTTCCTCAAGCTCCACCTCAACCGTGTCGTCATTTGGTTGAATTTCATGAGAATCATCTCTACTACCGCTTGAAGATGCTCTACCACTTCCGGTAACCGACGGACTTGGAACTAGAATTAGAATCTTGACCGTATTAACCCCACCGTTATCATTGATCTCTTGGTATTCCCATTCCTTAAGTATAGCCCCCTCATCAAATGTCACATCCCGGCTAAATAAAAACTTTCTCGCTACCGGATCCCAAAGCTTGAACCATTTCACCTCTCCCCCAAAACCGAGAAAGATACACCGGTGAGCCTTTGGGTCATTCTTTGATCTCTCGTCGCTAGGAATATGAGCATATACTGGGCACCCAAATACTCTTAACTTAGAGTAGTCCACTTCTCGCCCCAACCATACTTCTTCCGGACATTTCAAACCAAGATTCACATTCGGTGACCTATTGATCGAGTATACGGCATGATCAACACAAGCCACCCAAAATGTTTTTGGCAAGCCGGCATGAATCCTCATACTTCTCGCCCTATCCATAATGGTATGGTTCATTCTTTCCGCAACTCTATTTTGTTGTGGAGTTTTCTTCACGGTAAAGTGCCTTTTGATGCCGGCATTCTTGCAAAACTTCACGAATTCTCCATCCTTATACTCCCCTCCATTGTCACTTCGCAAATACTTTACTTTCCGACCTGTTTGATTTTCCACCATAGCCTTCCACTATTTGAATTTTCCGAAAACCTCGAATTTTTCCCTTAAGTAGTAAACCCAGACTCGACGTGAATAATCATCAACAAATGTCATAAAATATTTGAAACCGCCCAAAGAAATTAACTCTAAAAGGCCACACACATCGGAGTGAATATAATCAAGCATACCTCGGCTTTTGTGTTTCGCGGTATCAAATCGAACTATAGTTTGATTGCCCATCACACAATACTTGCAGAAATCGAGCTTGCACCCATGGACCCCCTTCAACAATTTTCGTCGATGAAGCTCCTCCATGCCCTTTGGCTCATGTGGCCAAACCTCATGTGCCATAACAAAAGCTCATCCCTTTTTACTTCCGTGGAAATCGCCGCTCCACCAACCACCGTGATTCCTTTCAACCTATAAAGGTTGTTCGGTGACTTTGTGCTGCGCAAAATCACCATTGATCCCTTCTTCACCTTCATAGCCCCGTCTTCGGCTTGAATCACACACCCTTTTGAGTCGAGCGTGCCTAAGGAGATCAAATTCTTCTTGAGAGCGGGTACGTGTCTAACATCACTTAGCGTGCGGGTCACACCATCCCACATCTTTATTTTCACCGTGCCAATACCGACAATTTTACATGTAGCATCATTACTCATGAAGATTTTCCCTCCATTGCATTCTGTAGACACCCCGATCTGTGACCCCCGCAAGAACCCTAACGACCTACGAGACTACTATTTTTTGGGGGTCCAGGACACACCCGAGCACCCGAAACTACCCCGGGGGAGTTTGTTGCGCGACAAACCTATTTTTATGAAGGATTGTCGTACGACATATCACATTGTCGCGCGACAATCATTGGAATGTCGCGCGACAATCCCACTATGTCGCGCGACAATCCCTCTCTGCACCCGACCAACCACTTTCTGACACATCACAGTGTCAGGACCTATCACTTTAGCCGTTTGTCGCACGACATACAGGAATGTCGCGCGACAAACAGATATGTCGCGCGACACTTTCCCTTTTTGGGGAAATGTCGCGCGACAATCTTCCCCGAGCAGTATAAATAGGCCAACACCCCCAAGGGTTGAGGAGGGCAACTTGAATCTGGAAAATCTGGAGCTTTAGTCTGATTCTATCAAGCATTTTATATTATCATCTCATCTCTGAAGAATTATCGAATCTATTCCCGACACTCGACGTGTCCCGTCTCTGGAATCGAATTCTCGGAAATATCTGAAGAAGGTGAAGATTGTTATCGCCGGAGATCTCTCTGCCATATTATATTCTCTTTCTTATTATTATTATTCTCGTCGGGAAGGTAAATAAAGTTTCTTCTGGTAATTAAACAGGTCTATCTGTGTACTTGTTTTATTTCTGTTGTTTTATCCACGTTTTATTTGAATAAACTTATTGCCAAGTTATAAATAGTCTACCATTTTCAAAACAAAAGAGCCTGATAAAATCGTTTGCAAAACCAGAAGAGTAAGTATGTTATCGTCCGGATAAAATTCTGTTTTCAAAACCCAGACTGATACGACTTATCTAGGAATTAAAATCAACATATCCTGTCTTCTCTATAGACTGCGATGTGTCTGATAATTCTCCTCTCAAGAGTCATGATTCCATATTAAATTAGTCCCGATATTAGATCCGAACTTTCACAAAAGTAATCACAACCCGAGAAAACCGTCATTATCTGGGAAATAATACGGGATACTCTCTTTAAAAATAAATATAACTTTTGTCATTTGTATTTTACATCTTTCAAAACAAAGACATCGGATCTCGGAACACAAAGGCTTTTCATACCCCTTTCCCGTTTTTTTCTCCGAAATTAGGGTTTTCATTGGAAAAGTAGTAGACTGTCAGTAAAAGCATCCAAGTTTTTCAACATAAAATAAACATATAAGTCCACTAGAGACCGAAAGGGCGGAATGTGTGCTTAACACCTTCCCAAACCGTAATATAGTTCCCGAATTTTATAGAATTCTGGTTTCGCAGACAAACGTGTAAAGAAAGGCTTATCTGTAGCCTTTCCCATTACACACCCCCTTTTTGTCCGTTTTCTCGTAAAACGTACTGGAGACTCTGAACAAACCCCTTTGCATCTAGAATAGACGTAGGGACACCCGATATGAATCATCAAACAACTCCAAGCAAATGGAGCGACGGAATCCCTTCCGACGCTTCAGACGACCAACGAACGGTGACGAGACCCGGGGGTCGCATTTGCGGATTCTCACACATTCCGTATAGTCAACGAACTAATTACGATTCGGGCACATATGATAGGAGCATCCGGAATCAAGAATCCACCCACTATTTTGATCCGCTAAAAAATAAGTAAGAACGTCGGTATTAACCTCTTGATCCACTTCTTGGGTCACAACTCCCGCAACCTCTCTTGGCGCGTCCGCCTTATTACCTTTTAGCTCCTGGAAATTCTTCTTGATGTGGCATACCTTGTGACACTTAAAGCACTCCCAATTACTTCGATCTCGTGATTGAGACCGACCCGTGCCTCTATTCTTGGCACCCCGTGACCTTGACCGCCCACTTCGTTCACCACTACCACTCTTGGCAACCAAGCCTTCACTTGACGAAGAGCTTGCCCTGTTACCTCCATTTTTCATGGCCACGTGCGATTGAAGGTCCTTGACAACCTCATTAAACTTGAGCGTTGTCTTGCCAAATATCAACGTGGTAACGAAGTGATCATAGGAGTCCGGCAATGAAGCAAGCAACAATAAGGCGCGGTCCTCCTCATCAAATATAACATCAATTCTCTCAAGGTCATGCACTATTGCCTTAAAGACATTGATGTGCTTGTTCAAGTCTTGCCCCTCCTTTATTTCCAACTTAAAAAGTTGCTTCTTGAGGTTCAGCTTGTTGGACATAGACTTCCCTATGTACATCTCCTCCATCCTAGTCCACATATCCTTTGTATTCTTCTTCGACATCAAGTTTCTCAACACTTTGTCAGTCACATGTATCTCTATAACGGACATAACTATCTTATCAATCTCATTCCATTGGTCTTCAGACATATCTTGCGGCTTTTTCTCAAGTCCAATCAATGCAACTTGCAAATTCGATTGGATGAGTACCCCCCGCATTCGCCTTTGCCAAATACCGAAATTGATAACCTCGTCATAAGGCTTTATCTTAACCTCCATAGTGCTCCCAACACCTATAATGGTAGAAGAACTAGCTTGTGTTGTAACAACTCCGGTTTGAGTCCCTTCGGCCATTTATCGAACACTTGGCGCACAAACCTTGCACCCAATAGCCAAACCTTGATACCAAACACTAGGCACCAACCAAATCCTCTGATACCACTTGTTGTAGACGTGGGAACAATTACCAAGTCCCAAATCCACCAATAAACCCGAGAAATCCCTTTTGGGAATTTCCACAAACACTTGGCGGGCGGAAACCGACAAGCAATAAGATCTTTGGCTCAAACCAAGAATGGCCAACACAATCACAAGCAACTATAGATAAAAGATAAAGAACAACAAGAATCAAGTGCAAAGTAAAGAAGAAAAACACACCGGAGATAATGCGGAACCCTTTGGGTCTTCCACTTGAAAGGGGAGCAACTTTATTGATCAACCAAGAATTTACACCAACTCTCTCTCAATAATCCTCACTCAAATCAATGGAACAAACCTTCAAAGATTACCCTCTCAAAATCTAGCTAAACCCTAGCTAACCTCTCACAAGAAATATTACTTTTGTAAGAACAAGTCTCTCATTCTCACTCTTGCAAATGCACTCTTACAATAAATAGAAATAAACCATTCTATTTATACTAAGTGAGAAAATAAGCCTAAAAGGCTTTACCCGCCGAACTGCAAAAGTGCCTTTGCAGTTTATCGCCCGGACTGCAAAAGTGCTTTTGCACCTTTTCAGAAACACTTCTGCCCAACTGCAAAAGTGCTTTTGCGGTTTTTCGGCTCAGCTGCAAAAGTGCTTTTGCAGCATTCCAGCTTGCACCATTTTGTAACATAGATTACAAGCCAAACACATAAATTGTTACAATGGAAATTCTTGGATAATTTATGAACATATTTTGACGATATAGTATTGTGTTATTTGTGCATCCGTCGCCATTAAATTTTGTGTAATGTCTATATCTTATGATTCTAATTCACTAATAAATATATATTAGTTACATATCACAATGTCACTTAAATATGTTCCAACCAACTTGATTCACATAGAAGTGCCATAATAAGTGTTAAAAAGTATTAAAAAGTGATAACTCAAATGCATTTTTTCATCTTTGTTCGAATAGGAGTACGTTCAAGCTGCCATTGTCTAGACCTTAAATTAATTTTTTTCCTTGTGAAATAATTGAAGGAAATTTTCATTATTGTTTCTCTAATTATTTTTTTTCAAGAAATAGCATTTTCATACTTGTGTGTAATAAAAATTATGTAATGGAAAAACAAATTGTACAAATATTATTATGGTATGGGTACTAATCATTCTGATTCGATATAAAATATTATTAGACGAACAAAATTATGAGTTTCTCCTATATATGGAGTAATGTAGGACACTAGCTACACCAATATTAACTAGACTTAAAATTCTTAATTCCTAATGAATTAGAATTTTTTTTACCTAGACTACTAATTCAAAACCAACTATGATTACTATTGCCTAACCAAGTGAAAAATCCTAAACATACCAGGACCTAACCTAATAATAAACCTTTTAGAATTCCTACACCTGGAAGAATTCCTAAAATTAAATTTATAAATAAAATTCTACAAATAAAATCGTGAAGTTATCAAATCCTCATTTGTATCAGAAACCAATTAAATTTTTTCATTTTTACTGAAAAACTTGAAATAGTGACTGCAACGGTTAGGTTAACATTACAATATTAAATTATTAAATCTTAATAGCGGTTGGATAAGTTGTAAACCTAAAATCCAAATTCCAGTTGAATTACTAAAAAAATTCTATTTAGCTAATATATTACTTAAATCCCAAGTCACTGATTAAGTGAGTAAGTACTGCTTTTCTATATATACATTACTACAAAGAACCCTACGTACATACTGCACTACTACTTTGCCTTCACTCTTCTCCGTTTTTCATTCTCCATTCCTTCATTCCTTCATCTTTTCTCTTAAATTCTTTCATTCATCGATCCTCAATGGCCGACGACAAGAAATTGGTCAAGTGCAGATTGTTAGGGAGGGGCTCTTACAGCACCGTTTATTTAGCCGCACCACAGCCATCACTTACTAATTACTGCACCACATCTACCGCTTCTTCTCAGTTGGTTTCTGTGAAATCGCCCTACCTCGACCGCAACAAGCACTTCCTATCTCTCCAAGTTGAAGGTCGTATACTTGATGAACTAAGAGGCTGCCCTGAGATTATAACATGCTTTGGCGATGATTTTAGCACTGAGAATGGAACTGATTTCTACAATCTCCTCCTCGAGTTTGCCCCTGAAGGTAGGGGCGTAGCCAAGAATTACAAATGACCCGGGCTAAGAATTAAACAATGACAAAGTTAAAATATAATAGACCAAGATGCGAAAATAATATATTTAAATACATACAAAAGATACCAACTTTTTATATACATTACAAGTGTAGATATGAAATATTCAAAAATATATAAAAAATATAACAATTTTCCCTTATATCTAGCCTTGTATGCCATAAATACAAACAAAAAGACAATCGGAATTCGGAAAAGTGAAAAAAAAGAAGTGTATTTGACATTTATTTTAGTTAATATTATTTAAATGGAGAGTAGTAAATGAAGGGATAAAATTTTAATAGGTGTAAAGTAATAATATTAAAAAAAATGAAGTGGGCTATACACATATATATACATATATATTTACAAGTAAAATTTAAGCCTATTACTAAAAAAAAAATGAAAAAATTAGACCCGGATTACAGTCCGAGGTAGCCCCTTAATGGCTACCTTATTGAAGCCCGGGGCGGCAAATTACTGGAGTGGGAGGTCTGATGGTATACTTATAAGCTCCTGAAGGTACTTTCTCATATTCACGAGGAGGGCTACGTCCACTGTGACATCAAGCCAAGTAATATTCTTGTGTTTCCATCTCCCAAAACCGGCAATAGCTGATTTTGGATTAGCAACAAAACGCGGGAACGATAAATCAGCAGTGGCTACCGGTTCTTGCTTTAGAGGAACTCCATTTTACAGTTCGCCAGAGTCTGTGATATTTGGAGAATGTGAGGCTCCCATGGATGTATGGGCTTTGAGGTGCACTATATGTTAGATTAATTTTATATTAATCTTAATTGGGATCACACATGTAAATTATTAATGTGTGTTATCATTAAGAAACTTAAACTTAAGTGATCTAATTAAGCTTTTAATTAGGCTTAAGGGTATTTTTGTTATGGAATTAATGTGTAGAGACCAGATTATATTTTTAAATTGACGAGGAGCTAATTTATAAATACTAAAAGCTAGTAACCACTTTGGCAGTTGCCAAAGTGGTTTTCTAACATACGAGGTTTTGGTCCTTAATAGAACGTAAGTTTTCTTCTTCTTCTATATCCCCATCTACAAAAGTAATATCTAGAGAAACTACGTATCTAATTGGAATTAAATTTTAACACTATATTCGAGATGGTGACAGGGAAGCCCTGTGGAGTGGTAGATATAGAAACAGAGATTATCTATTGTATCAAATTCAATATAAGGAAGTCCCGGACATGCCAAATGAGATGCCGGAACAGGGGAAGGATTTCCTAAGGAGGTGCTTGGCTAAGCATCCTGTCAACAGGTGGACCGCCGAGATGCTTTTGAGCCATCCATTTATTACTATCGGTAACTTTGCAGATGTTGACGAGGGGAGAGATGTGTTTGCTTATCAAAGTCTGGATGGGTTTCCAGTCTCTCCTTGTTTTCTGTTCATTTTTTAGAGCTAGTGGTTTTATTTGATTTTATTTTTTATTCTTCAAGATGAGAATCAAATTAGAAACGTGTTCAGTAACAATTTTAAGAAGAGAGATTTCATTCGAGTATTATATGTACTTATATATTTTTATCAAGTTTGTATATGTTGGCTAGCTACTAACGAGGGTCCTGAAGAAGTTTCTTTAATTGCAAAATAATGAAAGTTAATTCTTGTAAAATTGTTAACCAAAAACAATTTTTTAGTGTTAATTGTAACAATTAATTCAAACGTTTTTTTCCTTTTAATTTGAATTTTGAATCTCTTAATTTCTGATAAATAAGAGTAATTCAAAATTTAAAATGGGTGTTATTAAGAAAAAGTAAATAAGCTATTACAATTGTGTGAAAATGAAAAACTTGTTCTCGGTGCAAAACACAATCGCGCACGAGAGGCCATTTCGGTGTGGGTGCACACAAGCCACACATTCGTGTGGAATGTGCCTCAAGGCCTCCAATTTATACAAGGGGGAGGTGTCTTTGAATTAATTCTTGCATTAACCAAAAACAGTTTTTTAGTGTTAATTGTAACAATTAATTCAAATGTTTTTTTTCCTTTTAATTTGAATTTTAAATCTCTAAATTTCTCTTGATTAAGAGTAATTCAAAATTGAAAACAGGTGTTATTAAGAAAAAATAAACGAGCTGCTACAATTGTGTAGAAACGGAAAACTTGTTCTCGGTGCAAAACACAATCCCGCCCGAGAGTCCATTTCGGTGCGGGTGCACCCAAGCCAAGCCAAATCTAGTCCATGATTTGCAACGCACAAATTTTCGGGCCAATTTTGTTTTGTTTCATTTTGTAATATCGTTCGCAATAATTCTAGACGAACATAAATACATGAATTTATCAAATGTGGCTACCATGTATTGGTTAAAAGAATCATATCAAATTCCATTATAACCATGAATAATTAACACATTGATATGTCAAATTTTTTTATGCCAAATTATTACGTTCATGTATAATTACTCGTATTGTTCGTGTTTGCAAAATTGGCCCCATATTCTAGGGGTCGAATTCTATCTTTGTAATAAAATAGAAAAAAAAATTAATATTTACTTTATTTCATTCTTTCTTTTTTGAATGGTAAAAAATGGTATGAACTTTTGCCCTTTTAGCATTTTTCGCATCCAACTTTTTTTGCGGTCAATTGTCGTAATAAACTTTTTAATTGATATCAATTAGGTCCATCCATTAGCTTCCTTTAAAAATATCTAACGTAACATTTTTAGAAATCACCCCGAACTTTTAATATTTTTACACAAAGCACCCACCCCTAACTTTTTAATTTTATATTCTATTTATTTACCAAGACCACCATTTTACCACAACCCTTCAATTATTCCCCTTTAGATTAAGTTGTGGTAAAATGCTAGTCTGTGCAAATACATAGAATATAAAATTAAAAGGTTAGGAGCAGTTTGTGTAAATACATTAAAAGATGGGGCAATTTCTATAATTTAATTTAATTTTTTGTTAGGATTTTTAGCTGAAGGTAATGGATGGACTTAATTGACAATAATTAAAGAGGTTTTTTTTTCTTTTTTTTTGAGGCCGACAATAATTAAAGAGTTCATTACCACAATTAATGAAAAACAAAATTGGATGCGGAAAGTGTTAAAAGGGTAAAAGTCCGCTATTGTTTTTTTTCCCATTTAGGCATTTAGCCTCTTTGTAAAAAAAAATGTTATATAAACATGTAAGAGTCAAAATATTTTTCTAGAAATTAGGTAGAAGGTCTTATTAAACATTGATTTTTACCAAAAATCCAATGAATAATATTTTTTTGAATGAAGGGCCTATTTTTAATTGGTGATTAATGTAAGAGGCTATTTTGTTTTATATTTTAAATGAAGGTATTTGAATAAATTTAAATATCATTTAATTAATAAAAACATGTTATATATTACCTAAATTACCTCTTTCTTATGAAATTTGCACAAAAAATATGGACTACAAAGTTCATATTGTACTTAAATATGGACTGCAATATGAACTTTGCACTAGAAATATGGACTGCAAAATTCACATTGCAGTAAAATATGGACTGCAATATGAACTTTGCACCAGAAATATGGACTGCAAAGTTTATATTGCAGTAAAATATGACTACAAAGTTCATATTGCGGTGAAATATGGACTTCAAGATTCATATTACAGTCCATATTTTAATGCATATTAGTATTTTTTTAGTTTATTTTTAAGGGTTGGGATGTCATTTTACAATGAAAAAAAAAAGACACATGTCATATTATCAATAAAATTAAAAATAGGCCATTCATTTACAAAAAAATTATTCCTTGACTTTAGTGTAAAAATCTTTCTCTAAGACCTTTTTTTTAATTGTCCCAATATTTTTCTACTTTCTTGTGGAATAAGGAAAAGGTTGATAGTTTGCAAGAGTCGGTTGAAACTTTATTTATTTAGAGTTTCCGTATAGCAAAGAAACCCTAAGGAGGATATGGACATGGAACAGAGAAAGTATCAGGCAGCAGGTTGTTGGTCCCAACTTCCGCAAGATCTTTTGGGAATTATAGCAAACAGGTTAAGTGCAATTGAGGATTTCGCTTCGTTTTCATCTGTTTGTTCTTCATGGCGATCTGCTGTTCCTAAACAAGAATGGATCCCTTGTGATCCTCGCCTTCCATGGTTACTGCTCACCGATTACAAGGACGAGGATATAGTCAGATTATAGCAAGATTATAGGAGAGCATTATGGCAATTGTAATTATAGCAAGATTATAGGAGAGCATTATGGCAATTGTAACCGTAGATTTATTATAGGAGAGAATCATGAGATTGAGGCTTGATTATTGTCAATGTATTATATATAAATACCTATGTATCTTACTCTTCAAATCAAGGAATTCCAATATTTCTTTATGGTATCAGAGGGACCATCCTCTTAGCCTATCTCTGTTATCTTTCCATCCTACTTCTTCTTCTACAATTATTTTCCATGGCTGCCTTACCATCATACCCATATCCTGCTTCTCTTAATGTAGCAAATTTTGTGTCAATTAAATTGACCCAATCTAATTTTCTGTTATGGAAAACTCAAATGATGGGTCTGATTGAGTCTCAAGATATGGTTGGATTCATCGATGGAAGTCTTCCAGCTCCACCGATGTACCAACAAGCAGTAAACACACAAGAGCAGACTGGTGATTTAAATTCAGCGTATGCGGCCTGGAGGAAATCAGATAGGCTGCTTCGTGGCTGGATAACCGGCACTCTGACAGAGGAAGTACTAGTGGCAGTGGTCGGACTTGACACTGCATACGAGGTTTGGACAACTTTGCTGCATTCATTTGCTCAAGACTCTCAAGAACGTGAGTTCTATTTGCAGCAAAAGTTAAGAATGCATCGTAAGGGAGAATTATCCCTATCTGAATATCTTCGTGTCTTCAAAGGGATTTGTGATGATCTTGCTGCCATCGGAAAACCCATTAACGATCGAACAAAGGTTTTTGCCTTGCTCACCGGACTTGGTCAAGGATATGAATCTTTTGTTACGACAATGCTAAAACCTCCAACACCCAGTTATAATGAAGTAGTTCCTCTTCTTCAATCCCATGAAAACATCAAAGTCCTCCATACCAATGACAACTATGGGAACATCAATCACAATGTTGCATTCATTGGGCAACGACAGGACTTCAACAAAGTCAACAATGGTCGAGGCAAGCCAGGTTCCTTCAACTCAAAAGGACGTGGGTTCACACAAACAAGTAGAACTAGTGGACAATTCACTACTGGAAGTCAAAACTCAAATTGCCAAGCTAAAAAATATGCAGCTCGAAATGAGACGGATAAAGGTCAGACGTGCCAAATATGTAACAAGCCTAATCATACTGCTTTACGTTGTTGGCACAGGTTTAATCAAGTGTACCAAGCCGAAGAAGTTCCCAAGGCGCTAGCCGCCCTGAAAATATCGGATAGACAAGACGAAGCTTGGTTCCCGGACACAGGTGCAAGTGCGCACATGACTGATGATCCTGGTAAGCTAGATCATTTATCAGATTATTTTGGACATGATCGAATCATGGTGGGAAATGGTGATACTTTAAAGATTACACATGTTGGTTCCACCCAACTTGATATTGAAGATAAAAAGCTATTCTTGAACAATGTCTTAGTTGTGCCACACATTAAAAAGAACTTGATTTCAGTTAGTCAATTAACTTCTGAGTTTCCTTACCTTATTCAATTTTCTGGTGATGGTTTTGTGATTAAGGACAAGGAAAAGCAAGAGATAGTGGCGTCCGGGAAGAGGAGCGGTGACTTGTACGCCCTCCAACCAAAGAATAAAGTGGCATTGTTTGCAAATAGGTTCAAGATTGCTACCGAAGAAGTATGGCACCAACGGTTGGGACACACAAATTTTCAAGTCATTGATTATTTGTGTCGAAATAAGTGGATTTCTAGTACTAAATCTATTTTAAATAAAAGAGTTTGCACAAGTTGTCAAATGGGTAAAGCCTGTAGATTGCCCTTTTTAAGTATTAATAAAGATACGACTTGTTTATTTAGTCGTATACACTGTGATTTATGGGGACCTGCGCCTGTGACTTCATTTCAAAGGTTTCGATACTATGTGATTTTTATTGATGAATACTCAAGATTTACTTGGCTTTTTCCCCTTAAGCATAAAAATGATTTTACACCGTGTTTCATGAATTTTCACAAGTATGTTCGAACACAATTCGGAAAAGAAATAAAAATTTTTCAATCCGATGGAGGAGGTGAATTTACTGATACAAGTTTCAAAAATTACTTGGTTGCAAATGGAATTGTTCACTATAAGTCATGTCCGCACACACCGGAACAAAATGGTTTGGCAGAACGAAAGCACCGAAATATAACTGAGCTCGGGTTAACATTGTTATTCCACAGTGGGGTTCCAAAGCGATTTTGGGTAGAGGCGTTTAGCACAGCAGTATGGTTAATAAATCGAATACCTTCACGTGTGCTACAAATGAAATCTCCATATGAGAGACTTTATAAGACACGACCAAACTATGACTATTTACGTATATTCGGATGTCGATGCTTTCCTTATTTACGAGACTATGCAAAAACAAAGTTTGATCCGCGGTCGCTGCCATGTGTCTTCTTCGGTTACTGTGATCAATACAAAGGTTATAGATGTTTTTATCCACCTACAGGGAGAGTTTTTATCTCACGGCATGTTGTTTTTGATGAAACAACCTTCCCCTTTAAGGACCCGGGTCAACTTTTTTCTAAAGTCTCTAATCTTACTGATCTTACCTCTTTTGATGACTGGTATATCTCTACAGGGTTTGCCTCTACAAGTACCACAACACGCTCATCTCCGCCATTCGAAGGTCCTCGTGTATCTTATGAAAATATCACGAATGGTGAAAATTACAATGTACAAGTTCAAGATATTGTGGCATCTCCTCCTCAAGAGCGTCCTGTTCCAAATCTAGAAGCGCGTATTGCTACTGATGATAATGAAATTTCTCATCCTCCTTCAGAAACCACTACTCTTGACAACGATATTGGTAGCAGCGTGTCACCACTACCATTGATAGAACGCCACTCAATGCAAACAAGAGCGAGGGATGGAATTGTGAAACCCAATCCCAAGTATTTTCTTGCAACGTCCAGTGTTCCGGCAGAACCTAAGAGTGTTAAATCAGCTATGAAGCATCCTGGTTGGCTAGCAGCAATGGAAGAAGAACTGACATCATTACACGACAATGACACGTGGGATTTGGTTCCTCGAGAGCCAAATGTTAATGTAGTGGGTTGCAAATGGGTCTTCAAGACTAAATTAAAATCTGATGGTACACTTGAGCGTCTTAAGGCACGGTTGGTGGCCAAAGGTTTCACTCAAGTTCCCGGACTCGATTTTATCGAGACATTTTCGCCGGTCATTAAGCCTACTACAATTCGAGTTGTTTTGACAATTGCACTTGCTCATAACTGGGATATTAGGCAACTCGATGTCAAAAATGCCTTTTTACATGGTAATTTGAGTGAGCCCGTTTACATGGAACAACCGCCTGGTTTTCAAGACCCTACTTGTCCATCTCATGTGTGTAAACTAAAGCGAGCACTTTATGGCCTCCGCCAAGCTCCAAGGGCTTGGTTTGATCGATTCACCAACTTCCTTCTTGAGATTGGTTTTTTCTGTAGCATTGCTGATTCGTCTCTGTTTATCCAGCAACGACCAGAAGGTGTAATTCTCTTACTACTCTATGTCGATGATATCGTACTAACTAGCAGTAGTCCTTCTCTTTTGCATGAGCTTATAAAAGTGCTTCAAAAGGAATTTGCAATGAAGGATCTCGGTTACCTCCATTATTTTCTTGGAGTTATTGTTGAAAATTTAGGAGGTGGATTGTTTCTCCATCAAACTAAGTATGCTCATGAGTTACTTGATCGTGCACACATGACCAACTGCAAACCCGTTTCAACTCCGATGGCTACCAAGTTGTGTCCCCCGGACGATGATGCCCCCTTTGATGATCCTCATTTATATCGAAGTATTGTTGGGGGATTACAATACTTAACTTTCACAAGGCCTGACATTACTTACAGTGTTAATTATGTGTGCCAGCATATGCAGAATCCTTCCATATTTCATTTTCAACTAGTTAAGAGAATCCTGCGATATGTTCATGGTACAATCACTTATGGCCTTCGGCTATCGTCAAATATCAAATCGGATTTAATGGGTTTTTCTGATGCTGACTGGGCTACTTGTCCAGCTAAGAAAATTGATCGGTTTATATAACATGGAGAGGAAGAAGCTATACCGTGTAGAGGTTCCCTAGCTAAATTACACGAATGGTTGGATCTTTAAAACCGAAGGTGATTCGGCCCAATTGATTGATCCCCTAACAGGATTTCAAATCCCTCTCCCGCGAATTGACCATCCAAAGTTGGTAGCAAAAGTGCTTGTTTCGCAAAGGCCATCTGAATCTGATAACATCACAAACAACAAAAACAACAACGATGTTTTCGTCGTACTATTTTACTTTGAGAGTGTTGAATTGGTGTTTGCTAGGCCGGGTTCCAAACAATGGATTACACTACAAGATGACTTCGAGGACAGAGACATATATTTCTACAATGGCAGATATATATATATTTATCGGAGATGTAGTGCGCTATAAGGGTAGGGTTTTTGCAGTTCGTTCCAATGGGACGCTCGTCCTTTGCGAGATTGATTGCCCCTCTCCAAAGGCTATGGATATTGCCCTTCCTCCTCCTCTCAAGTATAGAAGTCATGTAAATTCTTGTTATCTTGTAGAATCAAAAGGGGATTTGTTAGCTGTAATGCAATATCCTGAAATCCTCGACACCGGTTTTGAGGTTTTCAAATTCAATGAACGAGGAGCCGGGGGACAATATTGGACGAAGATGAAAGACTTGGGTGGCTGCACATTGTTCTTGAGTCATAGTTGTTCAGTTTCTATATCTCCATCCGACCAAGTAGACTGCAGAGCTAATTGCATCTATTACACTGCGTGCACTTTCTGTTGCAGGTTCACGGGCAACTGTTATCTAAACGTCTTTGATATGAAGGATAATACTACTGATCACTATTCTATAACTAGTCTTTCACACATATCTGATTTTCGGGGCTCGGTTTGGGTAATGCCTAGTTTTGGGCAATACCTAGTTTAAGTTAGTACGTGCTAACTTACATTTTTGATTTATAAGTAAAACTTGGTTTTGTTCTATTGGATTCTTTGTTTAAACTGTTGGTACATTTGTCGATTATGTTGCTATGCGTTCCTGATCCAATCACTAGTACTAGTCTCATAAGCTTTTGTTTATCTTTGTTGCGCGCAGTTCGTCCTTAAAATAAAATATCTCATGTTGTGGATCGAGTATTACAGCTTCATCACACAAACTGCTCAAGTAATATAGCTTCATTACCCCAAATTGCTTATTAGAATGGAATGTGTACGTAGCTTCACAACGTAGAAGAATGTGGGGGCTTTTTGGAACATAACATTACATATATTTATCTGTCATATGCTATTTGAATTCAGACTTCTTTAAGCTAACTTGATCCTTAAGAGACACTTGGAAGCCACTATTATATTTCCCCTCATCATCGATCTTTCGTCTTAATATTTTTTCACTCAATGAACCAAAAATCAAAAACTACAATCAAGATTTGTTTTCAACCATTGATTATGTTGAAAGTTGTTCTAAATCTTTAAGTAAGTTAAAAAGTCAAACTTAACTCTTAATTTGGGATGAGAGAGTAATTAATAGTCAGATAGGTGTGACATTAGGGAGGATTAATATCTTTGGCAATAACACGATTTTTTTTATCGTTGACTTTCATACTTTTAAGGATACCATTTCAACAAAATCAATGGTTCATAAGAAAATCTTGTTTAATATGGTTAGATCTTGTATTTTGATTATGTCCCAGAAGAAAAATGTAGACACTTAGTTTAAGAAATTGAGACTCCGAGAATATTTTATATGTTAAGGTGCTTAATAACCCAAACATATCAACTAAACTAGTGTACTAGAGTAAATAAAATTGAAAACACTTACCTAAAAATAATAAAACCATCAAAGTTATTCAAAGATTGAACAATAGTGTCATGTTACACTGTAATTTTGCTTTGCTCAATCTATAATCCCTTTTAATGTAAGAAAATTTCAGAATGTAAATATTTACATTGGAAAATTTCAGAAAATTTCAGAGCAACTGATTACTCTTGTAAACCCGGTCTATAAATGCTTCTCCCGGCCCATCCGCTCTAATTTTTGTACTAAATATAATATATCTCCTTTCTGTCTTTGTTTTTTTTCTTGCATTCTTTTAGATTTAATATAACTAGCTAGATATAGGCGTGCACATAAAACAGGTGCATAATTATTATTGATTCAGTGGTTAGAAATTACGTTTTCAAACTTTAGGTCGCAGATTTGAATCCATTTAATAACATACATTTTACTAAAAATAAAAGTAATAGGGGTAAAATAAGAAAATCACTAAAAAAAATAAAAATAATAGGGGTAAAATAAGAAAATCACTAAAATATGTCGTAACTCATAACTACTTCCGTCCGCTTCTCTTTTATAACATATAGTATAAATCCGTAGGATAAAGTGGTGTCTAAAAACATTTCTAACCACAGGGAAATTGATTCCCTGTGGAATAGAGTGATTCGAAGTAAGTGAAAATTCCACAGGGATGGGTTGGATGCATGCTAGCTAATGTATATGGTTTAACGAAGGCCAGAAATGAGATTTTTGTTGAATTGCCTATAATGCCCCTGAAAAAAAAAAGACCACGTGCATGACACATGTCTCTTTCCGTTATGATTTTGACAGAAGTGTAACATAAGGAATAAGAAAAAAAATTGTTTGGACAATATAATATCTCTCTCCATCTTTTTCTTTCTATGAATAACCATATTAGTGGATCATTATGTTAATGACAAACTGCCCCTAATTGGCACATGCTTTTCTCCGTTTTTACAGGCAAGGGTGGAACCAAGATTTTAGTTCAGGGAGGGCAAAAATTAAAAATGCTGAATCACTAACAGTCCGTTTGATTGAAGGGGAGGGAGGGAAATGAAATAGTTAATTAGGAGGGGAAAGAATGGAATAGAATGGAAAGGAATGAGTTTAATTTTATTGTTGTTTGGATAGCTAAAGATAGAAAAGAATGGAATTGAAATAAATCTTGTTTGGATAGAAAGAAGAAAAGAAAGGAAATGAATGTGATTTAATATATTATTAACAAATTAGGGTTAAATTTGGAATAACGTAAAAAAATCATTAAAATCTTTTCCTTTCCCTCCCAATCCTCCCAATATTGGAAGGAAACAAAATAAAGGAATAAAGGGGATTGGCATTCCCTCCCAATCCCTCCGTTTCCTCTCCACTCCCTCTTGTAAATCTATCCAAACAAGTGAAATGCAATCCCTCCTCCTCTTTTCCTTTCCTTTCCTTTCCTTCCCATTCCCTCAATCCAAACGGACTATAAGGGTCCGTTCGGAAACGTTTTCGGAGAATGTTTTCTCAAAATATTTTCAGAAAATGAAAATGAGAAAATGAATTTTCTGAGAACGAAAATAGTGAAAACATTTTTCGAGAACGAAAATAGTGAAAACAAAGATTGCAAGAGTGATAATGGTGAGAACATCATTTTGGCGTTTTTGCGTTTTACGCTTTAAACTTGAATTCATTCTCCGAAAACGTTTTTCGTGTTTTTGTCAATATCCCACCGAACGCATTTTTTATCTATTTTTGAACCTAAAAAACAAAAATGGGTCTCTAAAAACGATGCCGAACGGACCCTAAACCAAAACACGCGAATAGGCACCAAAATCTGGAACTTGCTTATAACTATTCCAAATTTAAGTATGTTATGGCATTAAATTAGAACGACCAGAAACCGTACCAAATTATTGTTTATTTTTTAACATATTATAATAGCAATAATTAATATATTTATTTTAATAATACTTTTCATAAAAAAACTTTTGGCCAAGTTAAATGTGAGATCAACATTTATGATTTTTTCATTTATATACTAAACGTTTTAATGAATATTCTATTTTCAACCGATAAAAATTTTAACTAATTAACTAAACTCAAACCTGATGAGGTAGAGCTACAAATTTTTATAAAGAGCGGAAAATTTATAATGATATCACCTTTTATAAATTAAATAAGAAAAATCGGTATTAATATTATATTTGTTCAAGAAAGGGGTGGAGGGTGTTAAAGTTATTAGTTATTTATTTATTTATTTTGTGTTTGTTTCCTTTTATTTTGTGTTCGTTTCCTTATTGGATTAGTTTTCCTTTTCCTTATTAGACTAGGTTTTTCTTTTATCTTATTCAGCTCTATAAATAGAGCCTCTTTCTTATGTAATGATTCATTCATTAATATAATATATTTTCTCTCTTCTCTAAATCTAACATGGTATCAGAGCAAGGTTGAATCACCACCACCAACCACCAGCCGCAGCCATCACTAATCAGATCCGCACCGTCTTATCGATAAATATATCAAAACTCCATAAACAACACACCAAAACCTTCGTCTTTCAAAGACGATTCTGCCGCCGCAAAAACTGTCCCGAAAAACGCTGCCACGCGCTCTCACGCGCCGAGAGTGTAAAACCACGTCCGTCCCGCAAAACCCACGCGCCATCACCGTCGCCGTCAGCCGTTACCGTTAACTTTAACGGCGTCAAGTATTTTCCGTTAAAGTTAACGGCGTCAGTGATTTTCCGTTAAAGTTAACGGCGTCAGAGTTCCGTTAACGCCGTTAATCTTCCGTCAACGCCGTCAATCCGTCAGTCAAGTCAGACCGGTTCAGCCAACAGTTTTTTGCCCGATTTTGTTATTTTTTGATCGATTTTCAGCCAACTCAGACCGGTTCCCTAGGTTTTTGACCGTTCCAGACGCAACTGCAGTCTCCGTTTCTCCAGATTCAGTCTTCAAGTTACAAAACCAGATCCAGTGCACTCTTTTTACCACCGTTTGCTTATTTTTCTGACCGGTTCTCTGACAACCACGACTGGTTCCCGAGGTTTTCAAGCATTCTGAACACAACCGCAGTCTCCGTCTCTCCAAATTCAATCTCTAAGATACCAAATCACTCTCCAAATTCAATCTCTAAGATACCAAATCAGGTCAAGTGCACTAATTCTTACACTGTTTGCTTAATTCTTGTTCAGTTTTATGTTATGAAAACCTCAGAAATTCCTATCACCATCAAATTGGATGGAAACAATTATAATCACTGGTCTATCTTGTTCCGAAATTTCTTGAAAGGAAAGGGCCTCTGGAATTATGTTACTGGCAAAGCAACTTGTCCTGCTGAAACCGATGAAAAGTATGCTGATTGGGATATTAATAACAACAAAATTTTAACATGGATTGCCAACACTGTCATTCCATCAATTAGTCTTCAGCTTGGAAAGTGTGATACCGCAAAGAAAGTTTGGGATTTCTTAGCACACAGATATATTCAAACCAATTTTGCTAAGAAATATAAACTTGAACAAGATATACGTGGGCTACTACAACAACCAGGTCAATCCGTGTCTGATTTTCACTCTAGCATGTGCGTTATCTGGGATCAATTGGAACTCATGGAACCTCCATGGACAACAGACTTTGGTTTATGGGAAACCTTTCGTGAAGAAACGCGACTTGTACAATTTCTCATGGCACTATTCGCTTGCCTTTCGTCTCGTCTGAGTATCAACTTGCTGATTTGTTTACCAAGACTCATGTGACCGCCCGTTTTCACTTTCTCGTTTCCAAACTCCGAATGCTTTCTAAGCCTTCTTGAGTTTGAGGGGGGGTGTTAAAGTTATTAGTTATTTATTTATTTATTTTGTGTTTGTTTCCTTTTATTTTGTGTTCGTTTCCTTATTGGATTAGTTTTCCTTTTCCTTATTAGACTAGGTTTTTCTTTTATCTTATTCAGCTCTATAAATAGAGCCTCTTTCTTATGTAATGATTCATTCATTAATATAATATATTTTCTCTCTTCTCTAAATCTAACGAGGGGAGATTAATAACAATTTTTTGAAAATTCAAGAGGGGCAAACTTATATAATTTACATATTGCAATTTTTAAAAATAATTTTAAGAGTCAAATAGCAATGTGCTATTTGAAAATTTAAGCAAGGGGATCCTTCCCTTGTCTCTTCCTACGCCCCTGACTCAGACGTGCTACATTAAGATAGTGAATAAAAAATGCGACTTTAATTTCACCAATTAAAGAAATTGATGCTCTTAATTTGAGACGAATCGTATTATACTTAAAAATAAAAAATAATGCAAATAGACAAGAATTTGCAAATTGTTTGGTTCGTGAACAACTCAACTAGTCCACAACAATGAGCTGGGTAGGCAATTCGAATCAAATGAGTTTATTTTTAACTAAAAATATTAAAATTTTATGAATTACACAAATATATACATTCCAACTACGATAAAATTTCATTAATTTCATTGGCACGGTTCTAAACCATTCCAGATTCGTTTAGGCACGGCTTATAGCCATTTTTGTTTGCCATTTATGGTGCAGTGAATTTTTCACCCTGTGCTGGATGTAGAAAAAACAAACTAAGGATTAATTTGGGCAAAATTCGGAATTTGAGGCACAGAAGAGTTGAATTCCTTTGTTTGGAAAAATTAGCCAAGAAATTGAGATCTTACATGCAGAAAATATGTTAGATTTTTGCGATCTTCTTCAATTCTTGTTTTAGCGAAAATTTTTGCATCTTTTAAAATAGATTTTATGACTATCCAAACAAGTAAAATTGGAATTTACGTCATTTCCAAAATTCTATGCACCTAATGTCTAAACATGAAGGAATTTTAAATAATTAAATTATAAAATTTAATTTATCATTTACAATTAATTATAAGAAAATTAGAATTATTTCAACCAAATACAGGGTTAAGATATCAAAAGAATATAATGAAAGAAAAAAAAAAGATTGCTTCTATCGAGATTTGTACCTTGGCAAAAATTAATTTGCACAATTGCCTAACCAAACCTTTATCCATTATTATTAAATCTTTCTCCTCAAATTATATATATACCTGAGTAGTAATCACCTAAAAAATTCCTAAAATTCCCCTAAAGGTTGCACCCACCCCCCTCGGCCCCATGTAGGTCTACCCCTGTGCATGAGCAATATGGACGGACGGCCTTGTGGTCGCATCGCAATTTAAAATACTTTAGGGGCCCAATTAACATAAAATTGAATTTAGTAATTAAATCGAGACACAAGTCATAGTTTGGATCGAGCTTGTTGTGTAATCTATCTATTATTATATAAAACGAGAACCCAATTTAGTGGTAACATGAAATCGTATCAGGTTTAATTTTCTCTAAACTTCGCTATATATTAATATGTTTTTCACAAAAAATAGTTAATAATGATAGCGTAATCAATCGGGTTCAAATTTGAGACCTCTGATAGCTAACTACTAGATCACTTCTCAATTGTTTAAATTAATTTACTATTAAGTCAGATATATGCTACAAACCTCAAATGCATGATGCATTATATAAAATCAGAATTCATTTTGGCAGTGAAGGAAGTCGTATATATCTATATATATATATATATGTTCGATCATGCACACGCAATGCGTATGCAGGACTGGCTTGAGGGAAAATGAGACCCTAAGCGAAATTTAATATTCACGAAAATTGGGGTCCCGTATCATTGTCTTCTTCTTCTTCAATAAAACAATCTTAAAATCATAATAGTTATATATTTGAAACCAAAAAACTCCAAAAACTAGAACCAATCAATTACCAATAATAATAATAATAATAATAATAATAATAAAGACAACAATTAACTTAAGATTGATAGATAAATCTTCGAGTTTGTAACAAAAATAAACAAAACCATCCAAGTACTATCTAATAGTCTATTTTTCGTACAATAAATACACCTAATATTGTACGACTAATCAAGAATAAAACTAATATTTAATAATATAATATTAGGGCTAAATAATCATAAATTCTAAAGTGTAATTTTGTATACTTTAATACTTGTGCTAGTCTTCAAGAAATATCATAAATCATAAATCTTAAATAATCGTAAATCATTAAATCAATATTATCATAAATAATCATAAATCAAGAAATATGGAATAAAATCAATAAATAATCAACAATAAACATTCAACACATCAATATCATGCTAATTGCTAAATAATCAAAAATAAAAAAATATGGAAGCAATGGAAAAGAGAAAACGAAAAATCAAGAAATTAGGGCTTAAGAATCTTAGCCTTGGTTGGTGAGTTGGTGCCATTTCGGAGCCTTGGAGCTCGTAGGCTTCCAACGGAGCTGAGGAGGTGGAGAGGAGCTGGGGTGGAGTCAGAGAGGAGAGAGAGAGAAAGGGGGGAACAGAAAAAAAAGGAAAGAAAGAGGAGAAAGGTGCAGCAACGAAAAAGAGAAAGGAAAAGGAGGGGAAGCCGTAAGTGAGGAGGAAAAAAGAGAAAAACAACTCTCAGTATCACCCTCCACAATTTAATTTATCCTACTTTTCAAAATGTCCCTCAAGTTTGCTTCCTTACAATTAGATACTTAAATTTTTATTTTTTTTGGTGCCCTCTCTCCATGTGGGGCCCTAGGCATTTGCCTTGGTTGCTTCTTCATGGAGCTGGCTCTGTGCGTATACTACTTAGATATATTTAGTTCAAACTAAAATATAAAACAAAGATATTAAGTGGTTTAGTAGTTAAGTAACATATTACTTTGCCAATGATCTAAGTTTAGAACCCTCTTATAAATATATTTTTTAATGAAAAAATAAATTGTAAGGGTAAAATAGATAATTCAAAAGTTTGACACAATTTCATAATAATTGAAATTAGACTTAGCTTTATATAATAGTATATATATGTATTAGTATAAGCAATATTATTTGAGCCGTCGCTGATAACAAGTATAGATGTATAGTATATCTGAATTAAAAATTATCCCCCCTTCCGCCACCAAGCCTTAATTTTTTGTTGTTATTGAAGCCTTATATATTTTTTCGGTTTTACCTTTACACATTTTTTTAGAGAACAATTTACATTACAACATAAACAGTGGTATTTGAACCATTACTATTTACCAAAGCTAGCATTAAACTAAACGTACTCCTATGCTACTTGTTTGATAATTTATTACTTCTAAATTATATATATTCGGATGCACACGCATCACACGTGCACAAATTCTGGTTTATTCAAATCTAAAATTAAAAACATTCAACATTTGCTATTGATTAATTTTGTGAAATTCCCTCCCCCCTTTCCAAGAATGTTTCTAAGAATCAAACTGAATTTTCTTGAAAATAACCCTTAATGGTATAACCCAATAATCAAGATTTTGGAATGTTTCTCCCTCGAAAAGGAATTTAGTTATTGTTACCCAATAGTGAACACAAACAATCTTTCGTCAACTAGATTAATTAGATATACAACTCGAACTATTTTTAAGATATCACGAATGTAAAGTGTCGTTTATTTATTAGTTGTTCAGTTGTGTCATGTCACATTTGCTAAATTTTTAAAGATGATCGAATGACAACTAAAATTTAGTGAGAGTCCAGATTTGGCACCAATAATAATCAAATAATTGAAAGCACAAAATAAGATCTCTAATATATATATATATACACATACATGCAAAAGTACTGACCTTCGGATTGGGGCAAAGAGCTTCCTATCAATATTGCGATTTCCTAAAATTCCGGAAAATGGCACAGTAACTAAAATTCCTTTATTTTTCATATAACCTTATCTTCTGATTTTAGAAGTACCATGTTGTCCGCATAAATCTTAGTACTTGTATATTAAAAAAAAAAAAGGTTTATATATCTCAACTAATCATGAAAATGACATAACACCTAAGATTATTTTTTATATAACCTTTTCTTCTGATTTTAATACCTTTTTGTTTTACTTTGTTTAATTCTTTGAATTCATATATAGTAGCGTAATACATACTACAAAATATATTCTGCTTCAATTCAGCCCTATTAATTTAATAAAAAGTCTCGGTTAACATGAAAAGTGAGATATATACTCTGATCCTTAAAGAAAAATGGGGGATAAATCTCTCATCTAAAATTTTAATAAATGGACAAATATAAGATTTATGGACAATTTTACCCTTCACTCCGTAAATGTTGTTCAGAAAACCTATTGGTTTTTAATATCACTTAATTTAGGCAATTTATTGATTTGGTTTAGAGCGCTGGTAAAACCAATACTAGTTTCAACATCTATTTTAAAAGAAAAAAAAATAGTAGTATTTACTACGTACTATCTCCCAAGTATAAATACAAGGATCACTCATACACGTACATGACCTAATATATGATATTAGTATTTATTATGGTAAAAGAGAAATGGTAATATTTACTACTACAAGACATGTACGCATAATAAATGCTATTGTATAAAATAAATCTTTATAAGACTTGCGCACGCCAATTACAATAGAACATGTCATTGGCCATCAAAGAGTTTTAGTATTTTACAACGTTAGAATTTGACTAGAAAAACTATCAATCAAATACAGAGCTAATCCTGGTATTACAACCACTTAAAGATCACTCTCGGTGGTGCTTAATTTTCTTGGATCTGAACTGCACCAAATTGAATAGCCTTAGGCAATGACCCCCAGGTCTCGCCTCTTTATATTATTATTTAATCGATTCGCCATTCATGACAAGACATGGAAATGATAAAATTCTTTTTCTTTTTTTAAAAATAATAATAAAATTTGGTCTTCAGAAAACTTGGAATTAAATCGCACCGTCCTGTGGGAATATTGACCCAATTCATGTTAATCATAAAATAAAACTCAGTGACGTGGGCACCTAATTAAATGGCACAATAATATTATATTCTATAGTTAGAAAATATTGCGACACAATAATATAAAAATTAAGCCACCGCCTACAAAGAGCAAACCTCAAAATTTTCGTTGCACAAGCGCATTAATCATTTCACTCGTTATTCCTGGTCTCAAAATTTCCAAGGGGTAAGAATCAATGGATGTAGCGAGAGTACAAGATGAAGCCTCCTCTTCTATGCCACCTTGTCCTTATCACGTCTTCTTGAGTTTCAGACAAAAAAACACCCGGAAAACGTTTACAGATCACCTCTACATAGCTTTAGAGGGTGCAGGTTTTCGAACATTTAGAGACGAAGATGGGATAGAAAGAGGTGAAAATATTAAGTCAGAACTGGAAAAAGCAATCACGCAGTCAAAGTGTTCCATAATTGTCTTCTCAGAAGACTACGCATCTTCAGATTGGTGTCTTGATGAATTGGTGATGATCCTTGGACGCACAAAGACTTCAAAACATGCAGTTTTACCTGTATTCTATCACGTTGATCCTTCAGATGTTAAGAAGCAAAGGGGAAGTTTTGCAGCTGCATTTGCGGTACACGAAGATCGATGGAAGCTTGAAATTGAGGGTGACAAAAGAAAGGAGCTGATGGAAAAGGTGAAAGGCTGGAGGAAAGCTCTTGAAGAAGCTGCGGGGTTGGGAGGAATGATCTTACAAAACGAAACTAATGGGTAATAACTGTTTGCCTTATACTTAATTTTCATTTGGGTACATCACATATATAGTTTCTTAATATTCTGGTTTAGATGAAAATAATATTTTTGAAATTTATTCACCGAAATCTTTGAAACGAATACTCTAGTTTGAATAGAAAATTGTAAACGAAAAAAAAAATCAAATATTATTGTTACGTATGGTAGATACTTCATTCAATGGGTAGATACATCATATACTAAAGTATATACCAATTTATACAACAATATCTACAAGTAAGTTTTTATGACTAATTACAGTTACTCTAAACAAATTATACATGCATATTTTAAATTATGCGAAAAAATATGAGGGAAAAATCTATTGCAACCATATATGTAAAATGGGCAGATTCGGGCTAGGTTCTAATAGGTTGACTTTTTAAAGGGATGAGTCCAATCCAACCTGTTAATATAAAGGGTCTAAGAACATTTACAATCGTTGTGTAAATATTTTTGTGTAAATTCTATGTGTCAAAACACTTTTACACAAAACTTGAAGTGTAAAAAAAATATGCTCCAATGGTACATTTTTAAACTTTTGTGTAAATTTTGAATGAATCAATAAGATAATTATGCATATTAGATATTATTTTATGCAATTTTTTATTATTTTTTCTTGAATTTTGGTATACCTAATATTATAATAACAATGGATCTTGATTTGTTGGTCTTAATGAGCAGATTTTAGATATATATATATATATATATTTTTTATTAAATTATATAATTTCTATTAAAAGTTATTACATTTTAAAGTATTGTAAAATAATTGAGAAAAGAAAAGGCTGATGTGGCAGTGTAAACTTGGGGTGTATTTTACACATTCGTTTTACACAAAAGCTAAATTTAAAAGACTGCTGGAGCTCAAATTTTTTACAAGTTTTGTATATTTTACACTAAACAAGTTGTGTTGAAAACGGAGTGGGGGTATAACATGTTAGCCATTTAACCCAATATTAAAAATAGAAAATTATCTTTTCCTGTTTAAATAAATTAGTGAGCATGATCACTCCACCCACCCACCGATACCCCGCACCCCAACCGTCCAAAGTGACTACCATTCCTCTCTCTATTATACGTATGTGTATATATATATAAGCACAAGGAAATGCATATTTATATATACTATATACTATATAGGGGAAGGATCTAAAGAGAACTATTTATTTGGTCTTTAAATGCGGATCAATCATTTTGACAGAGTAAATGGATGAATTTTTTTATGAAACTTGGTGAAGATGATCTCCACGATTAGTAGATCATCTCCACCAAATTTCATCAAAAAATTCAACCGGGAAGTGAGTTATCTAAACATCTTAAATTTTAACGGTTATAAATGCACATATATATCAATTTTTTAGTTAACCATCTTCCCGGTTGAATTTTTCGATGAAATTTGGTGTAGGTGATCTACTAATCATGAATAATATATTCACCAAGTTTCATAAAAAAATTCATTTATTTATCCCCTCAAAATGATTGGTCCACATTTAAGGACAAAAAAATTGGTCCTCTTAATACCCTTCCCCATACTATATATATAGACACACACATATATATGGGAAATGTCAAGTTACACGGGTGTAAAAGATAAAAAAAAATCACTTATCCATATGTATAATAAGGAGTAAAGGTTTTTGAAATGTGAATATGTATAAGGGATAAAAAAAAATTGTATCTAAGATTTAAGAATTTTTTTTAATTGTTAATTGTGCCTCTGGTACGGAGTACTATTTTGTGGCTAAGATTTAAAAAAATGATTGAATTTTGACACAAGGAAAATAATTCAATTCACGGTAAATAAATCAGAAATTTTTGTTAACATGCATATATATAGGATGTTCCGAAACTACCATTCAACAAAATTAAATTCTGACAAGTAATTAAATTTTCAAAATCTAAATAATATCTATAGCATAATCTAAAGTCATATTCAAAACTTTAAATTCAAAATTCTAAAACTAAATTAAATTATGACATTAAATAAAACTCCTAAGATTTAGATAGCTTCTATAATCTAACATATATAAAGTCAAATCAAAACTTTAAATTCAAATCAATTGAAAAAAAAATCAAAATTATTAAACAAAATTATTAGATATTACTAAACTTAATCCGTAAAATTAAATGTTTATTATAAACGAAATTTTTAGACATATGAATGTAGATATAATCATGAAGAATATACGAGGCTTATTAAGTTTCTTGCAAAAAAATGACTAGTTGAATGAACATTCCAAATATATAACTTTGTTCGTAAAAATGCTTATTAATGTTTGAACAGTTAACAAGAAGAAAGGAATTATTTTTATACATACAAATGTTAACAAAATTCAACTTAAAAATACAGGCATGTTAGGTTCTTTAAATGTGCATATTAAGTGTCACAAACACATATACATATCATGGATGCAAGCCTTACTTGCATCTGAAAGACACTTTGAGGTGTACACAGTTGATGAATTCTTTGAAATTCGAAATGAAAATACTCTCTCTCTCAAGAATTTTTCCTCACACATCTCTTCTTTATGCTCGTTAATGGACATTGGCACTTTTGTAATTCTCTGGTCCTTTTGATTACAGGATATATCAAAAAAGGACATCGCTCCTTGTGATTCATCTATATATTTCATTTCAATTCAATTTGCAATTTGTAGGCACGGAAAATTTATTTTTTTCAAAAAATTAAGGGAAGTCTTGAAGTCTTTCCCTTTAATTACAAATAACAAAAACCAATCCCAAACTCCACCATTAGTGATATTCAAACTTGATTTTTCCCAAGTCTGAGTGGGTGCCTTCCCAACTAGACTAACTTACTTTTTGAAAGCTAGAAGCGGTGAAGTTAAGAATAAGAAATATAACCATGATATCTTAGTCAGTGGGGTGGTGGGGATTTTTGGTCTGCACAGCATTTTTAAGTTTGTTTTATAATATTGGTCATGCTCCTTGATGTGTTTTATTTTGATTTACAATTTGTATATAGGAACGAGGCAAAGTTTATTCGAAAAATTCTTCAGGTTGTTAAGGATAAAGTGAACCGCAAAATTTTAAGTGTTGGCCCCTTCTTGGTTGGAATTGCTTCTCATGTGAACAGAATTAGTTCATGGTTACAGAATCGTTCAACTGACGTTGGCATCATGGCAATATGTGGGATGGGTGGAGTTGGAAAGACAACCATTGCCAAATACGTTTTGAATGTAAATTCTGGAAGCTTTGAAGGCAGCACCTTTTTGTATAATATCAGAGGATATTCAGAACAATATGATGGTTTAATTCGCTTACAAAGACAACTTCTTTCTGATATTCTTAAAGGGGAAAATGAGGAGATATCTAGTGTAGAAGAAGGAATTAATAAGATAAAGGAAGCCTTATGTTTCAAAAGAGTTCTTATTGTTTTAGATGATGTGGATAAGTTATGCCAATTAGATGCAATGATTGGAATGAGAGAGTGGTTTTCTCCCGGAAGTAAGATTGTCATAACAACTAGGCAAGTGTGCTTGCTTCCTAGTAGAGAAGTCTGTATCCATTATGTGCAAACACTAGATAGTGATGAATCACTTGCTCTCTTTAGTCGGCATGCATTTGGAGAAGACAATCCCCCTGAAGCTTACGTGGATCTCTCAAGAAATGTAGTAGATCATTGTGGGGGGCTTCCTTTAGCTCTACAAGTTATCGGAGCTTCTCTAAATGGCCAAAATGTTGAGATTTGGAAAAGTACATTACGGAAACTGAAAGAGGTTCCTAACAATGGTATCATGGACACACTTAAAATAAGTTATGAAACGTTGCCAGATTACCATGACAAAGAGTTATTCCTCGTTATTGCATGTTTCTTCATTCAAGAGGGTATAATTGACACGAATACAATACTAGACAGATGTGATTTCTACACAACAATTGGGATTGATAATCTCTTGGTCAGATGTCTCTTAACAATTGACCAAGATAACAAGCTGATGATGCATAAATTGCTTCAGGATATGGCTAGAGAAATTATTCGCATGGAGTCACCTGACGATCCTGGAAAACGTAGCCAGCTGTGGAATCATAGGGATTCCTCCGATGTGTTGGAAGAAAATACTGTAAGAAAAATGCTTCTTTCATTTGTATGTTATTCTATATACATTAAAAGCTACTTTACTTATTCTTTTCTTTACTATTTATCAGGGAACTGAAACAATTGAAGGAATGGTACTAGGACGGGATATGTCAAAGAGAAAGAGGACAACTCTCGGTGGTGGTGCAAAACGACAACAGTATGAAGACTTTATCGAAGAACCGCCATTGTTTGGCCAAGGCAATTCGCGAAAAAGGCGTCGCTTTAGTTTCTTCTCTAGACACATGATGAACAATGATTTCAGTACTTCATATGAGGTTGAGTTCAAAACTGATGCATTTGCAAGGATGCGCAAACTAAAAATACTCCAAGTTAATCATTGTCAACTTGTGGGAGGCTTTAAAGATTTTCCTAAGAAGATAAAAAGGTTGTGTTGGCGTGGATTCCCTATGGATTCTATACCAAACGACTTTCCGTTGGAAAGCCTTGTTGCCCTTAACATATGCAGTAACAACTTGAAACAAGTTTGGAAACAACCGAAGGTATGACTGTCCTAATACTAATATGTGTGCACGTGCGGTACACATGATTTTTGAAATAAATTCTTCTATAGGTAATAATATAATGTTTTTGGTTTCGGCAGAAGTGAAAATTAGGGAGACCCAAACCTAAACTGAATTTTGGTTTCACTTTCTCAATCTTCCAAACCTAGACCCGATCCATACTTTTCGTTTTGGTTTGGGTTTATTTGGTTTCCATGTACTTTCTCAATAATTCAAGTTCGAGTCCCACCAAGAGAAGGGATGGGGGACTTTCGTTATTATAGTAAAAAGGGAGTGACTTTTTTGACTTTGTTTTCTTTTTTCAAAAATAGAAGGATGTCATATAGCAATGATTCAGTTTGGTTCGGTTTTTCACTGACACACCCCAAACCTAAACTAAATATATACGATTTTGGTTCGGTTTTTGTTGCAATTTTTTATCTTTAACGAATCAGTTCGGCCATTTGGTTTTCAGATTTGCCACAGCACCCCTAGGTATTATATACAATAACAATTTACTATTTCTCCTTCAACAAAAATCTATATTAATTTACTATATTAGAAGAAATTTAATAATAAAATGTTATAATAACATCATGGCATAAAGTATTATAATAAAAAATATTTATAGAATAAACTTATTAAATATGGATAATATATGGCACATGCATAAATCGAGATGCTACTGTAACATATAAAGAAATTTTCAATAACCGTACCCAAGAATAATAAATTAAACATATAGTTAATACAAAGCACAAAAACATTTTTAAAAAGTCAATGATACATACTCATACATAATTCTTAATTAAATTTCTATATTTGATCTTAGAATTATGATGTTAAAATTAATAACACAGAATTAACGAACATAAAATTAGGTCATTAATTATGAATATTTGTTTATATCTGTACTTTAGATTATGCTAGAACTAATTTATGGAATATATATCTTTTCTAAAACTGAGGCATTATGGAATTGTTTGAAATTAAAGATATCCTATTGTATTGAAAATACTATAAAATTCATATGTGAGTTTACTCTTAAAAATATTATTATTCAAAAAGGAATTCATATTGAATATATTTTTTAAAATATTCTTAAAAGATATATTTGTTATATAAAAAAGGGAAAAGCTAGAAATAGATAATTATGTTATAAGTTTCTAAATCATGAAGACCAATCATGAAGACCAATCATGGACTCTATGGTTCCGTTTGATAGCAACATAGAAAATGAAAATAAAAACAACTAATTTGGGTGAGAAGATGGAAAATAAGTTGAGGTACATGGTGAGATCATCTCCATCTCATACTCATTTTTGTGAGTATATGTCCTCTATCCTCCTTTAATATTTTGTGAAAAAAATTTCTCCACTATAACCTAAAGAAAATTTTGTCATGGAAAAAAGCAAAAAGAAAGAGTTAATCTCACCACATCTCTTAACTTATTTTTCATCATCTCACTTAAATTAGTTATTTTCCTTTTCATTTTCCATATTGCTATCAAACGGAGCCTATTAGTACAAACATTGCTTTTGACATGTTACCGAATCACTTTTATCTTTTTTCAACTTTTCATAAGGATTAGATGCATGTTTTTCCAATCATTTTCCTTTGCAAATTAATTAAGAATCACTTTTTTTTATTTTCATGCATTTTAAGAAAACAATAATTTCAACGTAACCAATGATTAAGAAGAAAAGTCATCTACTATATGTCACGGGATATGGCAATTTATTATGTCCAAGGAAACTTAACTCTAAGATATGTGTAATAATTAAGGTGTTTTTATTTTTCCAGGTTCTTAGATCTTTGAAAATCCTGAATCTCAGTCGTTGTTACGCCCTTGTGAGAACCCCAGACTTCTCGGGACTTTACAATCTTGAGAGGTTGATTCTTGAGGATTGTACAAGTTTAGTTGAGGTTCAGGGGTCAATTGGAAATCTAGAAAGTACACTTGTTTTAGTGAATCTGAAAGACTGCAAAACACTAAGGAAACTTCCAAGCGAGATGGGCATGCTAAAGGTTCTTGAAACGCTAATTATATCTGGTTGTACCAGTCTTGAGGAGTTGCCACCCGAACTACAGAATCTGCAGTCTTTGAAAGTGTTACGTGCCGATGGAGTAACTATAAATTCAGCACTCTCAACTACCGAAGAGGATATATCATTGCTTGGGTTCACCAGGTCATGGATAGTTAGATCAAGGAAAGTTCCAAAACTTTTCCCACCCCGCTTTCTAGAGACCTTAACTCTTGCGAACTGTAATCTATCTGATGAAGCTTTTCCCAGGGAACTTACTAACATGAACTCATTGCGGAGGATAAGCCTAACAAATAATCAAATTTCCTGCCTACCAGATTTCATCAAAGGTCTTAGTAGGCTCGATGTTCTTCACGTTGATTCTTGTGCAAGGCTCCAAACACTTGTTGGCCTACCCAATGTAGATATTTTGGCGGCTAAATCTTGTCCATTATTGGAAAGAATAACATTTCAATCAGATTTGTTTCGTCCAAAAGATTGTGACATTCCCAATTCCAAGAAATTGGTTGAGGTGGCCGGAGCTTTTAGGTTGGAAAGCATATCAAATATTGATACAAATATGTTCAAGCCTTTGGGATTATATGACTTGGATTTTGTGAAGAACATTGACATGGAATGGCATACTCCTGCAACAGGCGCAACAAACAAAGGCCCCTTCCAGGTGCTCTCTCCCATCTCTCTCTCTTCCACCCACACACACACACCCACGTACCCGTCGGTTGTCATACATTGTTAAATTTCTAGGGTGTTTTTAATTAATTGGCAAAGTTTTCCGTGAAAGACTTGGAAAATGTATATGCATGTACCTTTCCATCTTTTGGTAGTGTTTGATTGCCTAATTTCAAGACAACTCCAATTTTACCTAATTCAATGGTACTAATAAATGATGCATAATACTAGGAACTTGAATTGTCACCCTCCCCAAGAAAAATGAATTCTAGGTGAGGTCAAAAAGAGCACAAAAGTGAAAAGGTTCAATTCTATCTAGATAACAAGTACGTGGGCAATGAAACTGTTGGAGAGCATACTATATGTTGTTGGCCGACTACATACCCAACACCTTAAGCTTTTCGAGAGATGGTTTCTAACAAACCAAATGTTGGAGAATGGATCATCATTGCATGAAAAAAGTACATATTTTTCAACTAGAATATAAATACAACCAAACACCTTTAAATGGTTTTTCCATGGAATTCAACAGCCTATAATTTAAATTCAATCCAAATTCCATGTTTGCCATCAAACACACCCTTTTTTCCATGGTGCAGGTACTGTATGAAAAGGATTATATCTTCAATGTCTTTTTTCCCGGGAGTGAAGTTCCTAGCTGGTTCAGTACTAAAGTTACAGGGTCATCTCTTTCCATAATTATGCCTTCAGTTCCGCCTATGTTCTTTAGTTTCTATGCCTTGAATTTGTGTGTTGTGTACTCAATTAATCGACACACCTGGACTCGGGCACCTAGGACATTTTGTGTTGCAATCGTGAATGAAACCAAGCATAAGATTTATTCTTATTTCCCAAATTCTTATGCCCTTCCTGAAGCAAACAGTAGTATGATTTGGTTAAGCAATTTGAAGCTTGGGGGTCCTGAGCTGGAACCTGGCAATGAACTGACGATTGAACTATTTTTTAAGCCAAAAGATGCTTTTGAAGTCAAGGAGATTGGAATCAACCTTATCTATGTACATCGAGGACGTTTGATTATGGGCAACCCGTCAAGCAGTCAACAAATAATTCATCAAACAAATCGTTTAACAGAAGTCCTCCCTGGAAAATCCTTGGCAAATTTTCAGATGGCACGTCTGCAGCACTACCGGCATGTTTTTTTGGGCTCATCTTTATTTTTCACAACCCATACAATTAATACCTTGTTCCTTGTGACACTATTACAAAGGTACTGTACTTCTGTTATATTATGTCTCTACTTATTTTTGTTGAAAATCAAATTTCTGTACGATCACTGAAATCAAAAAGATTTCTAGGGAATAACATGGAAGTAAAAGCATAGATAAGTAATGTTACCTGAAATGAAAAACATAGTAAATCTCAAACTGTATCAAGTGCCAATTAATGTGTCCAACAATTATAATATAGCATAATAGCAAACGTGTGTTAAAAAATACAAAGATGATGAAGTCTGAAATTTTAAGAAAAACGAACTAATTCTCAAATCCTAATATTCTTAATCTACTAAGAATTATACGAATAATAGAAACAGAATAACTGCAATTTTGCAAGAATGATTACAAGCTAGTAAAAGTAGACATCGATCATTAAGGAGACACGTCAATGCTTTGGCCTGTAACCACCCACATACGTCGAATGTGTCTGATTTGTGACTCTTTTTGGCTGTTGATATGTTGAAGGGAAGGAAATGCTTTTATACTTAATACTTCTGAGTTTCTTAAACACGTTAACGAACTAGAAATTGTCCTGCATGTACATCTTATTTGCTGCTCTGATCCACTCAATCTAATCCTCAGAATCTGCCCTTGTCATTGGCAAATTATTCTTAATATATAGCCATCATGTCTTGAGAAACGACACCAAAACATTCCCATTCAAAATATATAAAATTACTCACCTTAGCCATTCCATGAACAATCTTTCTTTCTAGCAATAATATCCCACAAATGTTTACCCGTATTAGCTTGGATTTCTTTTTCTCCCCTGACTCTAGCTTGTAGCTAATGCGTTTCAATTAGTCTTATTTTTAACATAGAATATGGCAAAAATAAGCCAGAGGATGACTTTTTGTGTCCTATTTGGATTATTTTTTTCCCCATTTTGTAACATGTGCTCAAAAGTACACAAATTTTATAACAAGTTTCATCCGTTTAGCCTTGAAATAGACCCCAGAAATCGGGAAATAGAGTATTAGAGTAGCCATGTACCAAATACAACATGCCAAGATCTATGTGGGAAAACTTTTCTCAGTACGTGGAGGGAAAAGCCACGGGTGGTCTTGTACCCAGGAAAATTCACTGATTGTTGTTTGAGCCGTTTGAAGTTAGACAAGTCTCATCTCAAATCATTATCAGGATTCTGTCCCAATTAAATAGTAGTAAAATCCATGCATCACTATTTTTTTTTTTTTACTAAAAAAATCACATGGATCACTATTACTTACCAATGTCTCTGTATGTAGTCACGTGGATCTGAAATTTATTTTATGCCCCTTTAAGGTACGGTAAAAAGTGGGAACCGTGTTGATTATTTTTTCTCAATAACCATACTTACGGGCCACTAACCTTTTTGAACACAAATTAGTTAATTTGAATTTTCCAACAAAATGGAAGGGATAGAATAATTAAAATTGAAAGATCCTGATCTTTTAATTGTTTTGACCATTAAAATTAATGGGCCCAACATCTTAGTTACTGGAAAAGATTGGTAGTTCTGATTATTGACCGCGTGAGATTGATTATTGATTAAATGACAGTTAAAATTTGATTAGGCCGTTGGGTTGGGCGTTGAAGTAATTTTAAATTTGATCATATATGCTTGTTATGTTGGTTATATTGTTGGAGATGCTCTAAGTTGCTTTTGATACATCTGTGATTCAGTTCCGTTTTAGTTCATCCCAGATGCCAAGCTGTTGCCAGCCGTATTAAGCAGCAGCAGGAGGTAGACGCCCACCCTAACACGCCTGAACCTCCGTCAAATTGTTCACCTACTACTAGCACTAGTACAAGTTTTCCATTGGATATCGTGGCAGGTAAAAGTAATTCCATATACAAATATTCTAAAATGATTGAGCTTGCCTTCTTTGGTTCACTAGACATATACATTGAGTCTGCTCAGTGGGGTTTGCTTCTCATATACAATCTTGACTGTGAATCTTTTCTCAAGTTTGATAAATTAAGATAGCATATAGGTTGGTCCCTCTTAGCATTGAATATTTTTTTGACTAATTAACCCGCAGCCCTTGGAAGTATCATACTTCAAATTTTTTGGCCTTAAAGTAATTTTTGTAGGCTTGTGGTTCTTAAACTATGCACTCCATTGTTCTTGTGCACCCTATAGCACCGTTACTGGTTCGTGCTATATATATATATGAAATGCTTCCTATTTCTATTTTATGTTTCCTTTTCTTGGGGGGGAAGGTATCAATTGATTTAATTTGCTCAATTAGTTCTTCCGGTGCTTAGCTTTGACTGTTGCCCTGTGTTGTTTTGGCATGGCATCAATACATATGGGAATTGATTTATATCATCATGCTTTAATTTTTTAATGTTCCTTTCAGTTATTAAGAAGACTAATTTTGTTTCTGCAGATATGGTTTCGTATACTCCGTTGCTGATACAGCTCATTAAAGATCTTGGTTTAGATCATGATTGAAGACGAAGCCAAACACGCACTTTTGGGAGAAAATGGAGAAGGATTGCAGTACTCTAAACTTAATAAACTACATACTTTTCAGTTCGTTCTAACTAGTACTTCCATTTGAGATCAAATGACATAGTACATGCGTATATATAGCTTTCCCCTTGGAAGAATCTAAGATTCTTCACGTTAATATTTGTAGTCGCCCTCTCTTGGACATCTTCCTCCCTGTTGTATCTTTCTTGATCATATAAATGAAGTTTTTGGGTGATTCTATTTCCACCTCCAATAATATTTGGTTTTCCTCCCACTCCCATTTGATCCTTCAGCATTGAGTAAGGACATGTTATTTAGTTCTTGAGGATCAAGTATAAACCTATAATTACTCGGTACTTAGGGACCAAGTAAAGCATTGTCAGACTTAAACTCAACTCTCAAGGACCGAATAACAAGTCGTTACTGTTGAAGGATAGAATAAAAACTAGGAGTGAAACTAAATATTATTGAGGTTGAAATTAGAGTCACCCGTAAAAGGGTATTACTTGCACTATGACAATTCTAGTATTTTATTTTCGTAAAGGCCGGTCTAAGATCTCTTCCTTGTAAATACTAAAAATCTTAAGGACTGAAAAGAAATAGCAGAAATGAGTATTTAAAATATAGAAACTAGGACTTAATTAGAGAAGTATATCTTTATTATTTAAAAAAAAAATCACTGCTTGCATGGTAGCTTGTTGACTAGTTCAGCTTTAGTAGGTTCTTCCGCCTTTCTTGTTTATAAATATTTTTAAGGTTCCAAATGTTACTTCGGTACTCTTGAATAATATATGTGGTGCATGACAGACGACCTTGAGAGTCTGGGAAAGGAAATTATGATTCTCAAGGTTTGAAATGCAGGAGGTTAGAATAAACTAATTAAGAAATTTAAATTTCCCAAGAAGAAAAATAGATTGGGGTAAAATAGGTAGTTTAAATTCTTCTTCTAAATGGTGGGTTTTCTTAATGCTTTGTTTTGGGTGTAAATAAAAGCACTCTTGAATTTGTAATAGATCACTTGCAAATTTGATCAAAAGGCAAAATCGTCTTTCAACCGTTCAAAAGCAAAAAGAGTAAATAGGCATCTTAATTACTTTAAAAGATGGGCATATATGTGCATCCCCGACATCTAAATGATTCAAATTAAGGTTTAGAAGTGAACACAAACGAAAAATAAGATTGGATAATTTAATCAGATACGGCATTAGTTTAGGTGGTTGAACATGTAAGTATTTACACGAACCATGCATGTTAAAACCCACCATTCCCTCTCATCGAACCACCAAGATCTATACCGCTATAGTAAAAGTTTGTCGTGTTTGGCTTGCAATCTATATTTCAAAATGGTGCAAGCTGGAATAGTGCAAAAGCGCTTTTGCACTTGTGTCGGAAAACTGCAAAAGCACTTTTGCAGCTGGGCAAAAGTGTTCTGGAAATGTGCAAAAGCACTTTTGCAGTTCGGGTGAGAAACTGCAAAAGCGCTTTTGCAGTTCGGCGGGTAAAGCTTTTAGCCTATTTTTCTCACTTAGTATAAATAGAGAGGTTTATTTCTATTTATTGTAAGGTGCATTTGCAAGAGTGAGAAAGAGAGACTTGTTCTTACAAGAGTGGTATTTCTTGTGAGAGGTTAGAGCTAAGGTTTAGCTAAAGGTTGAGAGGGTAATCTTTAGAGGTTTGTTCCATTGATTTGAGTGAGGATTATTGAGAGAGTTTGTTTAAATTCTTGGTTGATCAATAAAGTTGTTCCCCTTTCAAGTGGAAGACCTGAAGGGTTCCACATTATCTCTGGTGTGTTTTTTCTCTTTGCTTTACACTTGATTTTTGTTTTTTTAATCTTTTATCCATAGTTGCTTGTGATTGTATTGGCCATTCTTGGTTTGAACTAAGATCCTATTGCTTGCCGGTTTCCGCCTACCAAGTGTTTCTGGAAATTTTCGAAAGGGATTTCTCGGATATATTTATGGATTGGGATTAGGAAATTGTTCCCACATTCACAACAAAGTTTTCATCTCCAGCAATTTTTTTAAAAATGAATTTTGCGTAAAATAATAGTGTAAAATAAACCAATTAGCTATTTCTTTTTACTCAAAAAAGGTAAAAGAAAAAAGAAATTGACAGTCATTCGAAAAATAAACAAGAAGTCTACTAGCAGTAAAACTTTCCAAAGAAGGATATATGAAGTAGTCTAACGTACTGTCAATGGTTTAACAAACAAAATCTTAATAGTAGATGGATTCATTATAAACCTAAACTCCAAATTCTAGTTAAATTACTACACAAACTATTATACTACTTAAATTAAATGCCAAGTAACTAATTACTATATATACCTCCCTGTCCAAAAAAAAAGTACTACCTTTATTTATATATACATTTAGGTTTCGTTTGATTCGGGTATTAAAAAGTGGGATAGGATTATTAATACCACTGTTTTTATAATACCTTGTTTGATTCGCACAAATGTGCTGGGATTACTAATACCGGCACTAACTTAATACCACTTTTTGTGGTATAATTTAATACCAGGGGGAAGGTGGTATTGTTTATCCATGATTAAAAAAAATGAACCATATATTTTCAAAAATGCCATTACTACTATAATATTTTCAAAAATGCCACTACTACTTCTACTATATTATTATAATAAAAAAAAGTTTTTTGTACAAAATTTATTTTTTTATCTTTTTTAAAAAAAAAATTATTTTGTTAGTCCAACATGTAATCCCGTATACGAGTTACAGAATCAAACATGGTATTAACATCAGCATGAGATATCCCAATACTAATACTGCTTGAATTAAACAGGGTATTGGTATTAAATTAATACCAGAATTAATAATCCAGTACTATTAATACTGGTATTATTAATTCCACTGACCCTAATACCTGAATCAAACGAGGCCTTAGATTACTACAAAGCTTATAAGCTTACGTACATACTCCACTAGTACTTAACTGCCTCCGTTTTTCATTCTTCACTCATATTGTCTTCAATTTTTCATATCAATTTCTTTCCTTCATTCATTCATCAATGGCCAACGACAAGAAATTGGTCAAGTGCAGATTGTTAGGGAGGGGCTCTTACGGCATGGTTTATTTGGCCGCGCATGCCACGGCCATCTCATACTAATTACTCCAACATATCCACTGCTTCTTAGTTGGTAGTTGTGAAATCAGTGCCCTATCTCGAGAATGACATCTGCTGCCTCTCTCTCAAACTCGAAGGTAACATTCTTTCGGAATGATCACAGTTTTGTTTGTTTTTGTGGCAATAGGGCAAATGTCATCACCTCATTAACTAATTTAAAACCTGGAAGAAGGTTTATTTTATGTTGACTTTGTGGGTATTTTCATTGGGTTAATACACCCATGTGTGAGAGAGCAAGACAAGTGATTCCAAGTCTCCTTCGAATGATCAATGAAAACAAAGCTGCAGTTTTTTTATCTTTGGTTGGTAAGAGTTAATTTGGTGAAACCGGACAAAAAAGATAGTGGAATTTTGATTTCTAGTCCTAGGAATTTAAGTTATAGGTGATTTTAGTTGGATCTTTCTATGAGTGTTTTAATTTCTGCCTTCAATTACTTTGTGTTGGTCCTTTAGGGGGTTCTCTATTTGGGTACTAAGAAACGGGTGAAAAACTTAAGATAATAGATTTTGAATTTTATTTTTCAGTAACTATGTTTGTGTTATTATCATACGGGGATTGTTTCTTATCTTTCTTGTATGTTTTTTAATTTAGTTGAATGAATTTTCCTTTATGGGCCGGGATCCCCCCCTCTTCTCTCTTTTGGTTGATAAGAGTAAAATGTGCTGAAATTGGGGAGAGAGAGAGAGAGAGAGAGAGAAACATAAGACCTCATAGCTTTCCTAGACATTAACATAAAGACCTCATAGCTTTCCTAGACATTAACATATGACCTCGATCATAGTTTTCCACCATTTTCTTGGTAATTCCTCCTTCTCTTTCTACATATATACATATCTATATTAGATAAAATGTGTAGCCCCTTGTTTTTAGCTGAAGAAATGATAAAAGTAGAGCTAAATGCAAAATTACAACGATACTCTTATTAAATCTCACATTATGTGCAAGTGGGGTTTCTACTGGTAACAAATTTAATCCCTTTAGAGAAAATGGTCGATTGCAACAAAATTGATAGTTTGTGGTATTAATTGCTAATTTTGATAGTTCAAAACGTAAAATACTAGTAAGGTTATAATTGAGAAGGGCAAAGTGTGATTAACCCAAAAAAAAAGAATATATATATTCTCAATTTGGTAGGAAGTTTACTAGTTCAGCTTTAGTAGGAACTTTCGCCTATCGTGTTTATAAATACTTTTAAAGTTCCAAATGTTACATCATAATTCTTTGAATAATGCATACATGGATAGGCAACCTAGACACTTAGGAAAAGAAATTATGGTTCTCATTTCCCAAGGTTCGAATTGCAGTGAGTTAGAATAAAATAAGAAATTTGATTTTCGCGAGAAGAAAAATATATGGGGGTAGAATAGCTAGGTAGTTTAAATTCATCTTTGAACTGGTGGATTTACTTAAAGCTTTGTTTTGGGTGCAAATAAAAGCATTTTTGAATTTGTAATACATCACTTGCAAACTTAATCGAAAGGCAAATTCACCTACCAACAATTTAGAAGTAAAAAGAGTTGTCATCTTAATCACTTTAAAAGATGGACATATATTTGTATCGATCCCCCACGTCTAAATGGATTCAAATTAAGGTTTAGAAGTGAAAGCAAACAAAAGGTAAGACCGGATAATTTAACAAGATCTAGATTTAAGTTCAAGTGGTTGAACGTGCAAGTATTTAAACAAACCGCGCATGCTAAAACCCGTCCCTTCCCTCTCATCGAACCACCGAGATTTATCAACTGCTAGTAAAAGTTTTCATCTCCAGCAGTTTTTTAAAAATGAGTTTTGCGTAAAGTAATATTGTAAAATATATCCCTAATTTACAGTGCCACCTTATCTTTTCTCAATTCACAATTTTTTTATAAACATTTAAAATATAAACTTTTAATACAAAACATGGATTTTAATAAAAATTATATATTTAGAATTTAATCATCAGGACCTATAAATTAAAATCCATCGTGATTATAAAATTAAATATATATATATTCAAGAAAAAAAAAGAAAGGTAATAAAAAATTTTATAAAATAACATCAAACATTTGTTAATATCTTATTAGTTCTTTTCAATTTTACACAAGTTTACAAAATTATCATTGGAACATCTTTTTTTAACACTTCCTTTGCATAAAAGTTGGTTAACACATATGATATATAAAAAATTTTACACAACCACTTGATATGATAAACACATAATTTTTTTTTTGGGGCAATTGAGCATAAGGGCTCATTCAAATAATAATATAATTATAAAGGACATTTAAAAATTAGACATGTAAATTAAGGACACTATACAAAAAAGACAATAATACCCCTTCCTTATAACATCTCACGTATCATTATAATACTAACAGCAACCAGAAGGCGCTAAATGCATTTAGCACCACCTGGACAGCAACCAGAAGGCGCTAAATGCATTTAGCACTACCTGGACAGCAACCAGAAGGTGCTAAATGCATTTAGCACCTTCTGGACAGCAATCAAAATGTGCTAAATGCACTCCAGAATGTGCTAAATGCATTTAGCACCACCTGGACAGCAACCAGAATGTGCTAAATGCATTCAGCACCTTTTGGATAGCAATCAAAAGGTGCTAAATACGCTCCAGAAGTTGCTAAATGCATTTAGCACCTTTTGGACAGTAATCAAAAAGTGTTAAATATGCTCAAGAAGGTGCTAAATGTATTTAGCACCGTTTGAATAACAACCAAAAGATGCTAAAATGATTTTAGTACCATTACAAAACATAGAATAACAAAATTGATGAGATCAACATCCACTCTATTTATATATATGTATATATATATGGATCAACGTAAGGTTTGTAAAAAAAAAGTTACGATCAAAATTTTTATTTTCAATATCCCGCTGGGTTGTCGAAATTGGTCGATTTCAATAACAAAACGACATCTGATCGTCTTGATTTATGTGATAATATAATAATTTTGTCTTCTGAACAACATATTCGAAAATAAGTTAGATCCAACGGTTCAATCAAAAGTTATATCTGTTTTATGATTAGCTCTGCAAAAAAAAAGAAGAAGATGAGAACAGTGCTCCGATCCTCTCGGCGAAACGATCGGAAAGTCAAGTGGTGGTGGTGGTGGTGGTGGTGGAGAAGGAGGTGAGATCGTTGGTCGGAGCTAAGGTTAGTCTATTAATTTTAGAGAGAAAGAGAGAGCAATGTATTTGATTTTAAAGAGAGAGAAGAGAGAAGAAATAAGAACTGAAGAGAGAGAGAGAGAGAGAGAGAGATTTGTTATTTTTAACATTAACTTAAACTAATTAGGGTATATTTATCCATCAACATTTATCATTTTTCTTAAAATAAATTAATATTATGAAAAGTGTCCTTATTATAAAACCAAATTATGAAATTAGTACTACTTTTCTTTATTAAACATGAGTCCGTCCTTAGAGTTATAAAACATTACGGAGTAAGGCCCTATAACCCATTATCTCTTTTTTTTATACTTCAAGCTTTACGTAAAAGTTGCTTTAAAATGCATAAAAAGGTAGGCCAATTAATTATTTCTTTTCACTCAAAAAATGTAAAAGAAAAAAAAATTTGACGGTCAATCGGAAAATAAACGAGAAGTCTACTAGTAGTAAAACTTTCCAAAAAAGGCTGTATGAAGTAGTCTAACTGTCAACGGTTAACAAACAAAATCCTAATAGTAATTGGAATTAAAACCTTAAATCCAAATTCTAGTTAAATTACTAATATTAATTATTTACTCAATTTATAAGAATAATATAATAACTCAGAAACTTAAAAGTTATGCAGATATTGTAGCAATATTATGAATAATTTTAAAACACAAGATAGAAATTTGCAAAAGTGATTTAAATGATATAAAATAAGTGTGAATAGATGATAAAATTATGAAAAATGCTTTTCTTACACACGATTCTTACCACATGTTCTTGCTGGATACATTACACGAGTTGTACTTTTTTTGTTTTTTGTGAAGATACAACTCATGTAATGAATGCTTATAAGAATAAGTGATAAGAATACTTAAGGAATATATTATTGCTCCAAGATTATATGACTCACCCGCCAATCAATATTAGTAAGATATCATTGAACCCCTTTGAAATAAAAAGTTGAGATTCTAATTTGGCGATCATTCATTGATTGGAACAAATTCCACAAATTTTCATAAGAATGAATATAATATGAACCGACCAATATACATTAATCACACTAAATATGTTTTTTATTTCAAATTTATGTCTCTAAAATTAATGTTTTTAATTTTAACATTAATACAGTTTCATTATCTGCATCACTTTTTTAAATATACGAGTAATTGATTTTATATATACATAGGAGATATTTTTATGTGTTGTCAAAATTAGTTTTATCTGAACAAAATTTTTTTTTATTATTTTGAATGTAGGCTTTTAGTGCCCAGCCCAGCTCCTCCCTCTGCAATCTGCATGGCGAAAAAGCAAACAAGGAACCTACACTAATAAGATTAAAAAATTGACCCTTATTTCAGAAAAATTCCATTCCTTAAATTCTTCTCAAAAAACATTTTGATAAAGGGGCTTTTTACCCATTTCTACTAGAAAAACAAATGACAATCCTAATTAATAAGAAACATACGATGAATTAGTGATCTTTCCATAAAAAAAAGGGATATATGAAGTAGTCTGTCAACTGTTAGCAGACAAAATCCTATTAGTAATTGGATTCATTACAAACAGAAACTCCAAATTCTAGTTAAATTACTACAAAAACTGCTAGCTTCTTCTAACCCTACGTACATACTCCACTGCTACTTTGCCTTCACTCACTCTTCTCCGTTTTTCATTCTTCATTCATCTTTTTTCTAATCAATTTCTTTCCTTCATTCATCAATGGCCAACGACAAGAAATTGGTCAAGTGCAGATTGTTAGGGAGGGGCTCTTACGGCACGGTTTATTTGGCCGCACCACTGTCATCACTTTGTAATTACTGCACCACATCCACCGCTTCTTCTCAGTTGGTTGCTGTGAAATCGGCCTCCCTTGATCACAACCGGTACTTCCACTCTCTCCAACTCGAAGTTCGGATACTTTACGAACTTCGAGGTTGCCCTGAGATTATTACATGCTTTGGGGATGATGTAAGCACTGAGAACGGAATTGATTTCTACAATCTTCTCCTCGAGTTCACCCCCGAAGGTACCCTCGCCAACCTTATCGATGCCCGGGGCGGCAGATTACCAGAGTGGGAGGTCCGATGGTATACTTATAAGCTCCTGAAGGGACTTTCTCATGTTCATGAGGAGGGATATGTGCACTGTGACATCAAGCCGAGTAATATTCTTGTGTTTCCATCTCCCAAAACCGGCATAAATTATTTAAAGATAGCTGATTTTGGATTAGCAAAGAAACGCGGGAACGATAAATCAACTGTGGCTACCGGTTCTTGCTTTAGAGGAGATCCGCTTTACAGTTCGCCAGAGTCGGTGATATTTGGAGAATATGAGGCGCCCATGGATGTATGGGCTTTGGGGTGCACTATATTCGAAATGGTGACAGGGAAGCCCATGTGGAGTGGTAGATATAGAAACAGGGACGATCTATTGTATCAAATTCAATGCAAGGAAGTCCCGGACATGCCAGAGGAGATGTCGAAACAGGGGAAGGATTTCCTAAGGAGGTGCTTGGCTAAGCATCCTGCCAACAGGTGGACCGCCGAGATGCTTTTGAGCCATCCATTTATTACTATCGGTAACTTTGCAGATGTTGACGAGGGGAGAAATATGTTGGCTTATCAAAGTCCGGTAGGGTTTGGATGGGTTTCCAGTCTCTCCTTGTTTTCTGGTCATTGTTGAACGCTAGCAGTTTTATCTGTTCATCGTCCGTCGTCCCAAATTCAGAGTCCATTTTTGACTTTGGTTAAAAAGAAACATTCCTTACTATCGTGGGATTTGGTTAAATTATGTGACACACGAAGGAATCTAAAATCTCAATTTGGAAAATTCCAAAGAATTACTGGAATCTTAATTTGAGACAGAGGAAGTAGATATTATGAAAAAACTTGCCGGAAATAAGGAACCCACGGTTCTCATTCACGCCAGCCAAAACTAGTGGTGAATCTATAGGGGCCTCATAGATTTATGCAATCTTCTTCATAGGTGTCATCCCCTCAAAGAATCATATATATATATTCACCAGATATTTGTACGGTTATAGAGTTTCTTGCTTTGGTCAGTCACTCATTGTACAAATCTTGAATCTACCACAACTTTACATGTCCCAAGGATGTTATTAGCATACACAGAAGATCAGAATATAACAAACATATGGTATTTCAAACATTAATATCATCAAGAGCAGTTTCAGTATAACTATCATGATCTGTAGCATACAATCTTGCCTATTTTTGTCGTGTACTACGTCATTTATTTCTGTAGGGAGTTGTTGTGTCAAAACCCAACATCTACCTGACTTATTCCTAATTGCTACTCTTAGTTTTACACATATCATGTGTTCATTTCAGATCGAGTGTGCGTGCAAGTGTAGGTGCTTTCGCAAGGCACGGAAATAAAGCAAGAGTAAGTTGTAACTCATCACTTACAGTAGACAAAACATGTTGGCTGTATACTCTGAGCTCAGCATCACCATCACATCTTTCATACTCAAAATCAACAATTTATATGGAAAAATCCCAAAAATCAGATGAAATTTTATCTAATAACAATGTTGGGATTCTTTCAAGGAAATATGAAAGGGTCCCACATTAATTGTCGAATCCAACATTGTTTCCAACAAAACCAAAGTAACTGCAGCAAGCGCGTACAACTTGCGAGCCTAGGCAAAAAAATTACGCAAGAAATGATATTTTTTTAAAAAAAAAAATTTAAAAATTTAAAAAAACATCATTGTAGCTTATAAATCAAGGAATTAGAGAGACATCCAACATAGGGAAAAAACACCCTTAATCGTACAATACGGAATTAAAATAACACTTGTAAATAAAAATACTAAGAACATTTCAAAATAGTTCATCCACTCCTCAAACTTACAATACCAAATTTAAAAGTATGGACAAGGATCAAAAGTAAAGACTACCATAAACTAGGCACTCCCGAAACCAGTAATCCCCAATACTAAGTACATTTCAAAAGAGTTCATCCACTCATCAGTCTTACAAGATTGAATTAAAAGGTACTGACTAGGAATCAAAAGTAAAGACTACCATAAACTAGGCATTTCCAAACCAGGAATCCCCAATAGTAAGTACATTTCAAAAGAGTTCATCTACTCATCAGTCTTACAAGACTGAATTAAAAGGTACGGACTAGGAATCAAAAGTAAAGACTACCATAAACTAGGCATTACCCAAACCGGTGATAAATCCAAGGGACTAAGCATGTGAGCTAGGTACATCGGGGAAATATGACATATGTTTCCCTCTGTAAAATAAGGAAAAGTATGCACCACTTGCTTCCTATCCTTCATACAAAATATGAGTACCCCCAAAACAGTACCAAAATAAATGCAATTACCGATGCAATCAACCCCATTGGCTTCCACAGAAATTGAATAATTATCACCCAAAAACAACGCGCAGTCTCCCAAATCATTCAATTCCCCCCAGCTCCTAGTCTTGATATTGAACTTGTAAACTTGAACAAAAGCTTCGTTTCTCTTGCTATACATTCTCCTCACCAATGCCATCAGTAAACCTCCTGCTGATTCTATCAAAAACAACCTCCCCACATGATCGAAATTAACCAACTCTGGTGGAGGAGCAAAATTAGTAACCCTCGCATCTGAGACATTATCAATCTGACACATCACAAGAGCCCCATTGGAACGAACCCCAAAAATCTTGTCCTCTTGGCAAGCCACGTCAGCGAAGCCGCCATTCTCCTGATCTTTTAGAGTAATCCACTCTCCAAAACCCGGCCTAGCAAAAGCTAACTTATGCTGGTCCTGGCGATCAGAAATCACCATCACAATGATATTGTTGTTCTTGTCATTATCAGTTCCATTGAGGAATACTAGGGCTCTGTGTATAGATTTAGTGAGCCGGGGGAGAGTGATTTGAACTCCGGTTAGGGGGTTAACCAGTGCAGTGGTATTATCAAGACCTAGGGTGAAGACCCAACCAATTGAAGATCCCCAGCAACGCTTTGCATTTGTGATGAGTGGTTCCTTCACTCTGTATTTGTTATTTTGCTTGTTCATGGTAGGAATCCAGAAGTAGTCTGGCTCATTAAGAAAAAGCCATGGAACGCAGTGCTTTGAGCAATTTTTCTGTTGTTTCTGAAGGAGAGCCGATCGCCAAGAGGCACATGCTGATGAAAATGCAACAATGTCCTCAAAAGCACCAAAGCGATTTGCAATGGAAACGAGCAGATCGCATGGCAGTTGAGACCAATCCTTTGTTTTCTCCATCAAACCCTAGACATTACATTAGCCGGAAGAGGAACAATGATCAAACCCCAAACATTACATTAGAGGGAATTTAAGAGGAACAACAAGCTAAATTAGTTTCTACTGCTACTCATCAATCTAGGGGAGAAGGAATTTCCCAACCCAGTAGCACACACATAACAACCAGATTTGCAAAATCCCCCAATAAAAAAAAGGTAGGAATAATATTAATAATCCAACCAAAGTACAATATTCAAAACAGACGATGCAAGTACGCAAGTAAAATGAGTAGAAAACGGTACACACGGAGAGATGTGTCTGTATAAACCCTAGAAAAATGAGAAAGCGCACACACACTGAGAGATGCGCCTAAACCCTAGAAAAATGAGAAAGCACACACAAAGAGAGATGTGTCTGTATAAACCCTAGAAAAATGAGAAAGCTGTAGAAGAATTTGAAAGCTTGAAGATTAGGGAATTTGTAACAAACCAAGAGTTGAACTCCCCACCCAGCACCACATACCAAATCATATTCCCAAAATCCCCTAATAAAAAAGGTAGGAAAAACGCACATAATAATAATAATAAAAAAAAAAAAAAAACAAATGCAACTCATAATAAATAGAAGAAGTAAACTAATGGAATAATAAGAAGGAAATGCATACATACAGAGTGGGATGCGTGTCTGTGTAAACCCTAGAAAGAAGAATGAGAAAGCAGTCTGAGAGTGAGTTGAACAGCTAGCTAGGGTTTTTCTTTTCCCTTCACTCCTGCGCTTTTTTAGAGACTGTGTGTGTAGCTCTATGTATCGTATATATTTGTTTTAATGTTCTAGGGTTTTATGGCATTGTTTAATAATATTATTTAAATCTGAAAAAGTTTAAAGTTATTTGCTAACAAAAAAAAATTAAATTAAGCACCAATTTAATTTTTTCAACTTAAAATTAAAATTTTTCATTTAAAATTTTAAGTGGTAATTTTTTTACTTAAAATTGAGAACATAATTTTAAATAATGTAAAATACTTATTTTACTCTCTTATGTTCATTTTATTTTCACTTAAAATTTGTAATCCAAATAAATTAATAAGAACAAAATTGTAATACTAAAAAAATTTCAATTTTCAGATTATATTCAAACAAATAATAATTTTTTAGATACAGTTTTCAAAACTAAACAAACAATTTTTTTAGTTTTAGTTTTAGTTTTCAGTTTTCAGTTTTCAGTTTTCGAAATTTTTTTTTCAACGCTACCTAAATCTAACTAATTGTCCCTTCATTGAATTTGAACAATAAAGTTGACATCTCTTAATAATAACATATATTTATAACAAATACATATATCTCTACTAAGATTCTTTTTAAATTTTGTTAAATAATACGCAATACAAATGTATTAAGGTTGTGTTTGACATGCTGGATTAGAGAGTGTGATAGAATTATTTAATTACATCTAGACAAGATAAAATAATAACACCTCTTAGGTGAGATTCGTTAATCTCTTTTTCAATGTGATAAAAAGTTTTAATGTGATAAATAATCCACCCTAATTTCTAATCACGACGAATACCAAGCATAGAATAGGATGAAGTCCCACCTCTTATCTTACACATCAAACACATCCTAAAAGCTATATCTCTCTCTACAAGCAGCTATTCGTCTATTTATTCAAGATTTGAATATCGACCCTTAGTTCTAATGACACATACCCTTCATTGTGATGAGAAACATATTAGTAAAAGAACACATTTTTACAATATTAATCAGCAGCGTCAAAGTCTAGCGTATGTGACAAAATATGAGATTTACAAAATTAAATTTCATTGTGAATTTATATGTTGTTGCTTTCATCCAACATATAATTCAAGTGACCATCAGTAATTTTCTATTCGGTACATGAATAATAATTGCTATATAGGGATGACAAAAATACTCGCGACCTGTGTATGGAGACAATTAGTTGGGGGCAAGGGCATGTTTGGGTTGAAAATTTTTAAGATTAGTCGAGTTCGAATATGGGAGTCTCCACCCCGTATCCACCCGATATACCTAACTTTAAAAATCTTCTTATTTTGTGCTTATATATATGTGTGTAAATATGTATAAAAAATTAGTTCATTATTCATTGTGTATATATAATTTCATCTATATATATATATATATATATATTAGATAACATTATATTATTTCGATCTATCTTCTGGTTCTTACTTTTAAAAAAAAATTATCGGAGAATCTCTGCGAGGACCCGTTACTTGACAAGGATGGGGATTACTTAATACAATATTCAAATGATCGACTTACTTTTTAAAGCATTTGTTATAACATATAACCCTTTACAACTTTCATACTTTGGCTGAATTCTAAATCACACATCTCGAGTGCCTCATCAAAAGCTGAAGTTGGAGATTTACATGGATTAAAACATTGACAATTGCGTATGCAAATCGGCAACTTCACCGATTGATTTAACGGTGAGTCATTTATATATAGTATGAAAGAATTACGTACCTGTTAAGTTCGTGAAAAACTTATTTTAACAGCATTAATGGAGGCAACATTTAGGAGGTGAAGGTAGGGATATAGGATTGAAGGTGTAGACATGAGAGAATCGAAGATTTTAAAAGGTTGGGAAGGTAAATTTAGCGAGTGTGAATGCACTGTTTTACAATTTCTAAATCTAGATAAGAACTAGTAGAGAGAAAGGTAAAGAAATTTAGGAAAAAGAAATATAATAGCGGTATTTAGGAGGGAAAAAAATAATTAAGGAAAACGAGGGGCGTGAAAGAAAAAATATATATATTTACAGAAAAAAATGAAATTTTTACTAATTTTGCAGGCATGTAACTCTCTAATACAATATCATGTGAAAATGATTCATTTGTAAATCATTAATTAGACCACATAACACTCTCTTAGTATTTTGACTAAAGTTCAAATCATGCATCTCAAGGGGTCTAATCAGCGATCGAAGTTGGAGGGTTTGTATACGCAAGTGCTACTTTTTTAATTCATGCAAACCCCCAACTTCAAAAGCTAATTAAAACCTCGAGATGAGTGATTTAAAATTCAGAAGAAACAAAGTTATAAAGAATTATGTGTTTTATTAAATGGTTTAAACGACAAGTCATTTGGATATCGTATCAAATAATTGTGAAGTTGCAAAGTTGGCTAACAAGGGCATTGGTGTTGGCCTTGTGTGATAAATCTGCCTCACCAGTATTGATATTGGAACACAAAGATTTACTTTTGCATTAGAAAAAAAACAAAAACTTGGCACATGCATGTCAATTTATTTTGAATGTCCATATAATTTGATGTTATATATGTTGTAAGTGTAATGTGCACGTCATATGGACAATACTCGTAAAAGAGATATTAGTTTATGTTACGAAATCGTGCTTCTTTATCACAATCATGCAACGGTTCAAGTATGGAGTGAATTTACTCAAATATTTAAATTTAAAAAAAAAAGTACTTTTTGTAAACACTTTTGTTTTTTTTTTTTTTTTGTAACGGCTATAAACCTACCCAAAAAATAATAAAAGGAATTTGTTAGCGTGTCGTTTTTCCTTTAGTAGATTGAGTCTAAATGGGCTATACCTAAAGGAAAATAATAGACTTACCTTTTCTTTTTCATTTTTTGACAAACTAATTTGTCACAAATCACATATTTAATGTGTTGCGTGCTATAATTATTATTTAATTGGTACCACTATTGTTTCTGTAAAATATTTATACAATTTATTAATGTGTTTAACACTTCTCATATGTAAAGCACATAGACTATTACTCATGCATGTTTTCCTTCATGGGGTGGATTAGAGCCAAATCCAATGCACTCGATCAGTATTACAATTACTCATGCATGTTTTCCAACTCATTCTTTGGCTCCGCGGACGACTAGTGTGTATGCTTATTTTTTTGTTCAACGATAAAATACTTGAACGTCACGCACAACCCCTGCATCTCCCTCAATAAACACAAAGTATACGTACGCTCCACTACAAGAAAATTTATTTTTGCCGACAAATTTTTAGCCGACAAAAATTATTTCGTCAACAGAGAAGTTTTTACTGGACAAATTTAATTATTTGTCGGCTAAACACACGTATTAAATCTAAAATTTTAGGGCCAGTTTAAGCCAACAAACTATTTTTTGCTTGACAAAACCTTTGTCGCGAAAGAACTATTTAAGCTGACAAACATTATTTTGTTGGGGGAAACTTTGGAGGGTGTTTTTCCGCTCTATTGAAAACTTTAGCTGAGAATTAAATCCAAGAAAATATATTTTGTCGGCTAAAATTTAATATTTTTTTTAACTTTTATAGGGAAAGCTAAAATATAAATACGTGCGCAATTAGAATATAATGAAAACTTCCTATTAATTAACATCTCTCTCTCAATCGATCATAAACCCTCGATCCCCTTCAACTCCCACCGCAGAAAACCCTCCCATTTAACCCCACCGCAATCAACCCTACCTTTGATACCCACCATTGGCACTTTTAATTGTACTAAGGTAATGCTTTTGTAGGCACTTTTAATTATACAACGTACAGGAGTCACTGCATTTTACGTACTATTATATATTTATATAGATATAGATATATGTCATGAGCAAAAATGACTCATGCACTGTGGCCGGGCTATAAGAGATCTTAATTTGCTTAGTTTCATGAAATTTGTTGTTCTTAATTTTCAATTGAATGGGTTAATTATAGTAAAATGAGCAATAATATTCCCCTCTTTAAATGCTTCGTTAAATACTTGGATCTTTATTCGATCAATTACGAATGCATGCAATCTGTCACGTAAAATATTATTATATTATTATTATTGAGCATTCACCTGAATTAGTTTATTGCAATATCAAAGGCCAATGATCCTAAGGCTGATCGATGGGGATCCCCCCCCCCCCCCCTTGGGATATTGCAGCTGTTATTCTTGACATTTGGGAGATGGTTAAGGCCAATGATCTTTCCTTTGGGGCCGTTAGGAGATCGATCAATCAAGTCGCAAACTGGATTGTTAGATTTTGTTTAGTTAAAATAATTAAATAAATTAAAGTTTGTATTGAATTAGGTGTTTTGATAAGATTAATTTTCATATAACTTTATAACAAATTTCTTAAGAAAGAAACTATTTCATAGATCGTATTAAAATTAAAGCTTACAATAATTAATGTATGTATATTAAACTCAACTCTACTTGATTGCTTTTAATTTTAACATTGTAACTTTAATTATCAATTCTTACTAGGTACCTATTCATTAATAGACTTAATGTTGTCAAGCACTAAAATCATGTACAACGTACGTGCACAAAAACTAATTTCTTTAAGAAAAAGAAGCATTTTCTATCGATTAAACGAATGAATCTTTTATATGAAATTTGACAGATGTGATCTTTATAATGATCGAGTAGATCATATCCATCCAATTTTATCTAAACATTTAATTTAGAAGTCAACGAAATGATAATTTAAATTTTCAATGGTCGAAATTAAACATATATATATATGTATATGTATATATATATATATATCCATTTTTCATTACACTTGCCTCCAAATTGAATTTTTTATTACAATTATGTGGAAATCATCTCCACCAAATTTTCTGAAATAATTCATTTTTTTTAAAGAGAGGACTATCATTTTTGGAGTTGGTCTGTATACATATATTATTATGTGAAGTCATGATCTATTTTCAACCCCGTCAACCTTTTGGGCTGCCTATGTTAACCCTATGATAACTTTTTTCATATAATGTTTGCTAATATTGGTATTCAAACCCACAACCTTAATCAACTAACAGCCATATAACCACAAAACCATCTTCTACTTTTGTAAATACTTTTTATTTCTTCTTAAAATGGTATACATGAGACTAGCATACACATCGCGTGTGTACATGAGACTAGCATACTTTTTGCCAGAGCATATTGCCACTACAATATTCTCTTTAATTTGCCGAGCATAATACTGATTTGAGAAGTTGTATTGTATGCGCGCTTTTAAGGTTGTACATTGCTCTGGCAATAGAAATAATCAATGTAATGTGCTATAAGGGTAGAGTCTACGCAGTTCGTTCCGATGGGAGGCTCATGCATTGCGAGATTGATTGCCCCTCCTCTCTAAACGGTATAGATATCTTCGATGCTCTCCTCCGATCGTCGTCTCGGGTATAGAAGATATGCATATTATTTAATTTGGTAGAATCAAATGGTGATTTGTTACTTCTATTGGAATATGATAATCTTGATACCACTACGTAAAGCGCTTTTGAGGTTAATTTATAAGTTCAATCCAGCAGGCAATGGAGGAGAACGAGGAGTATGGACTAAATTGGAGGAACTTGGGAGGCTGCACATTGTCTTGAACATCTTTGATTAATTTCCATGTAGAACTTGGTTTTGTCACATGCATTGGATTTCCTTGGTATTCGGTTTTACATTGGAATTTAATTGACTATTTCTTCAGCATATATTTGAAGCCTGTTCTTCATTATAAAGTTAGCTTATCCGGTTTTGATTCATTTTTGCTATATGGAAAAGCCAAAGACAACAAGACTTCATATACTTGATTGATCTTTTCTAGTGAGATCAAAAAGAGCTTACTTTCAACTCAAGTTGATCGATTAGCTTTAGTTTTCTCAATCAAATCCACTTGAAGTTCTTCACACTAGATAAGTTGACAAAAGGGATGGATCCTTGTGCTTATCTTCTATTATTACTCCCTCGCTCCAAATTAAGATCGATATTTCACTATTCTTTTGCAAGGTGTTCATATTAAGGCTCTGATTATGTTTTTGGGCATAATGATGCACCAAATTTCAGGATATTCGAGTAGATTATTGACTGCGTTAAACTAATGTATATTTCAATATGTGTGAAAGTCAAGTTATACTCTTAGTTTAGGATTAATTTAGGAAGGAAGAGGTCTAATATTCGTTAAATAAGTGAGAATTGAAAGTAAAATAAAGTCATGAACAATGAAAATTGTTCATAATTTTGTCGAAACTGTTCAATGGCTAACAGGCACAGGATTATTACGTTCATCACACCTTCAATTATATTTTCACGGAAGGCCATTAAAAGCTTAAAAGTGTTTTTTAAATTTGAAATTCAACCATAAATGAGCGTGCTTAAAAAAAGTGGAAAATATATATAAAAAAAAAAAATCAAGGGCAAATGGATTTTCATGAAAATGAGATTATTTAAGCCAAAGGGAACTTTGTAGCATGAAAAATGAATTCCTTTGAAAATTATTGCAAGCAAAAATACTAAAACATGCGTCACACACGATGTTGTGCAATATTATACATGGTAACTCTTGTTGTTTTCTAGACTTTAAAACATTTAGGGCTGTGTGTTCGTGTTTGGTCAAACATCATTCTTTTTCATACCTTACGCTATAGGTTTGAATCCTAGATTTAGTAACATTCTATATTCTTAGTAGCCGGACCAAAATTCTCAATGTGTTCAATGTAGATTGTGAGGTGTACTATGTTGGACGGAATTAAGAGTTCTACCAATTTAAGTTGCACGTCTTTTGAAGATGCACTAATATCATCATAGTCAATAGGAAGAACGAAACACCACATACTCCTTGTTTTTACATAGCATATGGTATTTGAAAGCTCTGTTTAATAACAATAAAAAATATTATAAGAAAAATTACAAATTTTAGTGAAAAGTTGGAACATAAATTTAAGGATGTGGTAACATACCCTCCATCTCATGCTCATTTTTGCGAGTACATGTCCTCATTATTTTTTATGTTTTTTTGGAAAAATAAAATAAAATTCTTCACCACAACAGCTAGCACCACCCAAAGAATTTTTTTTCTATGAAAGAAGTTAAAACAATCTCATGACATCTCTAACTTATTTTTCAATTTTTATCACAAAAATACATTATATATTTTTTTTTACTATTTTTCATCTTATTATTAAAAGATGTGAAAAGGTAAAAACTGTTACATATTAATTGATACTCGTCGTCACCATCCGTTTTGTATATTCACACTCTGAATCCACTCCAATGAGATGTTTTAAGTACATGCAGGAAGAAAGTTCTTGTTTCCATGTGGAATGGTAGTACGTAAAATAGTCGCTTGTAAGATCACCTCCTGAGAGGAGAAAGAATGCAAAGGATTCAGTACGTACTCATGCAAAAGAAGGGAATATAAGGCCAAGTAGATGAACTACTTGCTGGAAACTCTTGGGAGTCTGGATTAATTGGAGGCTGAAAAATCAAGAAATGATGTCCATTTTACAAACTTGTTAACGTTAGTTGATACACATTTATTTTCGATTTTTAAAATTTTAGATGACCATTTTACTTACTTTTAGATTGAATTTTTTAATAAAATTTTGCGAATACAATTTAGAAATTATAGATATCTTCTTCACAAAATTTCATAAAAAAATTAATTTACTGGAAATCGAAGTGGCAACCTTATACCACTGGACCAAGAGGTTTGGTTGTTATAAGATCACTATAGCAATCGTTCTTTTAGTTTTAAGTGAAAATAAGGTAAAATATCTTGTCCGGCAATGTTTTTTCACAAAAAAATCAATGAATAATATTTTTTAGAAATAAAGGCTTGTTCATCAATTGTGTTTTAAAATAAGGGCTTTGACCGAGTGCAAACTTAAATTTGCAATAAAAAAAATAATGCAAATTTGTTTTGCATGATGCATGTGTTTATTTTTTTTTAATAATTATATTCTTATATTTCATTCATAAAACTGTAAAACAACATCAAATAAACACAAATACATAGTAATGGTTTAAAAAATATGGAGTGCAGACTTAATTTTGCATAATTCCGAAAAAACTATTATGTGCATTTTATGCAAAGTTAAGTTTGCACTCTTTTTAAAATTTGGTCAAATATAGGCTCTTAATTTACAAAAATATTATCCACCTATTCTTTTGTAAAAAGTTTTTTCATACAAACTTTATTTTTTAATATCCCGTATTTTTAATTTATGTGCAAAATTCTTAGCGGTGGTTGAAGTTGCTCTCCGTGCATTTCTCTCTTCAGTTGATTTAATGACGCGTCAATACCGCAAGAAATATTTATTTTCACCCAATTCAATTGTAGAGTAATAAGTTGAAGATCCGTTAGTTTCGACGTCCAATAATTTAGTAGAGAAAATTTATATTAATCACGTTTATTAATTATATTATACATTATAGTCAGTAACAGATCTAGAATATTGAATTTGTAAGGTCAAAAATAAGCACATTTTTTTAACATAAAATTAAGTAATTAACATTAATGAAAATTTAAAATAAACTAACCGAGAAATACCACAATTATTGCATGTTGTTTTTTTCATATTTTTATACCGGTAAATGCCGTTATATACAGGATTAGAATTTGTATTCATATGTTTAATCTCAAAGATTATAAATTTTACTTAGAGAAAAATATTTTAAAAAGGCCAATAAAGTTTAGCGTGATTGTATATATTAAAATAATAATATCCCTATTTAAATTTTCAAAAAGAAGTACACGCAAATTTTCAAAAATTTGGGGAGCTGAGCGCCCGCAACACCTCCATACACCATTGATTATAGTTGTTCATTTGAATTTTCATTTTTATTATAGTGCGTGTATATTGCAGCTGTTCACTAAGATTTTATGCTATATATATATAAACGACCCTAATAAAGTATGAACTCGATTATCAAGCAAAATATACGTTGGTCATGAGACCAGTTCAAATTTCCGTCTATTTAGCTTTAATAATTAGTTCTAAAATGGCAATTGTAAATTAGTGTTTGATAAAATTAAAATTTTTGATTTACCATCAAGATGTGGGGTTTTATGTAGTGACTCTCCCTACTTATATATCTATGTTGACTTCTATAAATTTTTCACATAAAATCAATTATTTGAACCGATCATTCTCATTTCTCACCGTATTCTTTAACTAATGTTTCACATATGCCTACCTGGGTAATGTCTAGTTCAAGTTGGTTCTCGTTTGCTGCTCTCTCTTGAACATCTTTGATTTCCATGTAACTTAAACTTGGGTTTGCTCCATTGGATTTCTTTGTTTAAATTGTTACACTGTTAGCACAAGATAATTTTATTTTTTATTTCTGTTAAAAATTAGTCAATTCTGTTGCTACGTGTCCCTTTCATAAGCACTTTTTAATCTATATTATAGTTCCTGTTAAAAAAATTAGTCAAGTGTTACAGTTTATTATAATGGAATATGTGTAGTTTCGCGAATGTGGATATGATATTTTGGGAAGATAACATAGATTTATTTATCATGTATTCGATTACTTTCTGGCCTCTTTAAGCTATAACTCGATCCTTACAGAATACTTGGAAGCCACTACTGTCTGTCAATTCTCTCCACTTTATTTTGCAATGCAAGAACTGTGTTATTTCTTTTTATTTTAAGCACAGTTCTATTATTCTTCAAAATTCCTTTTCTTATTCGATCGAAATCGAAGACCTATTAAGCACCAAAATGACTTAATCCTGTTGCGCCAAACCGCTCACAACCGAGCACGACGCAACGGGGAGGGATCTCACAAGCTCACTTGGTATACCCGAAAGAAGAACCGACACAAAAAAGCACACCCACAATAGAGAAATAGGAAATAAAGCAACAATCGCACAAAACAAGGTTTTACCGTGGTGTCGGCGTAAAAGCCACTAATCCACACAGACGATAGCTTCTATTGATAATTGGAACAAAGAGATGATTACAAGCACACAAAGAAAAATCTCACTTTTTAGCTCTCAAGTCTCTCTAGGCAAAATTACAAGCTTATAGCACAAATGAGCCAAAAATTCACTTAATAGGCAAAATGCCTGGGACCATGATCGATCATGGGCACCCCATGATCGATCATGGGGTCCTCTGCCATAATTTCCACTTTCACCAAAAATGTGAGCCAAAACTCACAAATCTCCACCTTGGCGAACCATGCAGCGATCCCATCCAGCAAATTGCACACCTCACTCCCATTGTTCCTCCATCAATACTGCTATAGCATCACACCTGGCCCCGAAGAGCCTCCACCCCCGAACGGGGCCTCAACACCGAAGAATGTTAACCAAAGTCGAGCAATGCTCAAACTTGGTTGTCGGTACCACCTTCGTCATCATATCTGCGGGATTATCCTTGGTGCCAATTTTCTTCAAAATTACTTCACCACTCTCGATAATCTCCCGTATAAAATGAAACCGAACATCGATGTGCTTCGTCCGTCCGTGATGAACTTGGTTCTTAGCCAAATGAATAGCGCTTTGGCTATCACAATGTACATCGACATTCTCCTGAACCATCCCCAGATCACCTATCAAACCCCGAAGCCACAATGTTTCCTTGACTGCCTCTGTTGCTGCAATGTACTCTGCTTCCGTAGTAGACAACGCCACTACACCTTGCAACATCGACCTCCAGCTAATCGGACCACCACTAAATGTGAAAACATACCCCGTGGTCGATCGTCGCTTGTCAAGATCCCCAGCATAGTCCGAATCAACATACCCGCAAATAATAGACCCCTAGGTTCTCTGGTACACCAACCCCTTATTCTTCGTCCCTTGTAGATACCGCAAAATCCACTTAACAGCACTCCAATGCTGTTTTCCCGGATTGGCCATAAATCTACTAACAATGCTCACTGCCTGAGCAATATCCGGTCGAGTACACACCATGGCATACATCAAGCTTCCTACTGCACTAGCATACGGAACTTGAGCCATATACTCCACCTCTTCATCTGTTTCTGGAGCCATAGTTGCCGAGAGCTTGAAGTGCGGAGCCAATGGGACACTCACAGGTTTTGAGTCCTGCATCCCAAACCGGACTACCACTTTTTCTAGATATTGCCTCTGAGTGAGGCACAATCTTCCCTTCTTTCTCTCCCTTACTATCTCCATTCCCAGAATCTTCTTAGCTCCACCCAAGTCCTTCATCTCAAACTCGAGACTCAACTGAGCCTTCACCGTGTTGATATCAGACATACTCGATGAACAAATAAGCATATCATCAACATATAAGAGTAAGTAAATAAACGAATCCCCCTTGAGTTTCTTGAAATAAACGCAATGATCAAAATCATTCCGCTTGAATTTCTGAGCCATCATGAATGTGTCAAACTTCTTGTACCATTGTCTAGGTGATTGCTTCAACCCATACAAGGACTTCTTCAGTTTACAAACACACTCCTCCTTGTCAACAACCTTGAACCCCTCCGGTTGAGATATATAAATCTCCTCCTCTAGATCCCCATGCAAAAACGCCGTCTTGACGTCGAGTTGTTCAAGCTCTAAGTCAAACTGCGATACCATAGCTAATAGCACTCTAATGGAAGTGTGTTTTACTACCGGAGAGAAGACTTCATTATAATCCACCCCTTCCCTCTGTGCAAATCCCTTAGCTACCAATATTGCTTTATACCGAACATCCGAATCTAGAACCCCATCTTTCTTGGCAAACACCCATTTGCACCCAATTGACTTTTTCCCCTTTGGCAACTTGCAAAGATCCCAGGTTTTATTCTTGTGAAGAGAATCCATCTCTTCACCCATGGCCGCCTTCCATTCATCACAATGACTATCCGCCACTGTTTCCCGATAAGAAGTCGGTTCATCACCATAAACCACCAATGCATATGCCACACTATCTTCATAGCCAAATCGTTGCGATGCTCGTCGAGCTCTCGGCTCCCTTCCTCTCGCCAAAGACGGTACCTCTCGTTGTTGTTGACTAGACCCCTCAATAAGAATCTCCCCATTCTCCGAATCACTATCGGAAGAATCAACCGGATTAGTCACTTCCGATTGCACCGGAATAGTCACCACCGGCGTAGTAACTTCCGTTTGCACCACTCCACTCTTCTCACTCTCATCGAGTGTCTTCACATTTTCTCCCGTAGGCATCTTGAGCAAAGACGCCTCATCAAATGTAACATCTCTGCTAATGATCATTTTCTTGTCTTGAAGACACCATAACTTGTATCCCTTGACTCCAATTCTTGAACCCATAAAGATCGCCTTTCGGGCTCTTGGATCAATCTTATCTTCACGGACGTGATAATAAGCAGGACACCCAAATATGTGCAATGAATCGTAACTTGCATGAGATCCTGTCCAAACCTCCATAGGAGTTTTGTAATCGACCCCTGAAGATGGCAAAACGTTCACGATGTAGCTCGCATAAGATAAGGCCTCCGCCCAATACTGTTTCCCCAAATTTGCATTTGACAGCATACACCTCACTTTTTCAAGTAAGGTACGGTTCATCCTTTCAGCTACTCCGTTTTGCTGTGGTATACCTCTAACCGTGAAATGGCGAACAATTCCCTCATTTTAGCAATACTGCTTAAACGGATCACTAGTGTACTCTCCGCCGTTATCGGATCTAAGCACCTTGATCTTCCTGCCAAGCTGATTTTCGACCATTTTCTTTCACCTTAGAAACACCCCAAAGACCTCGTCTTTGTGCTTCATGAGATATACCCAAATTCTCCTAGAGAAATCATCTACAAATGTAACAAAGTAATGATTTCCTCCTAAGGATTTCGTCTTGGAAGGTCCCCAGACATCCGTGTGTATGTAGTCAAGCAACCCCTTCGTGCAATGAATAGCCATCCCAAACTTTACCCGTGTTTGCTTCCCGAGCACACAATGCTCACAAAACTCTAGCTTGCAGCTCTTCGCACCCTTGAGCAAACCTTGTTTACATAACACCGTCATCGCCTTCTCCCCGGCATGTCCCAATCTCATGTGCCATAATTTCGTCGAATCCGAACTTGTACTTGCTCCACCAGCTTCCGTAGAAACTGAAACGCTGCCCGTCACCGTACTACCTTGAAGGAAATAGAGATTACCCTCTTTCTTTCCCTTCATCAACACTAAGGCACCGAAGTAACCTTTAGCATTCCATTCTCGAGCACAATCTTGCACCCGTTGGAATCTAAAGAACCCAAAGAAATCAAATTCTTCTTCAGATCCGGGATGTACCTAACTTCATTCAAAGTTCTGATTGCTCCATCATGTAGCTTCAACTTGATCGTTCCAATACCCTCCGTCCTACAAACGTGATCATTGCCCATCAAAACCGTTCCTCCATTCACCTTCGTCAAGGTATGGAAAAGGTCCTTGTTTGGACACATGTGGTACGAACAACCCGAGTCTAGAATCCACTCGTCCGTTGAGCTTTCCCTAGGAGTAACCACTAACATACTCTCGAAATTATCATCCCCTGAAGTAACAGAATTCGCGGTATCGTCCGCATTCTTCTTCTTCACTTTGTCTACCCAAGCGTTAGGACAATTCTTTTTCATATGCCCTTTCCTTTTGCACTTGTAACATTCCATGTTATCCAAGTACTTAGTACGTGACTTGGACCGAGAGTTATTGTGCTTTGCTTGTTTCCGATCATCTGTCCTTCCCCGCGTCACCAACGCATCGGACGATGTACTACATTTCTCCCTCTGTCTCTGCTCATTACCAAGCAGTGCCGAAGAAACGTCCTCATATTTCACTGAATCCTTACCATATAACAAAGTGGTGCTCAAATGGTCGTAGGATTCCGGAAGTGAATTGAGCAACAAGATAGCCTTATCCTCACCTTTCATGTCCTCATTCAAGTTTAACAAATCAGAAATCATCTTGTTAAACTCATCGACATGCTCACTCATTGATATACCTCTAGCATATTCAAACCAGAACAACTTCTTTTTGAGATAGAGACGATTCTCTATACTCTTCATCATGTACTTCTCTTCCAGTATCCTCCATATGCTAGCCGCGGATTTCTCACGCATAACGTAGTATATCACATTTTGAGCTAGATGCAACCGGATAGTGCTACAAGCCTTCAAATCATACT